>JAACNH010000306.1:140032-218424 GCA_019447015.1 Hymenochirus boettgeri
TTGGGAATTTCTAGGGGCGGTGTATGGACTTTCTATGGGCTGTGTATTGGACTTTTCTATGGGGCTGTTGGTTATGGGACGGTTTCTATGGGACTGTGTATTAGGACTTCTATGGGAATGTGTATTGGGACTTTCTATGGGGCTGTGTATGGACTTTATAGGGGCTGTGTATGGGACTTCTATGGGGCTGGTATGGACTTTCTATGGGCGTGTGTATTGGACTTTCTATGGGGCTGTGTATGGGACTTTCTATGGGACTGTGTATTGGACTTTCTATAGGGCTGTGTAGGAGACTTTCTATGGGGCTGTGTAGGAGACTTTCTATGGGGCTGTGTAGGAGACTTTCTATGGGCTGTGTATGGGACTTTCTATGGGGCTGTGTATGGAACTTTCTATGGGGCTGTGTATGGGACTTTCTATGGGGCTGTGAGGGGACTTTCTATGGGACTGTGTATGGGACTTTCTATGGTGGGGCTCTGTGTATGGGAGCTTTCTATGGGGCGTGTATAGGACTTTCTAGGGGGTGGTAGGGACTTTCTATGGGCTGTGATGGGACTTTCTATGGGGCTGTGTATGGGACTTTCTAAGGGGATGTGTATGGGACTTTCTATGGGGTACTGTGTATGGGACTCTAGGGCTGTGTATGGGACGTTTATGGGGCTGTGTATGATTTATAGGGCTTGTGTATGGGACTTTCTATTGGGGCGGTCGTATTGGATTTTCTATGGGGCTGTGTATGGGATTTTATTAGGGCGGTATGGGACTTTCTTATGGGGCTGTGTATGGGACCTTTCTATGGGGTGTGTATGGGACTTTCTATGGGACTGTGATTGGACTTCTATGGGGCTGTGTATTGGATCTTCTATGGGGCTGTGTATGGGACTTTCTATGGGGCTGTGTATGGGACTTTCTATGGGGCTGTGTATGGGACTTCTATGGGGCTGTGTATGGGTCTTCTATGGGGCTGTGTATGGGGTCTTCTATGGGGCTGCTGTGTATGGACTTTCTATGGGCTGTGTATGGGTCTTTCTATGGGGCTGTGTATTGGACTTTCTATGGGGCTGTGTATGGACTTTCTATGGGGCGTTATGGGCTTTCTATGGGGGTGTATGGGACTTTCTATGGGATGTTTGGCGTGGTTAGTATGGATTTCTATTGGCTGTGTATGGGTCTTCTTGGGGTCTGTGTATGGGCTTTCTATGGGGCCTGTGTATGGACTTTCTATGGGGCTGTGTATGGGACTTTCTATGGGGCTGTGTATGGGACTTATATGGGGGTGTGTATTGGCTGTTATATGGGGCTGGTATGGAAATTTCTATGGGGCTGTGTATGGGTCTTTCTATGGGGCTGTGTATTGGCTTTCTATGGGGCTGTGTGTATGGACTTTCTATGGGACTGTGTATGGGACTTTCATGGGGCTGTGTATGGGACTTTCTATGGGAATCTGTGTATGGGACTTTCTATGGGGCTTGTGTATTGGACTTTCTATGGGCTGTGTATGGACTTTCTATGGGGAGGTGTATGGGTCTTCTATGGGGCTGTGTATTGGGACTTTCTATGGGGCTGTGTATGGGGACTGTGTATGGGGACTTTCTAGGGCGTGTATGGGACTTCTATGTGGAGGCTGTGTATGGGACTTTCTATGGGGCTGTGTATGGACTTTCTATGGGGCTGTGTATGGGACTTCTATCTTGGGGTGTGGATGGGACTTTCTATAGGGCTGTGTATGGGACTTTTCTATGGGGCTGGTGGGGCTTCTATGGGGCTGTGTATGGGACTTTCTATGGCTGTGTTAGGGACTTTCTATGGGGCTGTGTATGGGATTTGTATGGGGTGTGTTGTTTTTAATTTGGGACTTTCTGATGGGGATGTTGTAGGGACTTTCTATGGGGCTGTGTATTGGACTTTCTTGGGGCTGTGTATGGACTTTCTATGGGGCGTGTATGGGTAACTTTCTATGGGGCTGTGTATGGGACTTCTATGGGTGTGTAGGGACTTCTATGGGGCTGTGTATGGGACTTTCTATGGGGCTGTGATATGGGACTTTCATGGGGATTTGTTGATGGCTGTGTATGGGACTTTCTATGGGGCTGTTATGGGAACTTCTATGGGGCTGGTTATGGGACTTTCTAGGGGCTGTGTTATGGGAATTTCTATGGGGGCGGTGTCTGGGTTCTTTTATGGGGCTGTGTATGGGTACTTTCTATGGGGCTGTGTATTGGACTTCTATGGGGCTTGATATATGGGGCGTTTCTATGGGGCTGTGTATGGAAGCTTTCTTGGGGTGTGTCTAGGACTTTCTATTGGGAGCTGTGTATGGGTTCTTTTCTATGGGTCTGTGTATGGGTACTTTCTATGGGGCTGGTTATGTGGACTTTCTATGGGGGCTGTGTATGGGAATCCTATGGGGCTGTGTTGGATTTCTATGGGGCTGTTGTATTGGACTGTCGTATGGGCTGTGTATTGGACTTTCTACTGGGGCAGTGTATGGGGACTTTCTTATGGGGGCAGTGTATGGGACTTTCATGGGGCTGATGTATGGGGTTCTTTCTATGGGGCTGTGTATTGTACTTTCTATGGGAGTGTGTATTGGACTTCTATGGACTGTGTATGGGACTTCTCTGGGGCTGTGTATGGGACTTTCTATGGGACTGGTGTATGGGACTTTCTATGGGGCTGTATTGGACTGTTGGGGACTTCTATGGGGCTGTGTATGGGTTTTCTATGGGGCTGTGTATTGGACTTTCTATGGGACTGTGTAGGACTTTCTATGATACTGTGTTGGACTTTATGGGACTTCTATGGGGTGTGTATATTGGACTTTCTATGGGGCTGGTATGGACTTCTATGGGGCTGTGTATGAGGCTTTCTATGGGGCTGTGTTTAGGACGTTTATGGGGCTGTGTAGGGACTTTCTATGGGGCTGTGTGTATTAGGACTTTCTAAGAGCTGTGTATTGGACTTTCTATGGGGCTGTGTATGGGACTTTCTATAGGGCTGTGATTGACTTTCTGTGGGACTGTGTATGGGCCTTTCTATGGGGCTTGGTGGGCATGGGCTGTATGGGACTTTAGGGGCTGTGTATGGGAATTTGGGGATGTTGGGACTTCTAGTGGCGTGTTATTGGACTTTCTATGGGGCTGTGTATTGGACTTTCTCTGGGGCTGGTATGGGGCTGTCTATGGGGCTGTGTATGGGACTTCTATGGGGCTGTGTATTGGACATTCTATGGGGGTGTGTATGGGACTTTCATAGAACTGTGTATAAGATGAAAAAGCAAAGATCGAGGGTCGCACTCCAAAGAAAGTCAACAACTTTTATTGGTGACCACAAAACATCTCACACCATTTCGGGGGGAATTGATGTATCCCCTTCCTCAGGTGATGCTCAAGCAACAGTGTTTCAACAGTGAAATAGCTAGCCCAAATCAAAAGGCCAACCCCTTAGGGGGGTACTCCTGTACAACAAAATGCATATTGTAAGTGCAAAAATTACTAAACGTGGACATTATGCAAAAATACAGTCCACATATATGAAAATACATACAGGTTATTCAGTTAAAAGTCTTATTGTTAAAAAATGGTGCGAATTTGCCCCAACCAATCAGATGTTAGCTTTCAAATGTTAAATAAGTTTGATTGGTTGGGGAGAAAAATTAGCACATTTTTAATAACAAGAACTTTATGAATCTCCCTTTACAAGTATTGCTTCATAAAAATGAGAGGTAAAATTACAATCCCGAGATGGTGTTGTCAAAACTAATCCAATAGAGAGATAGTATATTATTATATTTCTGATCCTGTGGCCACATTGGCAATAATGTAAACCAATGTAATAAAAGAGTTGGAGATAGTTTAAGAATATTCATTACATGATAAAACTTGGTTTATGGGATTAATTTACTTATTAATTTGCATTTTTTAAATTTATTTCATCAGTTAATTCACTTATCAGTTCCACGTTTAGAGCATTCAAAATACCTTTCGGATTTCCGAGTCGCTATTGAAACAAGCCCATAACATTCAGCTCTATACCCAATCATGACTCTGGGTACCATATATCGATTCCTGTGGAGAGATGCTAGAAAGGCCGTGATCAGTGTTTGTTCCAGATTATCCGTACCAGGGGACAAGTCCCAACTGCCATGGACCATGCATAAAGGAAAAGTTTAATAAGTTGTACTTACCGTATATACTTGAGTATAAACCGAGTTTTTCAGGCTGCAAAATCAGCCTGAAAACTTAAACTTGGTTTATACTCGAGTCAGTGCTTACCTTACCAATCTGGAAACCGCACGCTCGTTCCCTGTACTGGCGCGCCGGCTGACGTCACTGCCCGGCGCCGATTAGTGACGTCAGCCAGCGCGCCAGTACAGACAGTACAGGGAATGAGCACACGGCTGCCGGATCGCTTAAGTAATCTTCAGACTGCACAAAAGGGACAAGCCACAGGAACCGGACAGGAACTGGATGTACACAGAGGAGAGCCCACAGAAGGTACCCACTGAACTGGGTGGCAGGGTGAAGGTGTAGATGTTTGAAAACTACAACTCCCAGCTAATAAAGCATGCTGGGAGTTGTAGTTTCCAAACATCTGAAGTGCTAAGGATTAAGAATGTAGTTGTCTTTTAAATGAACAGCAGAATTCTCATACAGTAATTACCATATCCAGTATGGTATACTGTATGGGAATTCTGCTGTCTATTTAAAGGGCAACTAAAGTTTTAAAGCAATACTGAATTAGAGGCAGTAGTGGTCACATTTTCTGCTCTCTGTTTATACTCGAGTCAATCACTTTTATTCGTTTTTTCAGGTTAAATTAGGTGCCTCAGTTTATACACGGGTCGGTTTATACTCGAGTATATACGGTATTATTTTAACCCACTTAACTGCATAGTGGGAGCCAATCAAGTTAAGACGTGGCGGGTTGTGTGGCTGTAAAATTTTCCGATAAGCTTCAGACATCTTGCAGGCCCCATAAAACGAGTATAAAACCAATCATATGGGTAAATAGCATGGCGGTGCCAATGTAGAAATGGCTAAGTTAAAGGATAAGTATGCTGTAAAAAGATACTGTAGGAGGTAGGGACCCTTAATACCTTGTTTCCAAAGTTCAATATATAGAACAAAAGTGTAATAGAGTAATCCACACTGTTAAAAGAAAATTTAAATTGGAATGTTCCATCTTGTGGTCCTTGCACTGTGCCTATAAGGGAACACGTCACATCCATATATTCAAACATGTCTACATTCACAATTATAGGTAATGGTAACTCGATACATTGTAACCTATATAGGTAATGGTAACTCTGTACATAGTAGCCTGCAAGACACATATTATATATACAGCATTGTCATCTTGTGGCCTATTGAAGAAATACAGCTACAACCTACCCCTGTAGTGGATTTCTATGGGAGGAACTGTAAGATTATAGCCTTATAATCTTACAATTCCAGGAGGAGAAGGAAACCAGAAGCCACAAAGGGGTAGGTTATAATAAATAATGCACCCCCAACTGTAAATTAAAGGGATATTAGAAGTCACCATGGAGTTTAATGCCCAGTATAAAAGGTACTCGGCCTGCGGCCTCGTGAATTGATATGGTCACGGAACTCCTCGGTGACTTCTAATATCCTTATAATTTACAGTTGGGGGTGCATTATTCACTATATAATACACCTGCGCAACTATACTTACTAATCTGAAGTTTCTATAGGCAGGTGTTCTATTTATATGCAAACGGAATATAAACAGAGGCGTGTAAAAACATAAAAACACTTTTCAAAACTCTGAGTACTACATTAGGAAACATTTGATTACTGATCGCTCATTTATACAAGTCGGATAGGTGGTATGACGTTACTCGACTATAATTTACAGTTGGGGGTGCATTATTCACTATATAATACACCTGCAACTATACTTACTAATCTGAAGTTTTCTATAGGCAGGTGTTCTATTTAACGGGTACTAATGGGCTTGTGTTAATGAAGGACTTTATATGGGCTGTGTATGGTCTTTTCTTAAATGGGGCTGGGTATGGGTTCTCTATGGGCTGGTATTGGACTGTTCTATGGGGCTCGTATTTGGGTCTTTATAGGGGCTGTGTATTGGACTTTCTAATAGGGGCTGGTGTATAGGATTTCTATGGGGCTGTTAGGGTCTTTCTATGGGCTGTGTAAGGTTACTTTAAATGGGCTGTGTATATGCACACTTTATATATGGGGCTGTGTTATGGGACTTCCTATGGGGCTGTGTATTGGACTTTCTATGGGGATGTGATTGGACTTTTATGGGGCAGGATGTATTGGACTTTCTATGGGGCAGTGTATGGGACTTCTATGGGGCAGTGTATGGACTTCTATGGGGCTGTGTATGGGTCTTTACTATGGGCGCTGTGTATTGGTCTTTCTAGGGGCTGTGTATTGGATTTCTATGGGACTGTGTATGGGAATTTCTATGGGCTGTGTATGGGACTTTCTATGGACTGTGTAATGGGACTTTTATGGGGCTGTGTATGATGGACTTTCTATGGGACTTTCTATGGGGCTGTGTATGGGTTTTCTATGGGGCTGTTGTATTGGACTTTCTTAGGACTGTGTATGGGACTTTATATGATACTGTGTATGGGACTTCTATGGGACTTTCTATGGGGCTGGTATATTGGAACTTTCTATGGGTGCTGGTTATGGACTTTCTATGGCTGTGTATGAGGCTTTCTATGGGGCTGTGTATAGGACTTTCTATGGGCTGTGTATGGGACTTTCATGGGGCGGTGTGTATAGGACTTTTCTATAAAGAGCGTGTATTGGACTTTCTATGGGCTGTGTATGGGACTTTATATAGGGCTGTGTAATTGGACTTTTCTGTGGGACTGTGTATGGGACTTTCTATGGGGCTGTGTATGGGGATTCTATGGGGCTGTGTATTGGGACTTTCTATGGGGCTGTGTATTGGACATTCTCTGGGCGGTTGATGGACTTCTATGGGGCTGTGTATTGGACTTTCTATGGGGCTGTGTATGGGACTTTCTATGGGGCTGTGTAGTATGGGACTTTCTATGGGGCTGTGTATTTTACATTCTATGGGGGTGTGGTATGGGACTTTCTATAGAACTGTGTATAAGATTGAAAAGCAAAGATCGAGGGGTCGCACTCAAAGAAATTCAACAACTTTTATTGGTGACCACAAAACATCTCACACCATTTCGGGGGGAATTGATGTATCCCCTTCCTCAGGTGATGCTCAAGCAACAGTGTTTCAACAGTGAAATAGCCTAGCCCAATCAAAAGGCCAACCCCTTATTGGGTGGTACTCATGTACAACAAAATGCAATATGTAAGTGCAAAAATTAACTAAAGTGACATTATGCAATAAATACAGTCCAATCATATTGAAAATACATACAGGTTTATTCAGTAAAAGTTCTTATTGTTAAAAATGGTGCTAATTTTGCCCCAACCAATCAGATGTTAGCTTTCAAATGTTAAATAAGTTCTGATTGGTTGGGGAAAAATTAGCACCATTTTTAATAACAAGAACTTTTATTGAATCTCCCTGATACAATGTATTGTCCTTCATAAAAATGAGAGGTAAAATTTACAATCCCGAGATGGTGTTGTCAAAATAATCCAATAGAGAGATATATATATATATTTCTGATCCTGTGGCCATTTGGCAATGTAAACCCAATGTAAAGAGTTTATGGAGATAGTTTAAGAAATATTTCATTACATGATAAAACTTGGTTTATGGGATTAATTTACCTTATAATTAATCAGCTTTTAATTCACTTTATCAGTTCCACTTTAGAGCATTCAAAATACCTTCTGGATTTCCGATTCGCTATTGAACAAGCCAATAACATCCAGCTCTATTACCCAATCAGACCCTGGGATACCATATATCCGATTCCTGTGGAGATGCTAGAAAGGCCGTAATCAGTGTGTTCCAGATATTATCAGGTACCAGGGACCCGGTTCCCAATTACTCCTGTGTGGGAAATAGGAACATTGCTGGATTTATTGGGGATCTCACCTCAGAGACAACATTACCCATAGCCCAGATACTGAACATCTACAGATATTCCCAGGTAGGGAATTTTCAGAACTATAAATATACAGGCTTAATAAGTTAAACCAATGTAAAATCTGGCTAGTTGGAAAGAAGTGGATTTCATTACCAATCACTATTACAATTAGGCTTAGTGGAATCTAAAATCCATAATGTTAAGAGATCCGTATTTGTTACCTTCTAAATCAGCAGCAGAAAGGGAATTTGGAGAGATGATCTATTTGAATATCCAGGTTCCTGACTTTCTGCAGCTCTACAACCATTGTAAAACAGGGGTCCTGGAAAATATAAGAAAATATAATTCTACTGAACTGTTCAAATGGACACCTGTTATATCTCCACAATGGTTCTCTGCCATGGACCATGCATAAAGGAAAAGTTTAATAAGTTGTACTTACCGTATATACTCGAGTATAAACCGAGTTTTTCAGGCTGCAAAATCAGCCTGAAAACTTAAATTGTTTATTACTCGAGTCAGTGCTACCTTACAATCTGGAAACCGCAAGCTCGTTCCCTTAGTATGGCGCGCCGCTGATCACGGCCCGGCGCCGATTAGTGACGTCAGCCAGCGCGCCCAGTAAAGACAGTACAGGGAATGAGCACAAGCTGCTGCTGGATCGCTTAAGAATCTTCAGACTGCACAAAAGGGACAAGAACACGGAACCAGACAGGAACTGGAGTACAACAGAGGAGAGCCCAGAAGGTACCCCACTGAACTGGGTTGGCAGGGTGAAGGTGTAGATGTTTGAAAACTACAACTCCCAGCTAATAAAAGCTGCTGTTGAGTTTGTAAGTTCAAACATCTGATGCCAAGGATTAGAATGTAGTTGTTTTTAAATGAACAGAAGAATTCTCATACAGTAATAGCCATATCCAGTATGGTATACTGTATGGGAATTCTGCTGTCTTTTAAAGGGCAACTAAAGTTTAAAAACAATACTGAATTAGAGGCAGTAGTAGTCCATTTTTCTGCTCTCTGTTTATACTCGAGTCAATCACTTTATTCGTTTTTTCAGGTTAAATTAGGTTGCCTCAGTTTATACTCGGGTTCGGTTTATACTCGAGTTATAGACGGTATATTTTAAAACCCACTTAACTGCATAGTGGGAGCCAATCAAGTAAGACGTGGCGGGTTGTGTGGCTGTAAAATTTTCCGATACTTCAGACATCTTGCAGGCCCCATAAAACGAGTATAAAAACCAATCATATGGTTAAATAGCATGGCGGTGCCAATGTAGAAATGGCTAAGTTAAGGATAAGTATGCTGTAAAAGATACCTGTAGGAGGTAGGGACCCCTTAATACCTTGTTTCCAAAGTTCAATATATAACAAAATGTGTAATAGAGTAATCCACACTGTTAAAAAAAATTTAAATTGGAATGTTCCATCTGTGGTCCTTGCACTGTGCCTATAAGAACACGTCACATCCTATTCAAACATGTCTACATTCACAATTATAGGTAATGGTAACTCGATACATTGTAACCTATATAGGTAATGGAACATCTGTACATAGTAGCCTGCAAGAACACATTATTATATACAGCATTGTCACTTTGTGGCTATTGAAGAAATACAGCTACAACCTACCCCTGTAGTGGATTTCTATGGAGGAACTGTAAGATTATAGCCTTATAATCTTACAATTCCAGGAGGAAAAAACCAGAAGCCACAAAGGGTAGGTTTAATAAATAATGCACCCCCAACTGTAAATTAAAGGGATATTGAAGTCACCATGGAGTTTTAATGCCCAGTATAAAAGGTACTCGGCCTGCGGCCTCGTGAATTGATATGGTCACGGAACTCCTCGGTGACTTCTAATATCCTTATAATTTACAGTTGGGGGTGCATTATTCACTATATAATACACCTGCGACTATACTTACTAATCTGAAGTTTTCTATAGGCAGGTGTTCTATTTATATCTGCAAAGGAATATAAACAGAGGCTGTAAAAACATAAAAACACTTTTCAAAACCTGAGTACTCATTAGAAACATTTGATACTGCATCGCTCATTCATACCAGTCGGATAGGTGGTATGATCCATTTGTACTCCCTTTGGAGCAGGGTATTTTTGTAGTTGCCTCCACTGTTATCCCTTTCCACTCTCTGGATCACCTGCCATTTCAATTGCATCTGATTGTGGCCCATTTTGTTGAAGTGGCGGGATACTGGAGTATCTGTGTATGTACTGACCTTGTAATTCCTTATGTTGGCCCTAGGCTCCTTAATTCTTTCTTTGATTGATCTTGTAGTTTGACCAACATATCCTGATCCACGTGGACATTTTAGTAGGTAGATGACACCTTTAGTATAGCAATTTGATGGATGGTATAGTCGAATTTTATTGCCTGTAGTGGGGTGATATAAGTGATCCCCTTTGATGATGGAGCTACAGCAAACGCATTCTAGACAGGGGAAAGTACCTATTCTTCTAGAAGAGGATTCTGCTGTATGTACAGGTTTATCTAATTCTGCGGGGCAGAGAATGTCTTATTGTTCTGCCACTTTTGTAGCAGAACATTGGTGTCTGTGTAAATAGTTTCCCTACCTTTTTGTTTTTACTCAGGATGGACCAATATTTATTAATAACTCCGTGGATATTCTTACTGTAGCCTGAGTACATGGAAATAAAGGTAATGTAAGTTTTGGGATCCTTCCCAGGGTTGCCTTTGAGTAGGGTTTCTCTAGGTATCCGTTCTACAGCTCTAGCTTCTTTTTTGATAGTGTGTTTATTGTACCCTCTGGCTAGAAACCTGGCATCTAATGTTTCTTTGGCTATTTGGAATGTTTCATCTGTGGAGCATATTCTCTTGGCCCTCATATATTGCCCCTTAGGGATTGATTTTATGATACCTGAGAAATGAAAGCTAGTGGGTAATAGTATTCTTTTTCTAATTTGTTAACGAAGATGTTAGCAAATACTGGTACCATTGCAGCACCCATTGATGTACCCTGAAGCTGTAGGTAATATTCCTTGCCAAAACGGAAATAGAATTTGGTTAAAACAATTTGTAGGCAGTCTAAAATGAAGTATACGGTTTTATGTGCGAGGTCTGTTTCCAACAATGCTTCCTCTATACTATCTAACCCTTCTTGTTGTGGGATTGATGTATAGAGGCTCTCACATCAAGCCAGCCATCACCAGCATGGAGGGAAACAGAGGATTTGTTCTTCAAAGACAACAGCGGAGACTCTGATCTGGATTCCCCAAGAGCCTCGACAAGCGGGACATGGAACCAAGAGAGGCGGAGACTACACGTCCAGCCAGGACCCAATACAATCTGAGAAACAGACACCAACAAAAAAGGTACTGGAACAAATAATCAATATATCTGATTATACTTTAACTGATCATGAATGATATGTTCTGAACAAGGGATTGGGCTTTGTTCCTAATTATGATTATGACTGTATCTCATTTGAGAAATTTGTAAAGAAATTACAACTTAAAATGCATTTTGGGGAAAGTATTATTAAAGGAGGTGATATTACTTTTAAAAAACCGTCTAAATTTATACCTGATTTAAATAATGACGCCTTAACTGTGCTTAAAGAACTGGTATCTAAAAAAGTTTGTGAATTGTGGGAAAAAGAGAAATGTGCCATGAAACATAACCTTACAAGTAATGAGAGGCACAAAAATAACACAAATATTACAATTAAACCAGCAGACAAGGGAAGGGGGTGGTAGTTGTCATGAACACTGTAATGTATTAAAATGAAATACACAGACAACAATCTATACCTGAACACTACCGCCAACTCACACATGATCCAATATTGGAATACAAGAAAACCATAGATTTAGTAATATTGGAAGCATTCCAGAATAATACTATTGACAGCAATACCCAGGACTTCTTAACTGTGGATAACCCATGTACACCAGTTATATACCGTATATACTTGAGTATAGGCCGAGGTTTTTAGGTTTAAAAATCAACCTAAAAACCTTGCCTCGGCTTATACTCGAGTCAAGAGCAAACTTACCTTAATTCCAGCCACAGCCGCGAGCCACGAAGGAAAGCCGGCAGTTCCCAGTAGTTCTTCATGGGTGCGCAATGACGTCATTGTGCACGCTGGCGGGATGACGTCATCGCGCAGCCGCGATAACTGAAGACTGGCCAGGTACGGCTGGGAGGACAGTATGTATGAGTCAAATCCAGGCCTAAAGGTAAATATTTAAATTAAAGGATTATTGTAATTGGAGTCCGGCTACTTAACAAAAGCAGTTAAGCATCTACTGTGGCAATGTGTCTTGTGGTGTGCTGACCTTATATTGATAAGCAAATAACACTATGTAATACTGAACATATCTGACATGTAACCACAGCATTCTGTTCTCAAACGCCATACACATGGTCGATTCAGGAGTTAATTACACATGTGTAGCCATTTTGCCATTGAGTTGTTGGTGGTCCAACCAAACATATCAACAAACAATGCCCAACTGAGTGGAATGTAAGGTGCAATGTAAGGATTTGGGGGGTGACTCACCAGTCACCAGTTTACAGTTTGAAGCTCTACTAAATACAATACAATAGGTATAGGATGAAGAGCTGTCAGCTGCAAATCAGAATAATTGTATAGAATGTGTTTTACAGAGGATAGAGATTTAGCCTATACATACAGACATAACTCCTTTCTAATATAGGTGGTTGGAAACTACAACTCCCAGCAACTAAAGCATGCTGGGAGTTGTAGTTTCCAAACATCTACAGTGGAAAGGTATCAGGGTTACTGTATACCCTCGGCTTATACTCGAGTCAATCATGTTTTTCTGATTTTGGAGGCAAAAATGGGTACCTCGGCTTATACTCGGATCGGCTTATACTCGAGTATATACGGTAGCTTCCTAAAATAATTGTATCAATACTAGATAATGAAGAGTTAAGGCTTAGCTTAGCTCACCTGCGTCCCTCACAGATGACGTCAGCTCCGCTGTTTTTCAGCAGTTTTCTGAGGTGGATGTTAGAGCTCTAAGAAATTTATTGGATAGCAGTTTTCTGAGGTGGATGTTAGAGCTCTAAGAAATTTATTGGATTTAGGAAAAGGGGATACTGGACCTAGTTTACGCAGTACAGGTTTTAAGAAGAAATCTACATTCAACCCTATCATGGGAGGGAGTAATATTGAAGTACTAGCAAAATACCCGCGCTTCTCATGGGAGGGAGTAATATTGAAGTACTAGCAAAATACCCGCGCTTCGCAGCGGAGATGTACTGAAATAACGTTTTTAGTAAGAAAGCAATAATGTATCAAGATTGCTGTAATCACTCGGCACTTGATATATTAAAGAAAGACAATTCAATAAGCTTTACGATAATGCAACACTCATTAACTTTAATTTAATATTATATTTTTTATTCAACTACGAAATTTTGGTGATAATAACCCCCACCACCCCTCCCCGTCCGCCCCCAATACCCCCCACTATTCCTCTCTGTCCACCCTCCAAATCTTACAGAATACAGTGACTGGATGGATATGAATATTACAGATTAACGTGACCTGGATGGATGGATTATTTATTACAGATCTATTACCGTGACATGGATGGATATGAATATTTACAGAGCAGATTATACCGTTGACCTGGAGGATGAGTTATTACAGATTTTATACCGTGAACATGGGATAGATTTTTGTAGATGAATATTACCAAAGATATACCGTGACCTGTGTGGATGATATTACAGATTATACGTGTGAACTGGAGGGATGAATAGTAAGATCTACCGTGACCTGGAGGAGATGAATATTATGAATATTACAGAAATATCACCGTTGACCTGGATGGCCAATAATGTAATATTAAGATATACCCGTGACCGGATGTGAAATGAATATTACAGAGATATACCGGACCTGGATGAATCTATGAATATTACAGAATATACCGTTGCACCTGGAATGACATGAAAATGAATATTACAGAGTATACCGTGACATGGATGGATTCATGAATATTACAGATATACCCATGACCGGATGGATGAATATTACAGTTATATACGTGACCGGAGGATGGATGAATATTACAGATTATACCGTGCGTGACCTGGGAGGATGGAGAATATACAAGATATACGTTGAACAGGTGGAGAGGAATATTACAGAATATATACCGTGACTCTGGCATGGTAGGAATATTACAGATATACACGTGACCTGGATGGATGAAATTCAGATAACCGTTGAAATGGATGGATGAAATTACAGATTATTTACCGTGACCTGGATGAAGGTATATTACCAGATTTATACCGTGACCGGATTAATGAGCTGAATATTAAGATATACGTGACCTGAGGATGACTATTACAGAATATACCGTGACCGGATGGATGAATATTACAGTATACCGTGACCTGGCGGAGCAATATTACAGATATACCGTGACCTGGATGGGATGAATATTACAGATATTACCGTGACCTGATGGATGATGAATATTACAGGATATACCGTGACCTGGATGAATGATATACAGAAAACGTGACCTGGGATGGATGATATTACAGAGATGACATGACGGGAGGGATGAAATATTACAGATATACGTGACTGGTGGATGAATATTACAGATATTACCGTACCTGGATCTGGATGAATATTTACAGATATACCGTGACCTGGATGGATGAAATTACAGATATACCGTGACCTGGAATGAATGAATATACGATTATTACAAGTTGACTGGATGGATGAATATACAGATTATCGTGACTGGATGGCATTGAATAATATTACGATATACCGTGACCTGGATGAATGAATATTACAGATATACCGTGACCTGATTGAATGAATATTTACAGATAACCGTGACCTGGATGGAATGAATATTACGATCCACGTGCCGGATGAAGAATATTAAGATATTACCGTGACCTGGATGGATGAATATTACAGATATACAGTGACCTGGATGGGATGAAATATTACAGATATACCTTGACCTGGATAGATGAAGATTACAGGATATACCATTGGACCGGATGGGATGAATATTACAGATATACCGTTGACCTGGTATGGAGATATACAGAGTATACCGTAGCCTGGATGGATGAATATTACAGATTATACCGTGACCTGGTGAATGAATATACAGATATACCGTGTGACCGGGGGAGAATGATATTAAGATATACCGTTGACCGGATGGATGAATATTACAGATTTCTACGTGACATGGATGGATGAATATACAGATTTACGTGACATGGATGGATGAATATTACCAGATTATACCGTGACCTGGATGAATGAATATGACAGAATAAACCGTGACTGGACATGAAATGAATTTACAGATATTATACGTGAACTGGATGGGATGAATATGACAGATTATACCGTGACCTGGATGAAATGAATATTAAGTATACCATGACCTGGCATGGATGAATATTACACAATTACCATGACCTGGATGGTGAATATTACACATATACCGTGACCTGGATGGATTGATATTAAACATATACAGTGACCTGGATGAATGAATATGACAGATATACCGGGGACCTGGATAGATGAATATTACAGATAGACCGCGGAACCTGATGGTGGATGAATGAATATTACAGAAATACCGTGACTGGATGGTTTGGAATATTACAATATACCGTGACCTGGCATGGAATGATATTAAGATATACAGTGACCGGATGGTATTGAAATATTATCAGATATCCGGGACTTGATGGATGATATGACAGATATACCGTTTACCGGATGAATGAATATTACAGACTATACCGTTGACCTGGGATGGAATGAATATTAAGA
The DNA here is from genome assembly GCA_019447015.1 of Hymenochirus boettgeri. Classification (NCBI taxonomy): domain Eukaryota; kingdom Metazoa; phylum Chordata; class Amphibia; order Anura; family Pipidae; genus Hymenochirus; species Hymenochirus boettgeri. Next base: position 155,911 of record JAACNH010000306.1, read on the forward strand.
TACTATTACCGTGACCTGGATGGATGGGGAATTATTAAAGATATCCCGTGACCTTGGATGGATGAATATTACAAGATATACCATGACCTGTTGGATGAATGAATATTACAGATATTTACCGTGGACCTGGAATGGATGAATATTACAGATATACGTGACCTGGAATGAAGAAATGACAGATATTACATGCCCTGGATGGGCATGCATATTACAGATATACCATGACCTGGATGGATGAATTATTACAGATTACCGTGACCTGGATGAATGAATGAAATTACAGATTATACCTGACCTGGCTGAATGCATATAAAGATATACCGTGACCTGGAATGAATGAATATTACAGATGTATTACCGTGACATGGTGGATGAATATTACAGATATACCGTGACCTGGAGGAGGGCTGGAATTAGTACAGATATACCGTGCACCTGGATATAGATGAATATACAGATATTACCGGACCTGGTGAATGAATATTACAGATATACCATTGACCTGGATGGAATGAATATTACACATATACCGTGACCTGATTGGAATGAATATTACAGATATACCTTGACCTGATGAATGGCTATTACAGATATACCATGGACCTGGATGGATGTGGATGAATATTACAGATATACCGTGACATGGTAGATGAATATTACCAGATATCCGTGACTGATGAATGTGAATAGTACAGATATACCGTGACATGGATGGTTGTTGAATATACAGATATACCGTGACCTGGATGAATGAATTTAACAGATTATACCGTTGACCTGCTGGGATGAAATGACAGATATACAGGACGGGATGGATGAATATTTTACAGAATACCGTGGACCTGGATGAATGATATACAGATATACCGTGACCGGTGTGAATGAATCTATATTACAGAATACCGTGATGACCGGATGGTTGAAATATTGACAGATATACGGACCTGATGGATGAAATTTACAGATATACATGACCCTGGATGGATATGCATATTTACAGAATATACGTGACTGGATGATGAATATTACAGATATACGTGACCCTGGATTGAATGAATTATTACAGATATACCATGACCTGAGATGGATGACGTAGTACAGAGATACCATGACCTGGATGGATGAAAAAAATTACAGATATACCGGAACTGGATGAATGAAATATTACAGATATACAGTGACCTGGAGGAATGAATATTTACAGAGGATACCGTGACCTGGATGATATGAAATACAAGATTACCGTGACATGATGTATGAATATTACAGATATACCGTGACCCCGGAGGATGAATATTTACAGATATACCGTGACCTGGATAGAGAAATATTACAGATATACCGTGACCTGGATGAATGATATTAAGATATATACCGTGATTCGGATGAATGAATAGTACAGAAGATACCGTGACCTGATGGAGATGAACATTACAGATTACCGTGACCTGGATGAATTTTTGAATATTATTTTAAGATAACAATGACCTGGATGGATGAATATTACAGATATACCATGACTGGATGGATGAATTGATGATATACAGAATTATACCCGTGACCGGGATGAATGAATATTACCGGATATACCGTGACCTGGATGAATGAATTTACAGACTATTACCGTTGACTGGATGAATAGATGTGATATTACAGTATACCGTGGGACATGGAGATGAATATTACAGATCTACCGTGACTGGAAGGATGAATATTTACAGATATACCGTGACCTGGAATATAGATGAATATTACAGAATACCGTGACCTGGATATGAATGAAATATGACAGATAGACAGTGACCTGGATGAATGAATATTACAGATATACCGTGACCTGGATGGATGAACATTACAGATTATACCGTGACCTGGATGATGAATATTACAGATAATATAAATGACCTGGATGGATGAATTTACAGAGATTATACAGACCTGGGATGGATGAATTATTACAGATATACCGTGACCGGATGAATTGAATATTCCAGAATATTACCGTGAACCTGGATGGATGAATATTACAGATATACCATGACCTGGAGTGGATGGATGAATATTACAGATATACCGTACCTTGAGGCTGGAATATTTACAGATATACCATGACCTGGATGGATGGAATATTACGAATACCGTGACTGGAGGATGAATTATTACAGACATACCGTGACTGGATTAATGAATATTACCGATAGACAATGGACCTGGATGGGCATGTGTAATATTACAGATATACCAGACCTGGATGGTATCATGAATAGTACAGGAATACCGGGACCTGGATGAATGAATATGAATGAATATTACAATATACCGTGAACTGGATGGTATTGGATGAATAGTACAGATATACCGTGACCTGGATGATGAATATTACAGATATACCGTGACCTGGCATGAATTATGAATATTACAGATATACAATGGAACCTGGATGTAATGAATATTACAGATATACCGTTGACCGGATGGATGAATATACAGATATAACGTGCTTGACCGGATGGATAATTATTACAGATATACCGTGACCTGGATGGATGAATATTATTACAGATATCCGTGACCGGAGGGATGAATATTCAGATTACCGGACTGCTGGATGAATATTAAGATATACCGTGACCTGATGGATCATATAAAGATATACCGTGACCTGGCTGAATGAATATACTGATATACCATGACCTTTAGGATGAATATTACAGAGTACCGTGACAGGGATGGATGAATATTACAGATGATACCGTGACTGGATGGATGAATATTACAGATTAACCATGACTGGATGGATGAATATTGACAGAGTATTACCATGACTGGATGGGCTGAATATTACAGATATTACCGTGACCTGGGATGAATGGAATATTACAGATATACCGTGACCTGCTGGATTGAATATTACAGAATACCATGGACCTGGATGGATGAAGATTACACATATACCGCTGACTGATGGATGAATATTACAGATATAACGTCCGAAATGGATGGCAATGAATATTACAGAATTTATACGTTGACGGCGAATGAATAGTACAAATATACCGTGGACCTGGAATGGAGAATATTACAAGATAGTACGCCGTTTTTGACCTGGACGGAATAGATATTACAGATATACCGTTGACCGGGATGGATGATATATCAAGATATACCGTGACCTGGAGATGGTTAAGTGATGAATATTACAGATATACCGTGATGACCGATGAAGAATATTACAGATTACCGCTGACCTGGATGGAATGATAATTACAGATATACCGTGACTGGCATAATGAATATTCCAGATATACCATAGTGTCTGATGAAATATACAGATATACCATAGATATGATGAAATAAGAACCTTTCAATCATATGTCAAGTTGCATAGAGATAGAGGGATTAGCCGTTTAAAGGGCATTAAGATGCAAGTCCAAGGTTTCACTATAGGTTTAATACCATCAAGTTTTGAAGACGTGTAAGGTCGGCTCGGGGGGGGGGGGGGGGGGGGGGGGGGGGACTAAATAACCAAAAGTGTTTAAAGCTGCAAATTCCCAGTAACCTTAACTTTTTTTACAGCATAGGTAAAGTATTTAATGTAGCGTACGAAAAAGCACAGGTACTTTGCTTTTCAAAAACATATGTGCTACATGTTTCGGACAATCGTCCCTTCTCAAGCACACCTCATAATGAAAGTGAAGTTGTAAATGTCCCGCCTCCTGGGCAGTCCTCTTTGTCAGGTGAAAAACATTAAATGGTGCAAGTGTCCAAAAAGTCATATAAGATAAAATTAAAATTGGAATGTTCCATCTTACGGTCCTTGCACTGTGCCTTTAAGGGAACACGTCACATATATATATTCAAACTTGTCTACATTCACAATTATAATGGTAACTCGATACATTGTAACCCTATAGAAAACTTCAGATTAGTAAGTATAGTCGCAGGTGTATTATAGCTGTATTTCTTCAATAAGCCACAAGATGGCAATGCTGTATATATAATATGTATACCAAAGATTAAAAAATAAGCTCTCCTTCAAATTTGATAATAATAAAATATTATAAAAACACAGGGTGATAGTCTGGATCCTAATTGGAATATCAAACCATGTTCTAATTGGAGCATCTTAATTAGATTAACCAAAAAACCCTTCAAAGAGGAAAAACAACCCAGAAGGAATTGGAAGAAAAGGGGGATTCAGTTTTATTGATAGACCCTTAAGTACAATTATAGTACCAACTACATAACCTTCTATTACAATTATTCTAAAGTTGTCTGGCCAGACACAACCCACACAATAGTTCAATACACAATACAATATAAAAAAAATGTTTATAAAAGACTCAAACTCTAAAATCCTGTGCCCAGGTCTAAATTTAGTGACTTAATAGAACTATATCAATAGTTCAATACACAGTAACATTTGGAGATCGATACTTATCGTCCCTGTGTTTCAATCATCTCTGTTATCGCACATAGTTCAACAAAGTGAATATTAGAACGTGACCCTGATGGATCCTTTTGCCTTTGTAGATAGTAAAGGTTCCCCAGCACCTTTTACAGACCCTTCTGCGAGGTCCCTGGTGTTACTGAACCACACTCTCTCTGCGGCTGTGACAATTGATCTCTGTTCCCTTTTACAGACTTTTACATTGGGTCCCTGAGTATAGAAGATCGCTTAGCAAGGTGGTTGCTAGAGTTTGAAAATCAATTCTCTTTTATGGACCCACTGCCAGGTCCCTGGTCTGGGATATTCAAAGTCACTTAAAGGGCAATTATAGTGAGAAAATTGTTTTTTTTTAATTTCTTCTAATGTATCCTATAAGTCATCCCATCCCCCAGGGTACCTTTAGTTTCTTTAAATTCTACATAGTCCCCGAGATATAAGCCTTTGAATATGCTGTGATTTGTAGGAGCTGCTACACCTCATCTGTCACTCAAAGGCACACACCCACACAATCCAAAGCTCCCCTGCAGTACTGTCACACACTCTCTCACCCACACTATATGTACCATGTGCAACATATAGTCAAATGCTGTAGTGCTAAACACAATCAATAAACCATTAACCCAGCAATATGAGCATAACACACTATAAAACAGCCCCTCCCCCCCCAAAAATCTTATATACATACAAAACCAGTGACTCAAATGGAACACTAATACAGTATATATAATACAGTAATACAGACTATATACCAAACAAGACATACAGTGCAATCTATGAAATATATAGACTAAAGCAACTGAAATGTAACAGGACAACAAGCAGTGTCACTGTGTTTGTGAAGGTCTCACTACAAGCTGCTGTTACACTGACTCTGTCTTCAGTGATTATGATCTCAGCTAAGCAGGGGAGAGATATGAACTTTAGGTAAAAAGTAAATAACAATTAGCAAAGTTAGAGAACAGGCAGAGTTCAGTAACATACTTGTAAAGAATCTCAGCACCACTTGTCCTCCTCTCTCCCCCTCTGCCCCTCCCTTCAGCATATTGCTACTTTTTTCCACACTTTGACTGCTTGCAGTTTAGCTCTGGAAGGGAGGGGTCAACAGGATGTCTTCATTTAAAGTCCTTTCAACTGACAATGCTCGGACTCTGTATACAGCCCGTCACTGCTTGAGGGGGAGTAGACAGAGAGGGGAGGGGGACTACACAGCTTGGTACAAACTTCTGCCAGTGTGAAGAAACGAAGCCACACAGAAACATGAAAGTAAGGCAGCTTATACTAAATGATCTATACATTGTATACAGACAAAGTTTTTTTTTCACTATAGTTGCCCTTTAATGGGATGATCACAAGGTTACCTTCGGTCCACATCCTGTCTCAAGCTTTTGGTCCAAACATACTCAGTTGCTTACTTGAGCGATAAATACAATCATGCAGGCATGCATGTATTCCAAATTACCGGGTCCTTGAACCGGAGTGCTCAGACCCGGCTTAGCTTAGCTCACCTGCGTCCCTCACAGATGACGTCAGCTCCGCACCATGTATACAGCAAGCAGTTTTCTTATTGAACAGTCCCTGCCTTGCATATTTAAAGAGTTCTTTTGAATCAAAGTCACTGGACACTAGAATAAACCTTATACATAAACAATCGCAACGCGTTTCACCATATAGGCTTCATCAGGCGAATATTATTATCAACCATTTTGTCTTTTTACCTAAGTTTATATAGCTGGTGACCTCCCCTTCCCTTGCACATATACCTCCCCCATAAAGGTACATCACTCTCCTTTCAATTACCTATTAGCCTATAGATCCTACCAACCTCTTCCCATTAGTTTATCTATTATCTAATAATTACCCTATATTTATGCTTCAATAAACCTATATTTATAAACCTTAATAACCCTATCGTAAAGAACCCCATACATTAAGTTAATAGCAGAAAAAAGGATCTGATCCTATATATTATTCTTTTGATAAAAATGCTGCAATCTCAATAGCTTCATTCAGCCCTTTGGGTTTTAATGAGTCAAATTCATAGATGTACCTTTGTTTCATTTTTATCAATGCATTACTCACATTCCCCCCTCTCCCATTGAATTCAACGCTATCCAAAACCTTATAATAGCTACCTTCAAAGTTCCCCTTGTGACAAGATAAATAGTGCTCATATATATATGAATTAGATAAACCTTTCATTTTCTTATCTAATGCTCTCTTAATACAACTCCTATGTTCCCTAATACGTTTACTGACCATCCTGTCAGTTTTCCCCATATAAATCCTGTGACATGGACACACAATTTGATAAATTACTCCCTTAGACTTACAATCAAACATTTAACTTCCTTTTTTCCCTACACTCACATATTTGCCATTGATACAGGATCCACAGGCTTTCATCCTTTTTCTCTTATGTTTAACATCATCTCTATCCACACTAAGTTAGCTAGGTGCCACTAATTCTTTTAAATTACTCTTCCTTTTATATGCAAATGTTGGTCTCCTTCCTATCCATTCCATCAACTCACTATTCCCTTTCAGAATATACCAGAACTTTCTAATAATTTTTTTCAAATTTCCAAGTATTTGTTCCATATTCCGTAATAATTCTTACAACCTGCTTGTTGTTACCCTCTCCTATCTCTTTCTTCTTTACCTGTAACAACTCCTGTCTTTTTACCTTCTTTACCTTGGAAAGGGTTCACTTCAATATATCCTTACTATTCCCCTTTTCTTCAAATCTATTAAGCATGATCCTAGCTTGTTTTTTATAGGACTCCTCCTCCGTACAATTTTGTTTTATACGTAACAATTGGCCGTAGGGCACATTATTCTTCCAGATTTTCTTATGACAACTCCCGTAATATAGGAGTTGGCATTCACATTTTTCATGTTTTTTTCCGTCTCCAATCGATCCCTATTAACCTTAATTTTCAAGTCCAGAAAAACAATACCTTCTGTACTTTTTTCCATCTAAAAATTTTAAAGAGTCAGAAGACATGTTAATTGTCCTGAAGAATTTTAACAATTCATCTTGGGATCCCTCCCAGACCATTAATATATTGTCTATGTACCGTCTCCAGTACCTGACGTGCTTTTGAAAGTCGGCCTGTTTATAGAGGAACGGTTTATCCCAAGCCCCAACAAACAAACCAGCAAAGCTAGGGGCACAAGAAGTGCCCATAGCCGTGCCTGTTTGCCTGTAGAAGATGTTACAAAAACAGGAGATAATTATGTTCTAGTATAAAGTGCAACCCTTCTACTAAAAATTCAATAATCTGTTCATTTATACCTCCCTCTCGTGCAAATACCCGATTTGCACAAGAGGGAGATTTCAAAACACTTTCAAACACTTATGCAGTTTTGGCAGATGGAAAAATACCGCAATTTTTGGGGTAGGATTATAGATATAATTAAATCCATTTTTAGATATTGTTCCTTTACTAATATGATGTTCCAACCAACCTTTTAATGTCCGTGAATATTCCTTGGTTGGATTTGTTTTAAGGATCATGTAGTTCTTTTTATCTTTTAAAATTCTATTTGCTTCCTTAATGCAAATATCCACATCCTGACACCCCCCCACCCTTATCCGCAGCCCTAATTACAATTGATTTATCCCTCATTAAACCAGCCAATGCTTCTCTTTCCCCAATAGTTATATTATCATTATATTTATAACGGTCATCTTTAATCTTACTAATTTCTCTATTCACCATAGCCCCAAATCTATACTAATAAAAGGCAAAGGCCTCACTCACTCACTCACTCACTAATTCTCCAACTTGCCGTGGAGGCAGACGGCTTAAATTTGGCAGGCTCATTCATTGCACCTTACTTACAAAAGTTAAGCAGGTTTCGTTTCGAAATTCCACCTGTAACGGTGAGTATCTGACATTGCACCTGTAACGGTGAGTATCTGACATTGCACCTGTAACGGTGAGTATCTGACATTGCACAGACTGGTTGGTCCAATTTCAACCAAATTTGGTATGCATATACTCCTTTACCAGTAAAAGGTTAACAAAATATTTTTTTTAGGGTGGGGGGGAATGGGGGGGAATAGAATTTTGAACTCCTGCACACTAACGGCTGGACCGATTTTTACCAAAAATTCAGGGTGTGTGCGGGGACTGGCTGAGGTGTAAGGGGAAGGGTTTGGAGGGGGGGGGGGGGGGGCGACCTCAAAACTGATTTCTTTAGATGCAGTACTAGATTTGGTCTCCAAAAATACAGCAAACAGGATACAGTCTAACTGGATGTCAGCTGCAGCCTGCAGGCAGAGTGATAAATCACAAAACATAGTTTTTTTGCTCCTTTTTGACAGTATTTTTTTTTTTAAAAACAGTTTTAGTATTGTTATACAGGGGAAACATGATTCTATGCTGTTTAACCAATTGCTAATATTGTGTTTACATATTTGTGTTTACAAAGTGTAATTTTTTTTTTTACACAGTATCTTTTGGCCATGACCTTTGTTTATTTCAAGAGAGCTGGATTTAGCATAACTGAATACAGTAGAATGAATTTCTTTACTGCCCTGTAAGTAATCATTTGTTTTTGTCAAATCTCAAAACATCTCATGTTTTATATATGTTTTTATTATATGTTTATTTACCTAAAGTTATTCCTGGGAGTCAAAGTAAGTAACACTTATCTGTTGTATTCAATTAGATCAACACAGCCAGGTGTTAAGGGCGTGATTAGATAGTGGCTAAGAGGTGTTAAGGAGGCCATTTATGTGAAAATAAAGAAACCAAGCCTAAATAGAGGTGGGGGGGTTCGACACCAACTGTCTGCCATGTACAATGCTGTTTTAACACCTTACTCTGGGCGTTCCTATAACACCTCTTAGCCACTATCTAATCACACCCTTAACACCTGGCTGTGATATGCTAATTGGGATTTTCCAGGGTACATAATTGCCACAGATTCTTGTACAAGTCATTCTGAATTGAGAAAGCCAGTCGGATGACTAGCGAAACGTCTTCAAGAACTACATTTCATGTCCAGTTGATCTAATTGAATACAACAGATATATCTATATACCTACACAATACTTCTCTATAGTAGCGTACTTCGAAGACACAGGTTTGTTTTGGGATATACTCAGAATAGGACAATACCCTATAAATAATTTTATATCATTTATTAAAAGTTGTTAAAAATAGTGCATAAAAATAACTGCGGCTCTCCAGATGTTTGAAAACTACAACTCCCAGCATTCCTATGCTTCCCTCTGTAGTTGAGGAATGCTGGGAGTTGTAGTTTTCAAACATCTGGAGAGCCGCAGTTTGAGGATCACCGCTAGCCAATGACTTATATTCAGAAACAGCATTGGATAGCTTAAAATGTTCTGCCTATTTCAAGGCTCTAATGGCATTCGGCAGAAGATCAATGTGGCTACGTTAGTGAAAAGCAGATATACCATCCAAGATGAGTCTACTAGGTATAACTTTTGAAGGTGAACTCCTATTTGGTAAAAAATTCAATGATCTAATAGCCAGAAACTCGGCCACAACAGGTACTTTTCTACCTCAGTCCAGACCCAGATTTAGACGTTCTCCTGGAAGAGAAGCTGTGGCTTTTAAAGATGAAATCTGTAACACAGATCATGGAAGATTAACTATTTTTATCCTTTTCATGCTCAAAAAATCAAAAGAGAAGGCAAGAAATGTTTATGAATTTGTGCAAGCTCCTCAGAGAAAGGTGGGGAGGGGATACTCTCTCTCTTTTCAGCTCTGTATGGGCTCACACAACAAAGGACAAATCTGTATTGGAAACAATCTCTCTGGTTCATCATTTACAATTCAAGACAATTCCTCCAGACTACTTTACCTCCTCAACCATACTAAAGGGACAAGAAGCTCTACAAGCATTACAATTGGTAACCACAGATCTAATAATCAAAAAAGTATTAGAACCCATGCCAGGAGATCAAGTAGGCTTTGGAGAATACTCTTACTTATTTTTAAAGTAAAAACCATCAGGAGAATACAGGGCAATCCTTGATTTAAAAGGTCCTAAACTCTTTTCTGAAAGTAAGGGAAGAAGAAGGAGAACAGTACAGTTAACTGCTGCAACACGATCTCCCTCTTTGAGACCCATCATCACAAAGTGAATTGTACCAAAAGGAGGGCAAAGTGCAGCTTTATCTCTGCAGTTACGTCCCTGCCTGCTTGTTTAAATAGAATTTGCTTTCAAATTACCTGTTTTGTTATCTATTTTAAAGTATCTGAAATTTATCTGTTGTATTCAATTAGATCAACTGGACTTGAAATGTAGTTCTTGAAGACGTTTCGCTAGTCATCCGACTGGCTTTCTCAATTCAGAATGACTTGTACAAGAATCTGTGGCAATTATGTACCCTGGAAAATCCCAATTAGCATATCACAGCCAGGTGTTAAGGGCGTGATTGGATAGTGGCTAAGAGGTGTTATAGGAACGCCCAGAGTAAGGTGTTAAAACAGCATTGTACATGGAAGACAGTTGGTGTCGAACCCCCCCACCTCACAGAAGAGCCAATTCCTCGGGACTCAGCCGTGTACCTGCATCTTAAGGATAAAGGACATACCTTTGAAGATTGTAATGTTAACATATTGGCAAAGGAACGTGACTGGTTCAAGAGAGGTGTTAAGGAGGCCATTTATGTGAAAATAAAGAAACTAAGCCTAAATAGAGGTGGGGGGGTTCGACACCAACTGTCACCAACGCCACTATCCAATCACACCCTTAACACCTGGCTGTGATATGCTAATTGGGATTTTCCAGGGTACATAATTGCCACAGATTCTTGTATAAATCATTCTGAATTGAGAAAGCCAGTCGGATGACTAGCGAAACGTCTTCAAGAACTACATTTCAAGTCCAGTTGATCTAATTGAATACAACAGATATACCGTGACCTGGATGGATAAATATTACAGATATACCGTGACCTGGATGGATGAATATTACAGATATACCGTGACCTGGATGGATGAATATTACAGATATACCGTGACCTGGATGAATGAATATTACAGATATACCGTGACCTGGATGAATGAATATTACACAAAAACCGATCTAATGGAACACTATACAGTATATATAATACAGTAATTACAGACTATAATACCAAACAGACATACAGTGCAAATCTAGATGAATATATAGACCTAAGCAATGAAATAGTAACAGGACAACAAGCGTGTCACTGGTTTGTGACAGGTGTCTACTACAGACTGCTGTACACTGCCTCTGTCTCGTGATTAATGTCTCAATCTACAGACAGGGGAGAGAGTATGAACTTAGGTAAAAAGTTAAAATACAATTAGCCAAAGTAGACGAACGAGTCAGAGTTCATTAACTACTTGTTAAGCAATCTCAGCACCACTTGTCCTCCTCTCTCCCCCTCCTGCCCCTCCCTTCAAGTCCATATTGCTACTTTTTTTCCAACTTTGACTGCTTGCAGTTTAGCTCTGGAAAAAGGGAGGGTCACAGGAATGGCTTCATTAAAGTCCTTTCAACTGACATGGCTCGACTCTGATACAGGCCCGTCACTGCGTGAGGGGGAGTAGATACGAGAGGGGAGGGGGACTGACACAGCTTGGTACAAACTTTCTGCAGTGTGAAGAAACGAAGCCACACAGCAACCTGAACAGAAGGACAGCTTCTACTAAAATGATCTCTAACATGTTATACAGACAAAGTTTTTTTTTTCCTTATATTGTCCCTTTAATGGGATGATCACAAGGTCCTTCGGTCCACTCCTGTCTCAAGCTTTTGGTCCAAACACTACTCAGTGCTTACTTGACGATAAATACCATCATGCAGGCATGCATGTATTCCAATTACCGGGTCCTGACCGAGTGCTCAGACCCGCTTAGCTTAGCTCACCTGCGTCCCTCACAGATGACGTCAGCTCCGCACCATGTATACAGCAAGCAGTTTTTCGAGGTGGATGTTAGAGCTCTAAGAAATTTAATTGGATTAGGAAAAGGGGATACTGGACCTGAGTTTCGCAGTACAGGTTTAAGAAGAATCTACATTCAACCCTATCAGGGGGAGTAATATTGAAGTACTAGCAAAATACCCGCGCTTCAAGCGGAGATGTATTGAAATAATGTTTTTAGTAAAGACAAGCATAATGTATACAAGAGTTGCTGTAATCAATCGGCACTTGATTGATATTAAAGAAAGACAATTCAATAAGCTTTACGATAATGCAACAATCATTAACTTTAATTTAATATTGTTTTTTTATTCAACTACGAAATTTGGTGAAAATAACCCCCACCACCCCTCCCCGTCCGCCCCTAATACCCCCCACTATTCCTCTCTTGTCCGCCCTCCAACCCTTCCCCTTACACCAGTCAGCCAGTCCCCGCACACACCATGAATTTTTGGTAAAATCGTCCAGCCGTTAGTGTGCAGGAGTTCAATTTTCTATTCCCTCCCCCCCATTCCCCCCCACCCTAAAAAAATATTTTGTTAACCTTTTACTGGTAAAGGAGTATATGCATCCCACATTTGGTTGAAGAATGGACCAACCAGTCTGTGCAATGTTCAATACTCACCGTTCAGGTGCAATGTCCGTGATACTCACCGTTACCAGGTCGCAATGTCAGCCTCCCCGTTAGAGGTGGAATTTCGAAACGAAACCTGCTTAACTTTTGTTAAGTAAGGTGCAATGAATTGAGCCTGCAAATTTAAGCCGTCCTCTCCACGGCAAGTTGGAGAATTAGTGAGTGAGTGAGTGAGTGAGGCCTTTGCCTTTTATTAGTATAGATTTGGGGCTATGGTGAATAGAGAAATTAGTAAGATTAAGATGGACGCTTTATAAATATAATGATAATATAACTATTGGGGAAAGAGACAGCATTGGCTGGTTTAATGAGGGATAACTCAATTGTAATTCGAGGGCTTGCGATCAGGGTGGGGGGGTGTCAGGATGTGGATATTCATTAAGAGCACATAAATTTTAAAAGATAAAAAGAACTACATGATCCTTAAAACAATCAACCAAGATATTCACGACTTAAAAGGTTGGTTGGAACATCATATTGTAAGGAACAATATCTAAAAATGGATTAATATATTCATAATCCTACCCCAAAAATTTGCGGTATTTTTCCATCTGCCAAAACTGCATAAGTGTTTGAAAGTGTTTTGAAATCTCCCTCTTGTAGCAAATCGGGTATTTGCACGAGAGGGGTATAAATGAACAGATTATTGAATTTTTAGTAGAAGGGTTGCACTTATACTAGACATAATTATCTCCTGTTTTGTAACATCTTCTACAGGCAAACAGCAACGCTATGGGCACTTCTTGTGCCCTAGCTTTGTGGTTTTTTGTTGGGCTTGGGTAAAACGTTCCTCTATAAACAGGCCGCTTCAAAGCCCGTCAGGTACTGGAGACGGTACATAGACAATATATTAATGGTCTGGGAGGGATCCCAGAATGAGTGTTAAAATTCTTCAGGACAATTAACATGTCTTCTGACTCTTTAAAATTTTAGATGGAAAAAAGTACAGAAGGTATTGTTTTTCTGGACTTGAAAATTAAGGTAATAGGTCGATTGGAGACGGAAAAAAAACATGAAAAATGTGAATGCCAACTCCTTAGTCGGGAGTTGTCATAAGAAAATCTGGCAGAATAATGTCCCTACGGCCAATTGTTATCGTATAAAACAAATTGTACGGAGGAGGAGTCCTATAAAAAACAGCTAGGATCATGCTTAATAGATTTGAAGAAAGGGGAATAGTAAGGATATATTAAGTGAACCCTTTCAAGGTAAAGAAGGTAAAAGACAGGAGTTGTTACAGGTAAAGAAGAAGAGATAGGAGAGGTAACAACAAGCAGGTTGTAAGAATTATTACGGAATATGGAACAAATACTTGGAAATTTGAAAAAATATTAGAAAGTTCTGATATTCTGAAAGGGAATAGTGAGTTGATGGAATGGATAGGAAAGGAGACCAACATTTGCATATAAAAGGAAGAGAATTTAAAAGAATTAGTGGCACCTAGTAACTTAGTGTGGATAGAGATGATGTTAAACATAAGAGAAAAAATGAAAGCCTGTGATCTGTATCAATGGCAATATGTGTTGTGGGAAAAAAAGGAAGTTAAATGTTTGATTGTAAGTCTAAGGGAGTAATTTATCAAATGTGTGTCCATGTCACAGGATTTATATGGGGAAACTGACAGGATGGTCAGTAAACGTATTAGGGAACATAGGAGTTGTATTAGAGAGCATTAGATAAGAAATGAAAGGTTTACTAATTCATATATATATGAGCACTATTAATCTTGTCACAAGGGGAACTTTGAAGGTAGCTATTATAAGGTTTTGGATAGCGTTGAATTCAATGGGAGAGGGGGGAATGTGAGTAATGCATTGATAAAAATAAACAAAGGACATCTATGAATTTGACTCATTAAAACCCAAGGGCTGAATGAAGCTATTGAGATTGCAGCATTTTTATCAAAAGAATAATATATAGGATCAGATCCTTTTTTCTGCTATAACTTATGTATGGGGTTCTTTACGATAGGGTTATTAAGGTTTATAAATAAGGTTTATTGAAGCAATAATATAGGGTAATTATTAGATAATAGATAAACTATGGGAAGAGGTTGGTAGGATCTATAGGGCTAATAGGTAATTGAAAGGAGTGATGTACCTTTATGGGGGAGGTATATGTTGCAAGGGAAGGGGAGGTCACCAGCTAATAAACTTAGGTAAAAAGACAAAATGGTTGATAATAATATTCGCCTGATGAAGCCTATGGGTGAAACGCGTTGCGATTGTTTATGTATAAGGTTTATTCTAGTGTCCGTGACTTTGTTCAAAGAACTCTTTAAATATGCAAGGCAGGGACTGTTCAATAAGAAAAACTGCTTCTGTATACATGGTGCGGAGCTGACGTCATCTGTGAGGGACGCAGGTGAGCTAAGCTAAGCCGGGTCTGAGCACTCCGGTTCAAGGACCCGGTAATTGGAATACTGCATGCCTCATGATTGTTTTATCGCTAAGTAAGCAACTGAGTATTTTGGACCAAAAGCTTGAGACAGGATGTGGACCGAAGGTGACCTTGTGATCATCCCATTAAGTGACTTTAAATATCCCGGACCAGGGACCTGGCAGTGGGTCCATAAAAGAGAATTGATTTTCAAACTCCAGCAACCACCTTGCTAAGCGATCTTCTATACTCAGGGACCCATGTAAAGTCTGTAAAAGGGAACGTAAAAGGTTGTTTTTCCTCTTTGAAGGTTTTTTTATATATATGTCTTGCAGGTTACGGTACAAGTAACCATTACCTTATAGTGGTACAATGTATCGAGTTACCATTATAATTGTGAATGTAGACAAGTTTGAATATATATATGTGACGTGTTCCCTTAAAGGCACAGTGCAAGGACCGTAGATGGACCATTCCAATTTTAATTTTATCTTATATGACTTTTGGACACTTGCACACCATTTAATGTTTTTCACCTGACAAGAGGACTGCCCAGGAGGCGGGACATTTACAACTTCACTTTCATTATGAGGTGTGCTTGAGAAGGGACGATTGTCCGAAACATGTAGCACATATGTTTTGAAAAGCAAGTACCTGTGCTTTTCGTACGCTACATTAAATACTTTACCTATGCGTAAAAAAAAGTTAAGGTTACTGGGAATTTCAGCTTTAAACACTTTTGGTTATTTAGTCCCCCCCCCCCCCCCCGAGCCGACCTTAACGTCTTCAAACTTGATGTGTATTAAACCTATAGTGAAACCTGGACTTGCCTCTTAATGCCCTTTAACGGCTATATCCTCTATCTACTATGCAACTTGACAATATGCTTGAAAGGTTCTTATTCATCATATACTATGGTATATCTGTAATATTCATTCATCCAGGTCACGTATATCTGTAATATCATCCATCCAGGTCATGGTATATCTTAATATTCATCCATCCAGGTCATGGTATATCTGTAATATTCATCCATCCAGGTCATTGTATATCTGTAATATTCATCCATCCAGGTCACGGTATACTGTAATATTCATACTATCCAGGTCATGGTATATCTGTAATATTCATCCATCCAGGTCACGGTATATCTGTAATATTCATCCATCCAGGTCACGGTATATCTGTAATATTCATCCATCCAGGTCCGTATATCTGTATATTCATCATCCAGGTCACGGTATATCTGTAATATTATCATCCATCCAGGTCACGGTATATCTTAATATTCATCCATCCAGGTCAGGTATATCTGTATATCATCATCCAGGTCACGGTATATCTGTAATTTCATCCATCCAGGTCACGGTTATCGTAATTCATCCCCAGGTCACGTATATCTGTATATTCATTCATCCAGGTCACTGTATATCTGTAATATTCATCCATCCAGGTCAGGTATATCTGTAATATTCATCATCCAGGTCACGGTATATCTGTAATATCATCATCCAGGTCACGGTATATCTGTAATATTCATTCATCCAGGTCACGTATTCTGTAATATTCATCCATCCAGGTCACGGTATATCTGTAATATTCATTCATCCAGGTCACGGTAATCTGTAAATTCATCATCCAGGTCGGTATATCTGTAATATTCATCCATCCAGGTCACGGTATATCTGTTATTCATTCATCGTCAGGTATATCTGTAATATTCATCCATCCAGGTCACGGTAATCATAATATTCATCCATCCAGGTCACGGTATATCTGTAATATTCATCATCCAGTCCACGGTATATCTGTAATATTCATCCATCCAGGTCCGGTATATCTGTAATATTCATCCATCCGGTCAGGTATATCTGTAATATTCATCCATCCAGGTCACGGTATATCTGTAATATTCACCATCCAGGTCACGTATACCTGTAATATTCATTCATCCAGGTCACGGTATATCTGTAATATTCATTCATCCAGTCAGGTATCATCTGTAATATTCATTCATCCAGGTCACTGTATAATCTGAATTCATCCATCCAGTCACGGTATATCTGTATATTCATTCCTCCCAGGTCACGGTATATCTCTGTAATATTCATTCACTCAGGTCACGGTATATCTGTTAATATTCATCCATCCAGGTCACGGTATATCGGTAATATTCATCCACTCCAGGTCAGTATATCTGTAATATCTCATCAGGTCACGTATATTGTAATTCATCATCCAGGTCACGGTATATCTGTAATATTCATCCATCCGGGTCACGGTATATCTGTAATATTCATTCATCCAGGTCACGGTATATCTGTAATATTCTTCATCCAGGTCACGGTATATCTGTAATATTCATTCCTAAAGGTCACGGTATATCTGTAATATTCATCATCCAGGTCACGGTATATCTGTAATATTCATTCATCCAGGTCACGGTATATCTGTAATATTCATTCATCCAGTCACGGTATATTGTAAATTCATCATCCAGGTCACGGTATTCTGTAATATTCATTCATCCAGGTCACGGTATATCTGTATATTCATCCATCCAGGTCACGGTATTCTGTAAATATCATCCATCCAGGTCACGGTATATCTGTAATATTCATCCTCCAGGTCAACGGTATATCTGTAATATTCATCCATCCAGGTCAGGTATATCTGTATATTTTCATCCAGGTCACGGTATATCTGTAATTCATTTCAATCCAGGTCACGGTATATCTGTAATATTATCATCCAGGTCACGGTATATCTGTAATATTCATTCATCCAGGTACACGTAATCTCTAACAATGAAGCTGGTACTGGAACAATGGAGACTTGTAACAATGAAGCTGATACTGGAACAATGGAGACTTGTAACAATGAAGCTGATACTGGAACAATGGAGACTTGACACCGATTCCAACAGCAAGAACCCTAGACACCAATAACAACTGACAAGCGGGCGTCTAGGGAAGGGAGGAGAGGCTATTTGAAACTTTGCGCTGGCCCACCTGCGTGGTGACGTCATGACGGTGCTCGCGCAAGACGCGCGAGCGAGCGTCAGCGTCACTGGTGCCGGAGCGCCACCTTGCGGATCGTCGCTGGAGCAGACGCCCAGGTAAGTACCTTACAGGATCTTTACGCTACAAACAGTACAACCAAAGGGCCTTAATGTTAATCTTGGCCTCTCGTGTTTTTAATCTAAAAGATAGGGTAGATTTGCCTATAGTGTTGGTAGTTTCTGTTTTTATATGTCAATACATATGTTAGATAATAATAAAAAAAATTGTATAGATTTTAAGAGTTTATGTAATGGGGTATTTCCCCTTTAAATGTGATGTATCAGTGTTTCTATGTTTTTATGTGATTGGCCAGTAGATGGCCATCTGTCTTTGGTCTATTTAAAGAGCGGTCTGCTCTTTTAATGTTTGTTCATGTCTGATGAAGGTGCATACAGCCCCGAAACGTCACAATTGGTGTTGGGCGTAATGTCTGAATAAACACCTTTTTTGCAAGACTGGTGTGCACAGTTTTTTCATTGTTTTCCTATTTTTGCAGTTTGCCACTGCACTGGAGCACCCAGCACAGATTTCTTCTATGAAGTGTTAACGAGTGTGCAGGATCCCTCTTTCTTTGTTTGTTTCAGCCTTAGCTAGAGGCACAAAATTCAATATATACAATTGGGATACATAGGAGGTCCAGCCCCTTCTCCTTTTCTGTTACCAGAAGTAACAATAGAGATAAAAACAGAAGAAACAAAGGTGGGTATTTCTGTGCTGATTTTTAGTTTTTCAAGCTAGTGTTTAGGGTTGGTGCTTGGTGGGGTCCATCATGGTTTAGGGTTGGTGCTTGGTGGGGTCCATCATGGTTTAGGGTTGGTGGGGTCCATCATGGTTTAGGGTTGGTGGGGTTCATCATGGTTTAGGGTTGGTGGGGTCCCCTACATTATATAATTTGTTTTGGAATAAAGTTAATTAAATGGGAGATGTCATAATGAAAATTGAATGTGTAATTGTATCTTGCAGAAAGATGACCTGGTTCTGTGGACATCTACTGTAGGTGAAAACATGTTAGTTTGGGGTAGCTAGTAAAGACTTCCATATCTTTTGCTCCTTTCCATTAGATAGAAATGGCATCAATAAAGTGGCGATAAGTTTCTAAAACTAAAAAATATTGAGAATTACTGGTATTAATGCATATAGATCTGGTTGATCCAGGGATACTTTCCGATTGCCGTTTGGAGTCAGGAAGGAATTTTTTCCCCCCAAGTGAATAGGTTGGACTTGATGGACGAATGTCTTTATTCAACCTTAATTACTATGTTACTATGTTACTATGTATAATATAGGATATAATATAGGATATAATATAGGATATAAGATATAATATAGGATATAATATAGAATATAGGATATAGGATATAATATAGAATATAATATAGGATATAATATAGGATATAATATAGGATATAATATAGGATATAAGATATAATATAGTATATAATATAGGATATAATATAGGATATAATATAGGATATAGGATATAAGATATAATATAGGATATAATATAGGATATAAGATATAATATAGGATATAATATAGAATATAATATAGGATATAATATAAGATATAGGATATAATATAGGATATAATATAAGATATAAGATATAATATTGGATATAAGATATAATATAGGATATAATATAAGATATAAGATATAATATAGGATATAATATAGGATATAATATAAGATATAAGATATAATATAGGATATAATATAAGATATAAGATATAATATAGGATATAATATAGGATATAATATAAGATATAAGATATAATATAGGATATAATATAGGATATAATAAAAGATATAAGATATAATATAGGATATAATATAGGATATAATATAAGAGGTGATCCTCAAACTGCGGCTCTCCAGATGTTTGAAAACTACAACTCCCAGCATTCCTCAACTACAGAGGGAAGCATAGGAATGCTGGGAGTTGTAGTTTTCAAACATCTGGAGAGCCGCAGTTTGCCCTTCAGGGGGCTAGACTAATATGTTTGATGACATTTATTACATCATCTTTCAATGTTCCTTTGTGAACTGCCTCTTCAATTTATTTAAGCCAAATGCCCACTGCCTTGGAAAGGTCCATGGCTACAATAGCTGATCTTAGTGATGCTCCTGCTACTAGAAAATACTTTTTATGGAAGGCATCCTGTTAACGATCCATGGGATCGTTCATCGTGATGCCTTGTTTTACTGGTAACAAGTTTTTTTTAGATTTTAGTTTTTTTAGATGTCTTGACATTGCCACATCTAATCTCCCAGTTATCCCAAAATTTACAATCTTCTGCCTGAATGGAATATTTGATGGCGAAAGAAGGTGAAAAGGTGAACTTTCTGTCTGGATCTTCCCACTCATCGGATATCATTTTGGCAATGGTGCAGTGAAGATAAAAGGTACTTTGGAAGATAATAGAGATATGAAATGAATTATAATAAACAATAGGAGTCAGTAGGGGTGAGATAGATATGTAAATGGGGATAATAGATAAATCCAATCTTTATTATATAATACAGATCAGTTATGGAGCTACTGATCCTTCTCTCAGTGATAGAGACACATTCCCATATTTCTATCATCCATTACAAAGTGATAAACCCAATCTTTATTATATTATACAGATCAGCTATGGAGCTACTGACCCTTCCTTCAGTGATAGAGACACATTCCTATATTTCTATCGGACAGTGCAAAGTGATATATCCAATCTTTATTATATTATACAGATCAGCTATGGATCTACTGACCATTCTCCCAGTGATAGAGACACATTCCCATATTTCTATCAGACAGTACAAAGTGATAAATCCAATCTTTATTATATTATACAGATCAGCTATGGAGCTACTGACCCTTCTCTCAGTGATAGAGACACATTCCCATATTTCTATCGGACAGTACAAAGTGATACAACTAATTATTTTGCATTAAGTAAATTAATGAAATATTTCGGTTGGACCTGGGTTGGAATTATTAGAATTGATGATCTCAGTGGATGGAGAGAGGAACAAATATTAACCAACTATCTGTCTGAAGATGGAATTTGTTTTGAGTTCTCAGTAAAGTTAAATAAGGAATTGACTGATTATACTTATTTAAAGAAGGATAAAAATATCATTAAGAAGTCAGTTACTGGAGTTATTATAATTTGTGGAACTATTGATATTGTATATTTTGTAAAAATATTTGAGCTAGGAGATGTCGTCTCAGAAAAAACAATCATTTTTTCATCTGCCTTGGGAGATTATAACTATCATTTATTTTATACCAGTGATAATTTCCATGGCAGTTTGTCATTACAAACAATTTACCCTTATAATATGAACACTACAGAGAACAAATTGTTTTTGAATAATCTCCATCCACTAAAATATCCTGGGGACAATTTACTTGATGATATTTGGCTGCAACACTTCAAATGTTTTCCAAAAGACCAACATAAGAACTTGTTCTATAAACGGTATAATCTAATAAACTGCACTGGGGATGAACATTTTACAAACCATGTTTTATTTAAATATCTCACCCATTCTCCCCGTGTGCACCTGGCAGTAGATTTGATGTCTCGTGCAATTAATATGATGTTTGTTTCACTGAACAAAAACTTACAGAAAAATGACAGAGTTTTTAGTTATCAAAGGAAGGTAACGTATTAGAATATTCTATCTAATGTAATATTATATTTAGTAACAAATTATTCAATTAGCTCTAGGATGTATTGTATCCGGTCCAGGAGATTTATTAATATTAACCTTATTTAGTTCCTTCTGTACCATATTATCTTTTGCTCCTTTCCATTAGATAGAAATGGCATCAATAAAGTGGGTCCAGTCTTCAATAAAGATGTTAAAAAAAAAGGTCCTCATAAAATATATGTAACCTTCCCCACCATTCCAACTTTCTAGGATGGTACATGTTTTGCACCAAATAAAGGGCATGTCCACCCCCAACCCCCATGTTGATTCACTCAGACTGCAAACCACCGTTAATAAAAGATTTTGTTTCTTAACGCACCCTTTAAAACAGACAAACCCCTTAGATTTCTGCTCCTTATGGTTCTCCTGCAATGCATGTCCAAATTCTTGGAAACTGCAGATTAGGAGCCTGTGTGTGTGTCATCCGGTCCCTGCTGCTTTCTCAGTAAGGACTGTGATATGTGCAGGGGGGCCCTCCCGCCGGATCTATTCTGTCTGCTTCTTGTCCTACCATTGAACGACTTTTACCATGTGTAGTGCATCCTATCCCACCCCCAACCGCTGATTATCTTTTGCAAAAAAAGACCAGACAGATACCTACAGACCTTCATTCTTCCATTGCTCTGCATAGCCAGCAGTCGCGTCTGTGATTGGCTGCAAGCTAGCTGGGAGGTGAAGGGTAAATTAGAATGGAACCTGGGTTAATAAAGGATTTAAAAAAAGAGTATTTGTTTATTGATAAAATGAGGGTTTCATTTCTAATTTAAAAATGAATAAATTTACAACAGTAGAATTAATTTGTGATTAAAAACAGGTGGGAGTCATTTATTTATGAATTACAGGGGTATTTATTTACGGAGAAAATAAGCGTTTTATGATAAAAACAGATTGGATTAATTCATAAACAATCCCATTACCGCTACAGCGTATTTTATTGGGTCAATTATAATTTGATTGGGGCAACTGGAGAAAAATAAATAGGAAAATCACCCCACAAACCACCAATTGCAATAGTTAGAAATCTGATTGCACAGCCTATCAAATGACTTAATAAAACTGAAATAGATTTCCATGTTAATGGGCCTAATATTGTATAAATTAAGGGGCCCTGCCCTGAAAGTTTGTGACTAGACAAGTTACCAACCATGTCAACATGCAGTCTGCTGGGCAGTTAGCGTGTAAGGAAGGATTTGAAGATTGTTTGCTGGTAATCTCTTCCTTCGATATGGCGAGCATTGAAATTAGAGAATATTGATCAGATTTGGCTGCAGAGGACCGTGTCTTCTCGTGTCCCTGGGAAGGTATCACGCTGTTCCCTTTGTGGTGCAGTAGCGCATAGTGTCATAGATTGCCAGTCCGGGTACCTGTTTTACAATGACAGAAACCACAACCGCTACCGGCAGTGAATGGAGCGCAGAATGACGTCATTGGTGTGCACCGGCGTCCTTTGTCACAGACTTTGGACGGAAGGCAGAAGAGAGTTTAAAAGGTAGGAAATCGCTTATGGGAACCCCTCTGGCTAAGTGTGGAGGCGTGCTTCCCTGGTCTTCTTCCCTGGTCTTCTTCCCTGGTCGCTTCGTATTCTTGAACGGGTTAGGAACAGAAAGTGACAGTCTCTGAGTGCCTATTGGGTACGGTTTATGCAAGGTTTTTATGGTTGTTCATGTTTCTTTCTACAGATATTCTACATCTGTTCTGGGAGGCTGGTACTTCACTTTAATGACTAATAGAGAGCAGGAGCCCTCGGAAGAGGGGGAAATTTCTGAGGAGGAAGATTTCTTCCCTTCAGCTGAACTAGAAAACTTTCTAAAAGCTGTTTGTGATATCTTAGAGGAGGAGAATCCTCAATAACTGCCTAACAAGGTCTTTCGGTTATTTTCAGGTGCAATAAAGAGAAAGACATATATACCAGTCCATGAAGACATTAAGGACAGTATAACAGAGGTGTGGAGAAGCCCGAACAAGAAGTTCTGCCTTCCCAGAAGATTTCTAAATCTTTTTCCCTTCAGGTAGATGCTCCAGTTGCCCTGACTATAAAATGTACTTACTCTCTCACTGGAAGATAGTTCGTCCTTAAGAGAAGGCTAGTTTAAAGAGTATGTCCACCCTTGAAATACATTTTTGTTATATCAATCCCCCTGTCCCCCCAGCCCCAACCGCTATGTTATTTTATTAGAAATGCCCCAAACATACTTACCTTCCCTCTTTCCTCCGCCGCGTGCCGGCCCTCTGCTTGCGAGGAAATGCAAAGAGGGCGGGACGGCAGTCGTGTTCGTGATTGGCTGAGCGGCTGCCGGTCATTCAGTGCGGCGGAGGAAAGAGGGAAGTAAGTAATGTTTAGGGCACTTTCTAAAAATAAACATAGCGGTTGGGGCTGGGGGGACAGGGGGAATATTATAGCAAAGGGATTTACACTAGGGGGAGGGAATCCTAATCGGGAGAGGGAGGGAGGGAGAGGGAGGGGGAGAAGGGCTGCAGTACGCATGGCAAACTTCTCCCAGAGGCCAGGTAGGAGGCAGTGTCCTGCTATCCTCCTGGTGGGCAGTTTTTGGGAGGGGGACTACAGGAGAACCCTATGGAGCTGGGATGTGAGGTAAGGGTTTTATTACACTATATGATGGGGCCATTACTGGGGGGGATTATAGTTTTGGGGGTGGACATGCCCTTTAAGAAAGATTTTTTTATCGGCAGGAGCAGCTATTAGATTATCTATTGCATCAGCTTCAGTAGCAAAAGCCTTATGGATATGGCTTGGGGAACTTGAAAGCAGCATCAAAAGAGGAGATCCTTTAAGTCAAGTGGTTAAGGATCTGCCAATTCTGTTTAGAGCAGCCGACTACTTATGTGATGCATCACTATCTAAGGTAAAGTTATCAGCCAGGTCAGTGGCTTCTTCATCAGTCGCCTGAAGAGCTATATGGCTTAAATCTTGGGAACCTGACTCCGCTTCAAAAAATCGACTGTGCGGATTACCCTTTGAAGGTGGACGACTATTTGGTTTAGAATTGGAACCACCATTGAGCAAAAGGGGAGAGGAGAGAGTTGGGGTCCTTTTCGTTCATTTCGATCTCAGTCCAGAGGTAGAGGAAATAGATTTTCCAGAGAGAGGCAACCACCCTTTTCACGACTAGGGCAACCAAGAGGAAGAGGTTGCGGTGCATTTCAAAGACCTTTTTCCCAATGATGCCAGGCTGTTAGGGGGTCGGCTAAAGCACTTTTCACAGGTCTGGGCCAGAATAACATCAGACAGATGGGTCCCGGAAACGGTAACTCTAGGCTATGCTATAGAATTTCTTCAAATTCCTTTAAAGAGAGCGTTTTGTCATATCAGCAAATCCTCGTACACCAGAAAAAAAGATAGCCATTACTCAAGCCATCCAAGCGTTTCAGGTAATAAGAGTGCTTACCTCAGTACCCCAAATAGAAAGACAGAAAGGAATTTGCTCCCCTGTATTCTTAATCCCCAAACCAACAGGGAGATCATCATAGACCTCAGATATTTGAACAGATTCATAAGAAAGTTGCATTTCA
Organism: Hymenochirus boettgeri; assembly: GCA_019447015.1. Classification (NCBI taxonomy): domain Eukaryota; kingdom Metazoa; phylum Chordata; class Amphibia; order Anura; family Pipidae; genus Hymenochirus; species Hymenochirus boettgeri. The sequence goes on from JAACNH010000306.1 coordinate 181,609, forward strand.
AAATGGAAACCGTAAAATCCACAAACAATACAATCCTCCCTCTAGATTACTTAGCATCTCTGGATCTTCAAGATGCTTATTTACATGTCACAGTGAGACCATGCCATCACAAGTATCTGAGAATAGATATTCAGGAGCATCTTCAAGTAAAACAAAACCAATTCTCAAGTCTTCCCTTTGGAATCTCGTCCGCACCCTGAGTATTTACAAAAATCATGATAGTGATTTCATTATACCTCCATCAGCAGGGAGTAAGCATCGTCCCCTACCTCGGTGATTGGTTACTCAGAGCAACCTCACAGGAACTCCTCAACAGAAACATACGGCTGACCATAGAAACTCTTCAGAATCTGGGTTGGATAATAAACTACGGAAAATCAATTTTAATTCCTTCTCAGAACATCAAATTTCTAGGTCTCATATTCAACACAGCAAAGAACGGTTTATCTCTACCTCAAGAGAAAATAGAAAAGATCAAAACAGTAATCCGTTCAATACCTTCAAACAAGTCAACAACATTAAGAACCATGCTGAGAATCCTGGAGATCCTATCTATATCATCTATAGAGGCGGTTCCATGGGCAAGAGCTTATTTCAGAAGCTTCCAACATTTTTTTTCTAAAAATCTGGGACAGAAATCTGGCATCTTTAGACTGTTCAGTGGTAGTTCCTCAGTCTGTTAAAAATTCACCCAACTGGTGATTGGTGACAAAACATCTAAGCATAGGAAAACCTTTAGTTCTGCCACCTCCTATAGTATTAACAACAGATGCAAGCTCATCAGGATGGGGAGCACATTGTTGCGGACACTCAGCCCAAGGAAAGTGGTCACCAGAAAAGAGGACTTCCTCAAACTTCAAAGAGCTAAAGGAAATTCTTTGTGCACTTCTACATTTTCAAGTAAAAATAAAGGGAAATGTAGTATGAATTCAAACAGACAATTCAACAGCGGTAGACTATATAAACCACAAGGGAGTGACTCGAAACAGAGGAATTCTGCAACTGGCCTTACAAATAAGTTTTTGGGCCAAAAAAAAAACTTTTAGCTATCTTGGCGGCATACGTAAAAGGCTCAGAAAATATTTGGGAAGATAAACTAAGCCAAGAGAGGTTGAATCCAAACAAATGGTCTTTCCACCCCCAGGTCTTCAGAAAAATATGCGAAGCTTGGGAGTACTCTCAAAAAGACCTAATGGCATCAGCCCAAAACAAAAAGGTTCCAAGTTATTACTCTTTAGACAGAGATCCAAAAGCGTCCAGCAGATATGCATTGTTTTCAGCTAATAGTCCAAGTTTTGTGGAAAATCCGTCCTGGCCACACAGACTGTGGTATGCAGATCTAGTTCACCCATCAGTCAAAACTTTTTGGGCCTTACCAATGAGATCTTTTGATGCAGAGGGCTGTCCCTCATCCGATCCTCCAGGACCTCAAACTCACAGCGTGGATGCTGAAAGGGATTTTTTTCCAGCGCGGTTATTGACACCCTTCTGCAAAGTCGAAAACCCTATCTATCAAAGGGTTTGAAAAAGACATTCCGTAATTGGTGTAGCCAAAAACAAATCGCCTTTCAGTCTGCTCAAATCCTGGTTATCCTAGATTTTCTTGTTGAAGGGCTTAAGGCCTAGCTCCAAGTACTCTGAGAGTACAAGTAGCAGCTCTGGGAGTCTTTTTCAATTCTAAAAAAGAAGATTTGTTATTAGAAGATTTTTTAAGGTATATCTGTTGTATTCAATTAGATCAACTGGACTTGAAATGTAGTTCTTGAAGACGTTTCGCTAGTCATCAGACAGTTGGTGTCGAACCCCCTCACCTCTATTTAGGCTTGGTTTCTTTATTTTCACATAAATGGCCTCCTTAACACCTCTCTTGAACCAGTTACGTTCCTTTGCCAATATGTTAACATTACAATCTTCAAAGGTATGTCCTTTATCCTTACGATGCAGGTACACGGCTGAGTCCTGACCCGAGGAATTGGCTCTTCTGTGCTGGGCCATACGTTGATGCAGTTGCTGTTTGGTCTGCCATGTACAATGCTGTTTTGACACCTTACTCTGGGCGTCCCTATAACACCTCTTAGCCACTATCCAATCACACCCTTAACACCTGGCTGTGATATGCTAATTGGGATTTTCCAGGGTACATAATTGCCACAGATTCTTGTACAAGTCATTCTGAATTGAGAAAGCCAGTCGGATGACTAGCGAAACGTCTTCAAGAACTGAACTACGGCTTCAGAATGAACTCCAAGTCCAGTTGATCTAATTGATACAACAGATATACCATGACCCGGATGGATGAGAACCTTCACAAGCAATTTTTAAGGCAGCATTAAAGCTAAAGCGAAAACATAGATCCTCAATACCTAAATGGGATTAAGGCCTAGTACTCAGGGGCCTCAGCAACCTACCTTTCGAGCCTATGGAAGACCTCTCTATACAGTTACTAACTTGGACAGCACTGTTAGTAGCCTTGTGTTCAGCCACAAGGGATAATGAAGTTTAAAGTTTTAAGTTCAAAAAAATTAAGGCTCACTACAGATCCATCCTTTAATCCGAAAGTTTTCTTCAACTTCTTCAAGAAAGTAGACGATTTTCGGAAATTGAAACTCAAATTTTCGAACTTTGTGAAAATTTTGAAAATTCAAAAATGGAACGAAACTCAACAGTTTAGAGCATCTCTAGTTCTTATGTGTCACAGATAGAACCACTATATTCTGGTTTGTATAGGAATGTAGGACCCCTGACTGATAGTGATCCATTATCCTGACTGATAGTGATCTATTATCCTGACTGATAAGGATCCATTATCCTGACTGATAGTGATCCTTATCCTGACTGATAGTGATCCATTATCCAGACTGATAGTGATCCATTATCCAGACTGATAGTGATCCATTATCCAGGATATGATCCATATCCGACTGATAGAGATCATTATCCGACTGATAGTGATCCATTATCCTGACTGATAGTTGATCTATATCCTGACTGATAGATGATCCATTATCCTGACTGATAGTGATCCATTATACCTGACTGATAGTGATCTATTATCCGACTGATAGAGACCTTATCCTGACTGATAGTGATCCATTATCCTGACTGATAGTGATGTATTATCCTGACTGATAGTGATCCATATCGACTAGAGGATCCATTATCCTGACTGATAGTGATCTATTATCCTGACTGATAGTGATCCATTATCCTTGACTGATAGTGATCATATATCCTGACTGATAGTGATCCATTATCCTGACTGATAGTGATCTATTATCCTGACTGTAGGATCCATTATCCTGACTGATAGGTCCATTATCCTGACTGATAGTGATCATTATCCTGACTGATAGATGATCCATTATCCTGTACTGATAGTGATCCATTATCCTGACTGATAGTGATCCATATCCTGACTGATAGTGATCCATTATCCTGACTGATATGATCCATTATCCTGACTGATAGTGATCCATTATCCTGACTGATATGATCCATTATCCTGACTGATAGTGATCCATATTATCCTGACTGATATGATCCATTATCCTGATGATAGTGATCCATTTATCCTGATTGATTAGTGACTGATAGTATCCTGACTGATAGTGATCATTATCCTGATGATAGTATATATTATCCTGACGATAGTGATCCATATCCTGATGATAGTGATCATTCCTGATGATAGTGATCATTATCCTGACTGATATGATCCATTATCCTGATATGTGATCCATTATCCTACGTAGTGGATCTATTTCCTGACTGATAGTGATATATTATCCTGACTGATAGTGATATCCATATCCTGACTGATAGTGATCTATTACACTGACTGATAGTGATCTATTATCCTGACTGATAGTGATCCATTATCCTGACTTATCAGTGATCCATTATCCTACTGATAGTGATCTATTATCCTGACTGAAATGGATCCTATTATCCTGACTGATAGTGATCCATATCCTGACTGATAGTGATCCATTATCCTGACTGATAGTGATTATTATCCTGACTGATGATCATTATCCTGACTGATAGTGACTATCCTGCACTGTGGATCTATATCCTGACTGATCGTGATACATTATCCTGACTGATAGTGATCCATTATCCTGACTGATAGTGATCTATTATCCTGACTGATAGTGAGATTACACCTGACTGATAGTGATATATTATCCTGACTGATAGTGATCTATATCCTTGACATGATAGTGATCTATTATCCTGACTGATAGTGATCATTATCCTGACTGATAGTGACTATTATCCGACTGATAGTGATTATTATCCTGAGTGATGTGATCATTATCCTGACTGATGGATCCATTCGACTGATAGTGATCCATTATCCTGACTGATAGTGATCCATTATCCTGACTGATAGTGATCCATTATCCTGACTTATTAGTGATCCTATCCTGACTGTAGTGATCATATCTGACCTGATAGTGATTATTCTTATCCGACTGATAGTGATCCATTATCCGACTTATAGTGATCTTATCCTGACTGATAGTGATCTATTATCCTGACTGATATGACCATTTATCCTGACTTGTAGTTGATCCATTATCCTGACTGATAGTGATCCATTATCTGACTGATGTGATATATTATGGATATAGTGATATTATCCTGTGATTGATCATTATCCTGACTATAGTGATATATCCTGACTGATAGTGATCTTATCCTGACTGATAGTGATCTATATCTGATAGTGACTATATCGACTTAAGTGATCCATTATCCTGAGTGATGGTGATCCATTATCCTGAGTGATGGTGATCCAGTTCTCTGACTGATTGTGACTGCCGCGATCCTCTCTTTTTAAACACCTGATTGCATGTATAAATGAAACATACGTGCGATTAACTGTTAAAAGACTGGACCTGAACTTCCAGAACTGAACTGGAAGTTCGGGTCCGGTCTTTCAAACAGCGCATGTCGTGCATGTTTCATTCATATGCGTGATCAGCTGTTTAAAAACTGCTGAGGTTGGAGAGGCATGCCCCATCCCCATGCCACTGGAGGTCGGGCCCCTCCCCCTCCATAGTCAGCTGTTCTTAAAATAAATACTGGGTTAAAAACTGAAGGAGAGGGAAGGAAAAAAGAAGCAGAAGAACAGGACTGGGCCCCCTTCCTCCTCAAGCTTTACCAAATTATTGCGTGCAAAGGAGATGCAGTGATAAAGAAAGGATTTGGGTCTCTCCTAACTCACCTCCTCCCACTTATGTAAGCAAGTATCTCCAACAACTGTGACAACATTCTCTCTAAAGGCTTACTTACAGAGTTTTTTTTTTTGTTTTTTTACAAAGGAATAGTGATACACATGAACGGTTTGTTTCACAGCTGGACTATGTGAATGGGGGAATGACCAGAGAGGGGAGGGGAGAGTGGGGAGCTCTGCAGTAAATTAGACTGTGTGCAAACATGGAGCCACAGGGGAAGGCAGAATACACTAACCTTTTATTATGTCTGGATTGGAGAAATGTATAAATTTCACTATAGTTGCCCTTTAATTATATATTTTGTGGGTTTTCAAACCAGAATTATTTATCTTCTTAACAGATTCACCATGTATTTGAAGAGAATTAAATTATACCCCTAGTGGTTGATCCTATAGGATTTAATAAAGATGGAGAATGTAAATGTTACGGGATTTACAGGAACTACAGAATGTTTGTCTGGTATTTCTATTCGGTTTTTATTGGTTACTTTGTTACCTTCGGCACCATCAGATCAACAGTAAGCCTCACCATCCGTGATATTCCATTTTATCTAAACAATTATGTAAGAGAACTTTATTGACTTACACAAGTTATTTCTAATTATAGGACACAAACAATATCTTTGTATGATTGAATCTAGTCATGTTTTACTCATAGAATGTTTGTAAAGGGTGTGTTTTTAACCATGGGTATTGGAGGATGGACTTTAATGATAAAGTAAACATACAGACCAAGAATTAGGGTGGTGAATAAAAGGCCGTAGCATTTTATTAGATAATTACCATCCAAATTACTTTAACATATGTACCATCTTTTATAACTTTTCAAATATGTTCTTACGCCAGACTGGCTTTTCCTCCGGACTGCCCATTTAATTACCTTACCAAACTGAGGTGCTCCGCCATTAACCCAGCCAAAGCCCCATTGTCTTGTACTTCTTTTCCTCCACGTCAAGTTAGACCTTCCTCCAATGAACAAACATCTCTCAATTGCAGATTGCAGCCCAACATTAAATATATCAGTGCCAATTTCAGATAAATGGACAGGCCTGGTTCACCACCCTCCAGATCCACATGCCTACAAGCAATGAAATGCAATGACTTGGTGGATAACTTTACACCTACATTACACCGGCCACGGCAATTATAGTTTCAGGAAACAATCAGCAAGGTCCTTCTTAATATGTCTAATTAAAGAGATGGTGGTGCCACGACCAATGTACGACCACATGTAACAGTATTAGGTCAGGGTAACCATGGTAAACTAAAATTTTGGATAAAACAGTCATCACATTCGGACAGAAAGAATAGAATTGGTGTGTGATGCAGACCCACCTACACGAGTGAGGGAAAAGATAATGGGGATAAATATATATATGATATAATTACATCAAGAAAGGAAACAGTATCCCTATCCCCCCAGGTCCCATACAAACATGGATGTCCAGTGGAATGATCAAGATTAAAACATAAAGTTATTAAATATATTTTGTTAAAAACTAATAACATCAATATCTGTGTATTCAATTAGATCAACTGGACTAAGTTTAGTTCTGAAGACGTTTCGTAGTCATCCGACTGGTTTTCAATTCGAGAATGATTGTACAAGAATCGGATGGTAATGTAAGTGTACCCAGGAGTAAGGCGTCAAAACAGTATGGTACATGGCAACAGTTGGTGTCGAACCCCCCCCACCTCTATTTAGGCTTGGTTCTTTATTTCACATAAATGGCCCTCCTTAACACCTCTCTTGAACCAGTCACGTTCAGCCGCAATAATATCGATAACATTACAATCTTTAAAGCGCTACTGTTCCTCAGATTAGACAAGTTATAACTAAATTAATAAGGGGAATGGAGGGGCTTGACTATGCAGGCAGATTAGACAAGTTATAACTAAATTAATAAGGGGAATGGAGGGGCTTGAATATGCAGTCAGATTAGACAAGTTATAACTAAATTAATAAGGGGAATGGAGGGGCTCGAATATGCAGGCAGATTAGACAAGTTAGGGCTTTTTACATTAGAGAAGCGACGTTTGCGTGGGGACATGATAACCTTATACAAATATATTAATGGTTATCTTCCTGTTGGATTCCCTTTATAATAAGTTTATTAACAGGACCCCCCTGGGCTTAAGGTCAGGGAGTTATCCTGACTGATAGAGATCCATTATCCTGACTGATAGTGATCCATTATCCTGACTGATAGAGATCCATTATCCTGACTGATAGTGATCCATTATCCTGACTGATAGTGATCCATTATCCTGACTGATAGTGATCCATTATCCTGACTGATAGTGATCCATTATCCTGACTGATAGAGATCCATTATCCTGACTGATAGTGATCCATTATCCTGACTGATAGAGATCCATTATCCTGACTGATAGTGATCGATTATCTTGTAAATTGTGTAAGACTTTTGTGTCACTGCCAAATGACCATGACTGTAGATTATCTACCCAAAGGGAACATACAGGAAGATTTACCTAGAGCCGCCAGGGGCCAGGCTACTGTAAATTTACAGCCGTAATGTGTGAAAGGAATGGGGAATGGTGTTTTCTATGAGGGTCCTTGGAACGGGGGGGGGGGGGGGGTATTTGTAGATTTAAACCAAGAACCCCCCTTATTTGGCCCTAAAAAGGGGAAGACCATTGCAGCCCTTACAAAGGCTTTTGTGGCTTAGAGGGTCCATCATCTCGAAGTTCGGACCCCATCGCTGGATCTTAAAATGCCCTGGTGACCCTTACAAAGGCCTTTGTGAGATCTTATAAGAGCCAAGGGAGGATCCTGGGATTGTGCTTCAGGGCTCCTGAGAGGAGATGCAAAGTTACTTCTAACAACCTGGGGGCTAAACGGCCTTTCTTTAAAGGGTAACTGTGGTCTCCAATTCCTCTAAACTAGTAAGAATTATATAAAACTTTCCATCTTATCTTAAATAGAAATAAAACCTAAATCAAATCTCTAACGACCACATGTAACAGTATTAGGTCAGGGTAACCATGGTAAACTAACATTTTGGATAAAACAGTCATCACATTCTGACAGAAAGAATAGAATTGGTGTGATACAGACCCATCCTACACAGTGTGAGGAAAAGATAATGGGGATAAATATATATATATATAATTACATCAAGAAAGGAACAGTATCCGCTATCCCCCCAGGTCCCATACAAACATGGATGTCCAGTGGAATGATCAAGATTAAAACATAAAGTTTATTAAATATATGTTAAAAACTAATAACACAAATATCTGTTGTATTCAATTAGATCAACTGGACTAGAAGTTTAGTTCTTGAAGACGTTTCGCTAGTCATCCGACTGGCTTTCTCAATTCAGAATGACTTGTACAAGAATCGGTGGTAATTATGTACCCAGAGTAAGGCGTCAAAACAGCATTGTACATGGCAGACAGTTGGTGTCGAACCCCCCCCACCTCTATTTAGGCTTGGTTTCTTTATTTTCACATAAATGGCCTCCTTAACACCTCTCTTGAACCAGTCACGTTCCTTATATGTTAACATTACAATCTTTAAAGGTATGTCCTTTATCCTTAAGATGCAGGTACACGGCTGAGTCCTGACCCGAGGAATTGGCTCTTCTGTGCTGGGCCATACGTTCATGCAGTTGCTGTTTGGTCTCCCCCACATACAAATCAAAGCATTCTTCACTGCACTGCGTATATGATGTCACTCTTCACTGCACTGTGTATATGATGTCACTCTTCACTGCAGTGCACTGCGTATATGATTTCACTCTTCACTGCACTGCAATGCGTATATGATGTCACTGTTCACTGCACTGCATATATGATGTTGCTTTTCTTGTGTTTCGGTATTTGGTCTTTGTAAAAAGAAGTAGAAGGAAAGAAAAGAACACAAATGTTTGTCTGAGGAAGGAACCAGTTTGGTTCAAAACGTCACTTGAATAAAGCAGTTTGTATCAAGACTGGTGTGCCCGGCTATATCTGTGAAGATTGTAATGTTACTAGGAGTGGTAATGTTACTATGGGTGTTAATGTTACTATGGGTGGTAATGATACTATGGGTGGTAATGTTACTAAGGGTGGTAATGTTACTATGGGTGATAATGTTACTATGGGTGGTAATGTTACTATGAGTGTTAGTGTCACTATGGATGGTAATGTTACTATGGATCGTAATGATACTATGGGTGGTAATGATACTATGGGTGGTAATGTTACTGTGGGTGGTAATGAAACTATTGGTGGTGATGTTACTATTGGTGATAATGTTACTGTGGGTGGTAATGTTACTATGGGTGTTAATGTCACTCAGTTCATAGACAGATATGTGTGATGATTTCCACATTTATCCTTATGTAAGTCATCCCAATGTCAATCCACAGGTCAAACCTCTGACTAGATTCGGCACCCATACAGCCTTGCAAGAAGGTTTAATTCCAAGATGGAGCCCCTGAAATCACAACAGAGGAAATCTCTGTCAGGCATGCACCAATAAATATTCTTATGCCCACGCACCAGTGTACCAATGCAATCAAGCAAATCCCCGATTTGTAACAATTGGAGTTCCAACATTTCATCAGATGCCCTATTGACTCTTGATGCTCATCTGTGGGTCCTGTATTGGGGGTTAAATAAAAGCTATGAATGACAGCTCTTCATTAAGCCCATATGGACTCTTCGTCCAGAGATTAAAGATCAGTTTTGTCTCTGCCCTCGGCAGTTTCACACTTATGTCTACCCTTCTGTCTCCTAACATAATTCTTAGTCGTCTGAAACATTTCATTCTTCCAAATACACTAGTTAGTAGGTGACCACCCCGAGTCTTTGTCCTCCTGGCCAGTTTAATAGAGGACAAATGGCTTGCTTGTCTTTGTTTCAACATCTTTGATGTCTTCCCTACATACAGTAGTTTGCATGGACAAGTCAGGGCATATACCACAATTATTTTGTTTTCCAGTTAAAGTATTGTTTGATTCTATTTCCCTTCTCCTATCTGAGAAGCCAATCTTCTGACTAGGGTCCATATACTGACAATATACACATTACCTACATGGGTATGTCTCTATCAGTCTCTCACCTCTCCCAGTAGATACCCAATTTCTTGCAAAATGACTCTGCATCAATATACCACCAAGGTTAATTCCCCTCCTTGCTGTAACAACTGGCTGTTCTGTAACAAATGGGGCGAAAGATCAGTATCAATCCCACAGGTCCAGGAACTCAATTGAGCCCCTTGAGGTGTGATGTGTAAGGGTGATGTTCAGGGAATTGGCATTGAAGGAGGTCAGGAACTCCCTCTCCATGCGATAAATATGTCATCTATGAACCTGTGCCACACCTCTACATGTAAGGTGTGGCACACATTCATCTCCGAGAACACTACCTCCCTCTCCAAATTGGCATAAGATGGGGCACATTTTGCACCCATCGCTACTCCTCTTTTTTATGTAATATTTATTGTCAAAAATAAAGTAGTTGTAATACAACACAAAATCAAGAAGTGATAAAATGAGTGTATGTCTCTCTGATGGACTTGTTCCATATTCAGAAAATATTTGACTGCTGTCTTACCCACTTCATGTCCAATGCTTGTATATAACGATATATCGGTCTCCCTCTGCTGACTATTCCATACACGGATCAACACTTTTGATTGATTAGTGAATACGTGACTGATGAGTATACACTTTTGTTGTGCATATATGTATTGAATTCAGGATGTAAGTCTTACTGTTCTGGTTCACCATCTGGTGTTTGTTGTCCGTTTTGTTTGGGCTCTATAATTTTTGTAAATAAATTACATTTTGATCAAATATATAACCCACTTTCTTCTTTTTTCTAGCTAGATATATATCTTAAGGGCACTGCCTGGATAATTCCTACGTCTTGTGTTTTTTTGGTTTCATATTAGTTGGTTCTTTCTTCAAGCCTATTTCGTAGTGGATAGCACTGAAATATATGTGATCTTTGCAAATTGAACCTTAATAGACAAACTCAGTTAGACAATGTGTTCACGGATGTTACAAGTTTAGGCTCCACATCCCAGGAAGTAAGAGATAACTTTAAAACATTAAAAAGTTTACACACTAACAGGGTTATTCAATAAAAGTTCTTATTTAAAATGGTGCTAATTTTGCCCCAACCAATCAGACGTTAGCTTTCAAATGTTAAATAAGATCTGATTGGTTGGTGCAAAATTAGCACCATTTTAAACGATAAGAACTTTTATTGAATCTCCCTGATAGGTTTGCAAAATCTTGGTGGAATGTTTCCAGCCTTGAAAATGATCTCTCTTAAAATTATACCTCGTGGGTTGTGGCTGCGATCTTTAACTTCCTGGGAATCAACATTGGAATTTACGGACAAATTGTTCCCCCACATTAATGCAAATTTTGGTTAATGATAAAAAAGAGGTACTGACTAACTTAAAAACAGACATGGAGACTTTAAGAACAGAAGTCATATACAGTAGTAGAATATTTTATTTACACCATAACTTACAAAACTTGGAAGCCAATATAAGAAAAATCAAGAGAAATAAATTACTTGGGATAAGGGGGACCAGCAAATGGAGTAGTGGACCAGTGGAAACATATAACCAATAGACGTAACCCCAAACATAGAAGACAGAGGAGTAGAAGGAGACATGCAGATACTACAGGACAGCCTGAAAGTGAAGCAGAGTCATTTTTAGGGAAAGGCAGCGGCAGAGAATCAGGAGGGGGAGGTCCAGAGTTATAAAACATCATTCCCCAGAAGTACACCCCAACTGAAAAGGGAACCATAACATTGGCCCCTCTAACAATCCAAATATGGACTACAGCTCAGGACCACAAATTGACAATTTCCAAATTAGCAACTTAACCACGCATGAACTCACTCCACCACAGAGGTCAGTATTGTCAAAGTGACTCTCTTATTGTCCAGAACAACACATGAATACATTTGAGCTAGCTAAGGGCAGCAGAATGGCAGGTGGGATTCAATGTTGATAAATGGAAGGTGATGCATTTAGGATTTAATAATCCCTGTGCCCCCTACACCATAAATAACTGTGTTAAGTGAATCTGTAATGGAAAAAGATTTGGGGGTTCTGGTAGATAACAGACTTAGCTGTAGCAAACAATGCCAGGTAGCAACGGCTAGAGCTAGCAAGATATTGTCTTGTATAAAGAGGGGAATGGAATCAAGAGAGAAAAATATTATTCTCCCTCTTTACAAGGCACTGGTAAGGCCTCATTTGGAATATGCGGTTCAGTTTTGGAATCCCATATACAAAAGGGACATCTTGGAAATTGAGGCAGTTCAGAGAAGGGCAACTAAATTAATAAGGGGAATGGAGGGCTTGAATATGCAGGTAGATTAGACAATTTATAACTAAATTAATAAGGGGTATGGAGGGGCTTGACTATGCAGGCAGATTAGACAAGTTATAACTAAATGGGCTTTTTACATTAGAGAAGCGACGTTTGCGTGGGGACATGATAACCTTATACAAATATATTAATGGCCCATACAGTGAACTCTCTGGTGCATTGTTCACTAATAGGTCATATCAGAGGACACGTGGACATCCTTTAAGGTTGGAAGAAAAGAAGTTTCATCTTCAGGTTAGGAAAGGTTTCTTTACAGTGAGAACGGTGAAACTGTGGAACTGTCTTCCAGCTGAAGTGGTACATGGGGTAAGATGATGTCAATTTTCAGAAAGGGGGGTAGACCAGGGTACTAGAAAATAATCCCCTGAAAAGAGAAGATTTTGGATTCCCTCCCTTCGTACTACATCCCCTATGGGGCTAAACAGGGACTCGGAATTAAGCTGTTTCTGTGATTGACAACATAAAGGAATATTTTTGACTATATTGTTGACTATACAGCTTTCCATTTTTCACACGCACCTTAACACCTTTGAAATCCCTATTTGTATTGTAATATTATTGTATTGTACTATTTATCATGATGGAATCTCGGGAGATAGTAAAATCCATTTCAGAACACAATCAAATAATAGATTAGCTCAGTGATAATGGACTATTGTCCTTGCCCCATTGTATAGTTCTCGATGTTCCCATATACAGTATATACATGGTTTGTAACACCTGCTCCTATAATGATTTACTTACATTGGTTACAAAGAGTTTGATGTGTCAGTTTGTGTAACATTGTATAGTTCTACATACACAATACTGGTGGTCTCCAGTTAGAAGAATGTTGTATGTTTTTATTGGATTAATACTCTGGATTGGTTTAAAGGTAAATGATAGGAAACAACCCCCAAGCCCCTTAGAAAGTTCACGAAATGTGTAAGGCAGAGATTCTACATTCCAGTCCTGTTTGTGTGCCTCTCGCTCGGCATGTTTATGTTACTTTAAATTCCTTATGATCTCATTTACAAACCTTAACCATTCATTATCATTTACATTTACAAATTACCGTTAATGGCTGTGGCACCTGGGAAATAGTTTGAGGTACATGTACCTATCACCAAAACTATAGTGAAAAAAACACATTGCCCCTTTGCAAAGTTAAATTCATGTTCTCTGTGATGCCTTAATCCTATCTCTGTCAGTGACTCTGTTTAACCATGGTGTCAGATCTCTGTGCAGCACTCCCCCCTTCCCCCTACCCTCTGTTACCTCCTCCATATCTCAACTCCGGCTAACCGACAAGCTTATCATGTGCAGGAGGAGTTAAAAGTTCAACATCCTGAAAAACACACCCACGCACAGTGGCCAATAGAAAGCAAGCTGTCCTGGAGACACGGAAGAAGAAGGAGAACAGTAGAGTTTACGATCTCTCACTTTGTGACCCATCATCAATCAGTGAAAGCTATTAAGAAGGGGGGTCAAGTGCAGCCTTATATCTACCATCAAAGCTACCTCTCTCCCCCTGCTAATGCGGTTATCTCTATGTTTATTACAGAGCAGGGTGGGGGGATCACGTCACAGGGATTTGATTGACAGTCCAAGTAGGAGTAGAGGAATCCAATCACGTATTCTTCTAACTGGTGTATCTCAGGACAGTGAGGGAATCTGAACAAAGTGATTACACTCTGGGGGATGTGGGGAATTATAGAACACATGGAAAGAAAGGAAAAAAAGTTTATATTCCAGCTATAGATGCCCTTTAAACACTTCCTTGCTACATTCTAGGGTTACTGAAATTGAAAGCTACATTCTAGGGTTACTGAAATCGAAGGCTACAGTCTAGGGTTACTGAAATCGAAGGATACATTCTAGGGTTACTGAAATCGAAGGATACATTCTAGGGATACTGAAATCGAAGGCTACAGTCTAGGGTTACTGAAATCGAAGGCTACATTCTAGGGTTACTCAAATCAAATGCTACATTCTAGGGTTACTGAAATCGAAGGCTACATTCTAGGTTTACTGAAATTGAAGGCTACATTCTAGAGTTACTGAAATCGAACTCTACATTCTAGGGTTACTGAAATCGAAGGCTACATTCTAGGGTTACTGAAATCGAAGGCTACATTCTAGGGTTACTGAAATCGAAGGCTACATTCAAGGGTTACTGAAATCGAAGGCTACATTCTAGGGTTACTGAAACCGAAGGCTACATTCTAGGGTTACTGAAATCGAAGGCTACATTCTAGGGTTACTGAAATCGAAGGCTACATTCTAGGGTTACTGAAATCGAAGGCTACATTCTAGGGTTACTGGAATCGAAGGATACATTCTAGGGTTACTGAAATCGAAGGCTACATTCTAGCGTTACTGAAATCGAAGGCTACATTCTAGGGTTACTGAAATCGAAGGATACATTCTAGGGTTACTGAAATCGAAGGCTACATTCTAGGGTTACTGAAATCGATGGAAACATTCTAGGGTTACTGAAATCGAAGGCTACATTCTAGGGTTACTGAAATCGAAGACTACATTCTAGGGTTACTGAAATGAAAGACTACATTCTAGGGTTACTGAAATCGAAGACTACATTCTAGGGTTACTGAAATCGAAGACTACATTCTAGGGTTACTGAAATCAAAGGATACATTCTAGGGTTACTGAAATGGAAGGATACATTCTAGGGTTACTGAAATCGAAGGATACATTCTAGGGTTACTGAAATCGAAGGATACATTCTAGGGTTACTGATTTTAGCATTTAATAATTAGTGAATTGTCAATAATTATGAAAAATAAGTCTGCGGGTTTGAAAAACCAGAACTAGTTTGCAGTTCAGAAAGTTTGAGTTCATACAAATTCATTAAAGTCAACCCAAACACGGCTTTTGTTTCAAGTTCTGGTCCATCACTACTGAGAACAATACTTTACAAATACGGCCCATTGAGTTCATTCATCTAACATTTGCCATGATGCAATAATTTCTTTCTTCCATCTCACAGATCTATCTGGTTATTGGTCAACGCTGTCACCAGAAGTTTTCAGGATTATTTTATCTATTAAATAGAAAATATAAATGTTTAAACTATTATTATTTTACTATTAACTACAAATTCCTAATAATTTACCATGGTACTTGATATATATCCAATATGTTCAATAATTACCCCCCACTTACATGAGGGTCTGTTGTTGTTTTTTTTAGGTGCCAAGATCTAAATGTTCAGAATGTTCCCCCGGCACAAGAAAAGCCACACAACCTGGAGCCAAGTCCTGCTGTTATTACTGTGTCCAGTGCTCAGAGGGGGAGATCTCCAATACGACTGGTAATAATGGAAACTTGCTAGAAATATTCTGGGGTTTAGGAATAAAAAATACAACTTTATTTCCTTTGAGTCATTCTCGATACTAACGGTGATCAGGTTAGACCTGAATCTGCAGATTCAAAAGTTCCATCCTGGCTCAATCCAATTGTGTCTAGGACTCTCCATCATCCCAGAAACTATCATAACATTAGTAATATTGACTCAAGCCTGGTTGGCCTTCAGCATGGTTGCTTGTGAGTTAAATTTATTAAGCACAACAAGTTTTGAGCCCTTCAATGGTTCTTCATCAGGTGAAAATTACAAACTGAGCCTCATCACCCCTTTAAATAGAAAAAGAGTAAAACAGTACAAATAATCAGCTCCACCTAGTGGCCAGGATACATTTTAACACATTTATAGATAATACCAATATGGTCTATCCATTACACAAGGTGTTATTTATATTATACAGGATGCAGGGTAGGATCAACACTATCTACCTGCAATACTGATTTAATTTCAAGGTCCATAACCTGTAAAAGAAAACAGACACTATAAAATCATGTACCTGAGAAAAGCATTTAATGCTATATGAATCCCTCAAGCCAAGTGGTTCCATTGTATTCAATGTCTTAATCCTTTTGAGTTGAACTTGGAGGAGTTTTTTTCTATCTCCCACTTTAATGGAAAGTTTGACCGCTAGCTCACTGCATTACATTTAAACTCATTACAGTTTCCCACAGGTGTGTGGGTATTTTATATATACTGATTCACCTTCAATGCTCATATATCCTCTGTTTCACCACACAAGTAGTTTGTACCACATACAGTTTTCCACATGGACACGTATATCTGGATCTTAAATAGTCTGGCTGGAAAAAGATAAAAAATAAAGAAATAAATAGAAACAAGATGGCCGCCAGAACACAAACAGATGAAACGCATGGACCAATATTTTGTTATTATCTTTCTTGTTTTTCTACTATTGGGATCATATTTACTTACAAGGGGGTTCTTTCCTCTTTCAATTTTTACCCTTATTTTGTAACAAGGATCTGCACTTCCTTAGAGCTATATATTGTTTTACTTTTTAAGAGTCCATCATATCCTCTTTCTGTGAACTTATTTACCATCATATCTGCAGCTTTGTCTAATTCATCAGCGGTGGATGAAATCCGTCTACTTCTTAGCATTTGGCCCTTAGGGATGCCTTTAATTGTTCCAGGTACATGGAAACTATCAGCTCTGAGCAGACTATTCCTTTCCATAGGTTTTGTATACAGCTTTGCTTCCAGTTTGGGACACTTTCTGTAGATGTGCACATCTAGGTAATGTGTATCGGGTAATTAATAGTCTGCTGTAATTTAACTGACTTGTCATCAAGCATTTCTTGTTGGCTCTCTCTACTCTCACCCCATATTAGAAATACATACTTAAATGTGGATGTATCTGTTGTATTCAATTAGATCAACTGGACTTGAAGTCCTTAACTTCTACCAAGCAGTCCTAGAAAGCCAGTGTGTTGTTTTGTATCTTCCCTTGTACATTTGATGTTTGGTCTACCGCATTAATGTGTTCTGTGAAAGCTTGTACTTCCTTCTGGTGGATTTTAACCCAGGTGTCATCCACGTATCTGAACCAGTGGCTGGGTGCTATGCCCTTAAAGGTATTAAGTATTAACTTCAAGTCCAGTTGATCTAATTGAATACAACAGATATACCATGACCTGGATAAATGAGAACCTTCACAAGCTTAAATGTGGACGATATATGATATTTTATTATATTTCTCATTCCTTTATGTTAGGGTCTTCTCAATGTGGTACGTAAAGATATTGGAGTATCTAAGGGCCAGATTACTACTATTACTTGGATCTGCATATAGAACTTCTAATCAAATCTGAAGTAATTTTTAGTCAACGCCAACATTAATAACTTCAGCCAAAAGTATGTGATGAAGTATTAGTTTCAAACAATGCCTCCTCTATATACCGAATCCCTTCCTCATAGGGAAATGGGTTATAGAGTCATTGAACATCAATACTGCATAAAACATCTGTTTCCCCAATCTCACATAAAGATTCAAGTCTGCAAAGGAAGTCTATTGTGTCCTGTAGGCATTCTGGTATCTCCTGCAGAAAAAAGGGTTGTAAAACTGATCCCACTCATGACACTTGGTCTACCTGGGGGTTGTATGAGGCTTTTGTGAACATTCGTCAGTAGATATAGAACCGGTGTTCTTGGGTTTCTAGTTGTTAGAAACTTACGTGTCTGTCTGTTAATCAGACTTGAATCTGCCATGTAGCTCACAATCTCATTAAAGTGTTTCTTTGAAGGATCATTATCTAGCTCTTCCACCAACTCAAGCTGTCTTAACACCTCAAATACATAAACTGAATGATTCCTTACCACAATACTCCCAGCCTTGTCATTATACATTTTCAAGGCTCTTAAAGGGCATGTCCACCAAATTAAATAACTTTTAATTTAATGTTCCTCAGGCTTGTCCACCGCTAACCGCCATGTTAATACTAAAATAAACTTTCCGATTCGTATTTACAGCCCCTTCACTTCCACAACTGTCTTCTCTCTTTCTGCTAACTGGAAACAGCAGAGAGGGGCCGGACCGGCAGCCGTGTCTGTGATTGAATGCCGGTAAGCCAATCACAGATATGACTGCTGGCTGCGAAGATAGGAGCAAAGATAGGTGAACAAGCCAGGGGAACATTATATTAAAAGGGGTTCACTCTAGGAGGACGGGCAACCTGCACATGTCACCATCCCTTCCGGAGGACAGACACTAGGCAGAGACCTTTGGACAGAAAGACAGCCATTATTCTTCAGTTTCCTGGACTTTAGATATAAACTACAGGAGAACCATAAGGAGCATGGATGTAAGGTAAGGATTTTTTTAAACTATACTAAGGGGCCAACATTGGGGCAAATTTTAAATTTGAGGGTGGACTTGCCCTTTAACACTTCTCTCTCTGCCCTAGTGAGATTATTAGGAACTTTTTTTGGGTTCCCACAATATACTGTAATGATCTTTTTCTATTTAAAGGGGTGATGGGGCTCAGTTTGTAATTTGCACCTGATGAAGAACCATGTAAAGGTTAAAAACATGTTCTGTTTTCTCCAATAGATCAACCATCTCATGTGTAAATATTTGTTAATGTAATGGCAAACATTGGTGTATTGTTGTAATAAATGGCCGGTTGGCCGGGGTACTTACAAGTACGCTTTAGGAGGAGGCTGATAGTCCGGAAAGTGTAGGACACAGAGGCTGCTGGGAACTGTAGGCTGGATGCTGGAACAAGGTGCTGCTGGGAACTGTAGGCTGGAAACAGGAACAAGGTGCTGCTGGGAACTGTAGGCTAAATGCTGGAACAAGGTGCTGCTGGGAACTGTAGGCTGAATACTGGAACAAGGTGCTGCTGGGAACTGTAGGCTGAATACTGGAACGAGGTGCTGCTGGGAACTGTAGGCTGGATGCTGGAACAAGGTGCTGCTTAAGGCTCTTAGAGAGACAGAAAAACTGCCACAAACCATTCATACATTGCAGCAAATCTAAAAAGGTTTAGAAAGGAATCATATATAGTATATAGTGGCCCATTGGTAAATAGCTCTGGGTGGGCCAGTAAGAGGCCAACCAGCTTTATATTGATCAACACAGTCAAATGATTACTTGGCTTTGTAAATGGTTTGTAAATGCATTAGGGGTCAGGGAATCAATGGGGATAATATTTATATTGCTTTACACCTAAAAGAGACATAATACTAAGTAGAATGAGAATAAGGGAAGCTATATTAAATATTATCTGCCATTGAATAAGACATTATAAGGGAGATTTACTATCTCGAAGTAGAGTGTCTTACCTTACCAATGTTCTTCAATGCTAAATGTGATGTTTGTAGGATCTCGGAACGGTAAGATTCTCCACAGCCCTTTCCAATTCCCTTTAAAGTGTCTAACTATGAAGCATTGTATCGGGAGTAATGTGCTATTACCAAAAACATTGGGGAATGACGCAGCATCTGTAAGATAACTGCAAACCCCCTGCTAGCTTCTTATCTGACAGGCGTGATGTCCCGATCACACGCCTATCTTTTGTATTGGCACGCATGCGCCAAAGATTGGTGCCCGGCAAGACAGCGCGTCTATCAGCTGGGGAGGAGCCAACAGTGGAGAGCCAATAGGTAAGTGTTGCCCTGTTCCCCGGTGTTCTCTTATTCACAGGTTGGTGAGAAAGCTTATTCCCACCTGACCTCCCTGTCAATAATAGATTAATGTACTTCACAAACAACATAAAATCTGTTTGGTGTCCTTTTAAATATCTGTTGTATTCAATTAGATCAACTGGACTTGAAATGTAGTTCTTGAAGACGTTTCGCTAGTCATCCGACTGGCTTTCTCAATTCAGAATGACTTGTACAAGAATCTGTGGCAATTATGTACCCTGGAAAATCCCAATTAGCATATCACAGCCAGGTGTTAAGGGTGTGATTAGATAGTGGCTAAGAGGTGTTATAGGAACGCCCAGAGTAAGGTGTTAAAACAGCATTGTACATGGCAGACAGTTGGTGTCGAACCCCCCCACCTCTATTTAGGCTTGGTTTCTTTATTTTCACATAAATGGCCTCCTTAACACCTCTCTTGAACCAGTCACGTTCCTTCGCCAGTATGTTAACATTACAATCTTCAAAGGTATGTCCTTTATCCTTAAGATGCAGATACACGGCTGAGTCCTGACCCGAGGAATTGGCTCTTCTGTGCTGGGCCATACGTTGATGCAGTTGCTGTTTGGTCTCCCCCACACCTATTTCAGTGGTTTAAAAGTGTCCTTTTAAACCACTGAAATAGGGACAAAAAGAAAAAAAATATGAGGTAACTATCTTTTATCTCTACGCTGATGTATTAATTTATCTTTACAGACAGTGAAAACTGCATCAGATGTCAGATTATGGAATGGCCCAATAACAAGAGGAATATGTGCATTGCCAAGACAGAGGACTTTTTATCTTTCACAAATGGAACCGTATCCGATCTTTTCTTATCTATTACTGTCGTCCTTTTCTCCATAACATTAATAATAATGGGAGTTTTCATTAGATATCGAGACACCCCCATTGTGAGAGCCAATAACAGGTCCCTCAGCTTCCTCCTCCTGGTCTCCATCAAGCTGAGCTTCCTCACTGTGTTCCTGTTCCTCGGTCGCCCTGTGGATATAACCTGCATGTTACGTATAATCACTTTTGGAATCACCTTCTCCATAGCTGTCTCTTCTCTCCTGGCCAAGACTATCATGGTTTACATTGCATTCAAAGCCACCAAGCCTGGGAGCTCATGGAGGAAATGGGTGGGAGTCAAACTGTCCAATTCTGTAGTCTTGATCTGTTCATCCATTCAAATAATAATCTGTATGACTTGGTTGGCCATTTCTCCTCCCTTTCAGGATATGGACATTCACACTTATCCTGGAACAATCATCATTCAGTGCAATGAGGGATCAGCTATTGCCTTTTACTCAGTTATTGGTTATATGGGGCTTCTGGCAGCTGTTAGTTTTGTTTTAGCATTTTTAGCTCGGACCTTACCGGACAGTTTTAATGAGGCCAAGTACATCACTTTCAGCATGCTGGTCTTCTGCAGTGTTTGGATCACAATGATCCCGGCCTATCTGAGCACCAAAGGGAAAAACACTGTGTGTGTGGAGATATTTGCCATATTGACCTCAAGTGCTGGACTATTAGGATGTATATTTATCCCCAAATGTTACATAATTTTATTTAGACCTGAAATAAACTCAAAGTCCCAATTATTAGGAAATAAGCCAAACTGTACATTGTAAACCTTACACAATTCTATATTCCTATATTTATATTCCTTATATCTAATAAAGTTATTTAAGATAATATTTATGATATTTATGTATCAAAATGGCCTATGATAGGACAGTTGCCTGGGATGGAGAATATCTGGAACCCAAGAGGAAGAATTAGGATATTGAACATCAGAGCTCTATTAGAAACAATCTAACAGTGATAGGCAAGTTGGTTCTAAGAGTAAAGGACCTTAGGACCATAGATGTAACTTTATCAAAACAGATACCTTAGAGGGGAATTACCTATTTAGCATTGTTAAGAAATAGTACAGTATAGTATAGTATAATAAAGTATAGTATTTGAGGTTGAATAAAGACATACGTCCATCTAGTCCAACCCATCTAGCAATATCCTCATTTCCTGTCTAACTGTTGATCCAGAGGTAATCAGCAATTTCCCTTGATCAACTCTACTTTATGTATCAATATTTTCAAAAAATGTTTTTGAAATACATATATCAAAAGCCTTTGCAAAGTCCAAGTAAACTACATCTACTGCTATGTCAGAGTCTAAATTTCTACTGACTTCCTCATAAAAGCCAAGCAAGTTAGTTTGACAAGATCTATTCCTCCTAAATCCATGCTGGTTACTACTTATAATGTCAGTCCTTGAAACATACTCTAGAACATGTTCCCTTATTAAACTTTCCAGGATCTTCCCCACCACTGAAGTTAAACTTACAGGCCTGTAATTACCCGGCTGTGAACGACTACCCTTTTTGAATATTGGAATAACATCAGCCTTTTTCCAATACAGAGGCACACCACCGGACATGAGGGAATCTGCAAAAATAAGAAACAATGGCCTAGATAAAACTGAACTTAGCTCCTTAAGTACCTGAGGATGTATTGTATCCGGTCCAGGAGATTTATTAATATTTAACCACCTTATTTAGTTCTTTCTGTACCATATCCTCGGTTACAATGGCCTATAAAAACTGAACTTAGCTCCCTAAGACCCGAGGATGTATTTATCCTGGTCCAGGAGATTTATTAATATTACCTTATTTAGTTCTTTCTGTACCATATCCTCGGTTACAATGGCCTAGATAAAACTGAACTTAGCTCCCTAAGTCCCCGGATGTATTTTATATGGTCCAGGAGATTTATTAATATTAACCTATTTAGTTCTTTCTGTACCATATCCTCGGTTACAATGCCTAGATAAAACTGAACTTAGCTCCCTAAGTACCCAAGGATGTTTTGTATCCGTCCAGAGATTTATTAATATTACCCTTATTTAGTTCTTTCTGTACCATATCCTCGGTTACAATGGCCTAGATAAAACTGAACTTAGCTCCCTAAGTACCCGAGGATGTATTTTATCTGGTCCAGGAGATTTATTAATATTAACCTTATTTAGTTCTTTCTGTACCATATCCTCGGTTACAATGGCCTAGATAAAACTGAACTTAGCTCCCTAAGTACCCAAGGATGTATTGTATCCGGTCCAGGAGATTTATTAATATTAACCTTATTTAGTTCTTTCTGTACCATATCCTCGGTTACAATGGCCTAGATAAAACTGAACTTAGCTCCCTAAGTACCCGAGGATGTATTGGCTTTAATGGACACTTTACTCGTAGATTCGATGTTCGCGCCTAGAAACCATGGACATTTTACTCGCGGATTCAATGCTAACGTATAGGTTTAATGGACACTTTACTCGCGGATTCAATGCTCGCGTTCTCGCCTAGATACCATGGACACTTTAGTCGTGGATTCGATGCTCGCGTATAGGTATAATAGGCATATTACTCACACATTCGAACGGTCGAACATTCGATATTTATCGAAAGTCCGAAAATATCGAAAATCCGGGTCCGGGATAGTTTGAGAAGTCCGAATTCGTTTGAATTCGAATAGTTCGGCTCAAACTCGAGTTCGAGTTCTAGTCCAACTCTAGTATTAATACATATATAGAAATCACATACCGGATGTCTGCATTCCCGTTATTAATACATATACTGTAGTTCTGGTTGGTACAGGGATACTATATAATATTGAGAATTACTGGTATTAATACATATACTGTAGTTCTGTTTGGTACATGTATACTAAATAATATTGAGAATTACTGGTATTAATACATATACTGTAGTTCTGGTTTGTACGGGGATACAATATAATATTGAGAATTACTGGTATTAATGCATATACTGTAGTTCTGGTTGGTACAGGGATACAGATTTTAAACTAGGTATGGGGGGGGAGGGAACGTTGAAATACACAGGGGTAGATAGAGAAGTTAGGGATCAGGGGGCTATTAACACAACGGAGGGAGGAGATGTACGACCATGTATAGAAGTAAATCAATTGATAATCTAAAATGTATGTTTACAAATGCAAGAAGTCTGGCTGGAAAAACCGGCGAACTTCAAATAATAGCTCTAAAGGAAAGGTATGATGTAATTGGTATAGCAGAATCATGGCTTAATGATTCATATGACTGGACAGTAAATATTGAAGGATACTCCTTATTTAGACATGACAGAGTTAATAAGAAAGGAGGAGGAGTATGTATGTATGTTAAACAGGAATTGAAGCCAAATTTAAAAGATGGAATAGATGGGGGAGTAAACGATGCGGCAGAAACATTATGGGTGGAACTGTGTACAGAAAGCAAGTGTGTTATAAGCCGCCAAATGCCGGGGGAAGAGGTGGAAATGAATCTCCATATGCAGTTGGCGAAGGCTGCTGGTATGGGGCATGTTCTGGTCATGGGGGATTTTAACTACCCTGACATAGATTGGCGTAAGGGAACCGCCAGCACCTCTAAAGGTATAAAGTTCTTAAATTTCCTACATGAGCATTTTCTTTCACAGATGGTAGAAGTTCCTACTAGACAGAATGCGTTGTTGGATCTGGTGATATCTAATAACCCTGAGCTCATTATAGGGATGGAGGTAATGGGAAGCTTAGGGAATAGTGACCATGATATAGTGTCATTTAATATAGGGAATAGTGACCATGATATAGTGTCATTTAATATAGGGAATAGTGACCATGATACACTGCCATTTAATATAGGGAATAGTGACCATGATATAGTGTCATTTAATATAGGGAACAGTGACCATGATATAGTGTCATTTAATATAGGGAACAGTGACCATGATATAGTGTCATTTAATATAGGGAACAGTGACCATGATATAGTGCATTTAATATAAGGGAATAGTGACCATGATATAGTGTCATTTAATATAGGGAATAGTGACCATGATCTAGTTGTCATTTAATATCGGGATAGTGACATGATATAGTGTCATTTAATATAGGGAATAGTGACCATGATATAGGTGTCTTTAATATAGGGAATAGTGACCATGATACACTGCCATTTAATATAGGGAATAGTGACCATGATATAGTGTCATTTAATATAGGGAACAGTGACCATGATAGTGTCATTTAATAGTAGGAAAGTGACCATGATATAGTGTCATTTAATATAGGGAAAGTGACCATGATATAGTGTCATTTATATAAGGGAAAGTGACCATGATATAGTGTCATTTAATATAGGGAATAGTGACCATGATATAGTGTCATTTAATAAGGGAATGTGACATGATATAGTGCATTTAATATAGGGAATAGTGACCATGATATAGTGTCCATTTAATATAGGGAATAGTGATCATTATATAGTGTTTATTTAATATAGGGAATAGTGACCATGATATAGTGTCATTTAATATAGGGAATAGTGACATGATAGTGTCATTTAATATAGGGAACGATGACCATGATATAGTGTCATTTAATATAGGGAACAGTGACCATGATATAGTGTCATTTATATAGGGAACAGTGACCATGATATAGTGTCTTTAATATAGGGAATAGTGACCATGATATAGTGTCATTTAATATAGGGAATAGTGACCATGAATATAGTGTCATTTATATAGAATAGTGACCATTATATAGTGTCATTTAATATAGGGAATAGTGACCATGATAAGTGTCATTAAATATATGGAATAGTGACCATGATATGTGTCATTTAATATAGGGAATAGTGACCATGATTAGTGTCATTTATATAGGAATTGACCATGATAGTGTCATTTATTAGGGAATAGTGATCATATGTATGTCATTTAATATAGGGAATAGTGACCATGATATAGTGTCATTTAATATAGGGAATGTATCAGGATAGTGGTCATTTAATATAGGGAATAGTGACCATGATAAGTGTCATTTAATATGGAATAGTGGACTTGATGTATTGTCATTTAATATAGGGAATAGTGACCATGATACAGTGTCATTTAATATAGGGTAGTGATCATGAATAGTGTCATTTAATATAGGGAATAGTGACCATGATACAGTGTCATTTAATATAGGGAATAGTGACCATGATTAGTGTCATTTAATATAGGGAATAGTGACCTGAATGTGGTCATTTAATATAGGGAATAGTGACCATGATATGTGTCATTTAATATAGGGATAGTGATCATGATGTGATTGTCATTTATATAGGATAGTGACCATGATACAGTGCCATTTAATATAGGGAATAGTGTTACCATGATATAGTGTCATTTATATAGGGAATAGTGACCATGATTTAGTGTCATTTAATATAGGGAATAGTGACCATTTGTGTCATTTAATATGGAATAGTGACCATTATTAGTTCTTTAATATAGGAATAGTGACCATGAATATCTCATTTAATATAGGGAATAGTGATCATGTATAGTGTCATTTAATATAGAATAGTGACCATGATATAGTGTCATTAATATAGGGAATAGTGACATGATGTATTGTCATTTAATATAGGAATAGTGACCATGATAGTTCATTTAATATAGGGAATAGTGCATGATATAGTGTCATTTAATATAGGGAATAGTGACCATGATATAGTGTCATTTAATATAGGGAATAGTGACCATGATATAGTGTCATTTAATTAGGGAATAGTGATCATGATGTAGTGTCATTTAATAGAGAATATTGACCATGATAGTGTCATTTAATATAGGGAATATGTGACATGATTAGTGTCATTTTAATATAGGAATAGTGACCATGAATGTGTCATTTAATATAGGGAATAGTGACCATGATATAGTGTCATTTAATATGGGAATAGTGACCATATATAGTGTCATTTAATATAGGGAATAGTGACCATGATATAGTGTCATTTAATATAGGGAATAGTGACCATGATAGTGTCATTTAATATAGGGAATAGTGACCATGATATAGTGTCATTTAAATAGAGGGAATAGTGATCATGATATAGTGTCATTTATATAGGGAATAGTGACCATGATAGTGTCATTTAATATAGGGAATAGTGACCATGATATAGTGTCATTAATATGGGAATAGTGATCATGATATAGTGTCATTTAATATAGGGAATAGTGACCTATATATGTGTCATTTAATATAGGAAAGTGACCATGATATGTGTCATTTAATATAGGGAATAGTGACCATGATATAGTGTCATTTAATATAGGGAATAGTGACCAGATATAGTGTCATTTAATATAGGGAATGTGACCATGATATAGTGTCATTTAATATAGGGAATAGTGACCATGATATAGTGTCATTAATATAGGGAATAGTGACCATGATATAGTGTCATTTAATATAGGGAATAGTGACCATGATTAGTGTCATTTAATATAGGAATAGTGACCATGATATAGTGTCATTTAATATAGGGAATAGGTGACCATGATATAGTGTCATTTATATAGGGAATAGTGACCATATATAGTGTCATTTAATATAGGGAATAGTGACCATGATATTTGTCATTTAATATGGGAATAGTGACCATGATATAGTGTCATTTAATATAGGAATAGTGACCATGATATAGTGTCATTTAATATAGGGAATAGTGACCATGATTACAGTGTCATTTATATAGGGAATAGTGACCATGATATAGTGTCATTTAATATGGAAATAGTGACCATGTTAGTGTCATTAATAGGGATAGTGCCATGATATAGTGTCATTTAATATAGGAATAGTGACCATATAAGTGTCATTTATATAGGGAATATGACCATGATATAGTTGTCATTTAATATAGGGAATAGTGACCATGATATAGTGCCATTTTAAATAGGGAATAGTGACCATGATATAGTGTCATTTAATTAGGGAATAGTGACCATGATATAGTGTCATTTAATATAGGGAATAGTGACCATGATATAGTGTCATTTAATATAGGGAATAGTGACCATGATATATGTCATTTATATAGGGAATAGTGACATGATATAGTGTCATTTAATATAGGGAATAGTGACCATGATATATTGTCATTTAATATAGGGAATAGTGACCATGATATAGTGTCATTTAAATAGGGAATAGTGACCATGATATAGTGTCATTTAATATAGGGAATAGTGACCATGTATAGTGTCATTTAATATGGGAATAGTGACCATGATATAGTGTCATTTAATATAGGGAATAGTGACCAGGATATAGTGTCTTATATAGGGAATAGTGACCATGATATAGTGTCATTTAATATAGGGAATAGTGACCATGATACAGTGTCATTTAATATAGGGAATAGTGACCATGATTGTGTCATTTAATAAGGGAATAGTGACCATGATATAGTGTCATTTAATATAGGGAATAGTGACATGATGTAGTGTCATTTATATAGGGAATATGACATGATATTGTCATTTAATATAGGGAATAGTGACCATGATATAGTGTCATTTAATATAGGGATAGTGACATGATACGTGTCATTTAATATAGGGAATAGTGATCATGATGTAGTGTAATTAATATGGGAAATTGACCATGATATGAATGTTCATTTAATATAGGGAATAGTGACATGAATTAGTGTCATTTAATATAGGGAATAGTGACCATGATATAGTGTCATTTATATAGGGAATAGTGATCATGATTAGTGTCATTAATATAGGAATAGTGACATGATATATGTCATTTAATATGGATAGTGACCATATATATGTCATTTATATAGGGAATAGTGACCATGATATAGTGTCATTTAATATAGGAATAGTGACCATGATAAGTGTCATTTAATATAGGGAAATTGACCATGATATAGTGTCATTTAATATAGGGAATAGTGACCATGATATAGTGTCCATTTAATATAGGGAATAGTGACCATGAATAGTGTCATTTAATATAGGGAATATGTGACCATGATATGTGTCATTTAATATAGGATATTGACCATGATAAGAGTGTCATTTAATATAGGGAATAGTGACCATGATATAGTGTCATTTAATATAGGACTAGTGACCATGATATGTTCATTTATTGGGAAAGTACCGGATATAGTGTCTTTAATATAGGGAATGGACCATGATAGTGTCATTAATTAGGGATGCATTATATGCATTTAATATAGGGAATAGTGACCAGATATGTGTCATTAATATAAGGTTGCAAAAACAAAGTGCACTGGCTTAACAAAACTTTTAACTTAGGAAAGTTAATTTTATGCTTTAAAGAATCGCTCCTGCTTATAGACTGGGGGAACTGTTTCTAGGTAAGATACTGAGCAAGTGGACCACTTTTAAAGGGATATTAAACTATTACATTTCCAAATCGGGACCTTTAGGGAACAAGTTAAAAAATTAGTCCAGTCCTGCATTGCTTAATGCTCAGGTAAAAGGGAAATGGAAAAAAGAAAAGGCTTTTAAAATTTTAAAGCAAAGGCACAGAACAGGCTTACAGGACTTCAAAAGTTGTAATAAGAGTGCAAGAAAGCAATTAAACTAGCTAAAATAGAAAATGAATACAGATTGCAGAACAAAGCAAGTCCACCCCCAAGATGTTTTTAAGTATATAAATGGTAAAAGATGAGGACTGAGAATGTGGGACCATTAAATATGGAGCTGAGGTGGTTGTAGAGGATGCCGAAAGCTAATGTGCTAAACCGTTTTTTACATCGTTTTTACAGTTGATAAATCTTGTCCTCAGTAGGTGTAATAAATGCAGGAAGAAATGAAGAGTATTCACATTGGCTAACAGAGGATATGGTACGGAAACAATTAGACAAAGTTAATATCATAAAAGCGCCAGGACCAGATGGATTGCATCCTCGGATTTTAAAGGAGCTTAGTTCAGTTCTATCTAGACCATTGTTCTCACTTTTCAGATTCGCTTTTGTCTGGGGATGTGCCGCTGGATTGGAAAAAAGCCAATGTAATACCAATTTCAATAAAGGTAGTCTTTTCACAGCCTGGTAACTATAGACTGTAAGCCTAACATCAGTGGTAGGGAGTGATGGAAACTTTGTTACGGATCATATCCTTGACTTTGTCTCCAGAGCTCATCTTATTAGTAGTAGTCACATGGATTTATGAGAAATAGATCATGCCACAAATTTAATTTGTTTTTATGAAGAAGTGGTAAGAAGTTAGATTCAGGCACAGCAGTGGATGTGGTATATTTGATTTCTGCAAAGCTTTTGATACTGTGCCACATAGGCGACTAATGTATAAACTGAGGACTGTTGGCCTTGAAGAAAACATTTGTTCATGGATAGAGAACTGGTTATTGTACGAAACAGAGAGTGGTGGTTAATGGAGCTACATCTATGTGGGCTAAAGTTCTAAGCGGAGTTCCTCAGGGTTCTGTACTGGGGCCGCTTCTGTTTAATCTGTTTATAAATGACTTAGAAGGGGGCATTGAGAGCAAGGTCTCTGTTTGCTGATGCCACTAAACTATGCAGAGCTTTGGAAACTTCCAATGATGTACAAGTGCTGCAAGCAGACCTAGATAGATTATCAAATGGGCAGCAGATGGCAGATGAGATTCAATGTTGATAAATGTATTGATGCATTTGGGATTTAATAATCCCTGTGCCACCTACACCATAATAACTGTGTTAGTTCATCTGTAATGGAAAAGATTTGGGGTTCTGGTAGATACGAACTTAGCTGTAGCAAACAATGCCAGGTAGCAACAGCTAGAGCTAGCAAGATATTGTCTTGTATAAAAAGGGAATAGATTCAGAGAGAAAATATTATTCTCCCTCTTTACAAGGCACTGGTAGCCTCATTTGGAATATGCGGTTCAGTTTTGGAATCCCATATACAAAGGGACATCTTGGAATTGAGGCAGTTCAGAGAAGGGCACTAAATTAATAAGGGGAATGGAGGGGCTTGACTATGCAGGCAGATTAGACAAGTTATAACTAAATTAATAAGGGGAAGGAGGGTTTTACTATGCAGGCAGATTAGACAAGTTATAACTAAATTAATAAGGGGAATGGAGGGGCTTGACTATGCAGGCAGATTAGACAAGTTAGGCTGTTTACATTGGAGAAGCGGCGGTTGCATGGGACATGATAACCTTGTACAAATATATTAATGGCCCATACAATAAACTCTCTGGTGCATTGTTCACTAATAGGTCATATTAGAGGACATGTGGACATCCTTTAAGGTTGGAAGAAAAGAAGATTCATCTTCAGCTTAGGAAATGTTTCTTTACAGTGAGAATGGTGAAACTGTGGAACTGTCTTCCAGCAGAGGTGTATGGCAAGTTCTTAAATAGCTTTAAAAAAGGCCTGGATAAGTTTCTAAAACTAAAAATATTGAGAATTACTGGTATTAATGCATATAGATCTGGTTGATCCAGGGATACCTTCCGATTGCCGTTTGGAGTCAGGGGAATTTTTTCCCCCTTTTTAGCTGGGTTTTTTTGCCTTCCTCTGGATCAACTGTTAGGTAGGGTTAAAAAAAAAAAAAGGGGGGTTGAATAGGTTGGACTTGATGGACGTATGTCTTTATTCAACCTTAATTACTATTTACTATGTTACTATATATATTGAGAATTACTGGTATACTATAATACTGTAGTTTCTGGTTGGTACGGGGATACTATTAATATTGAGAATTACTGGTATTAATACATTACTGTAGTTTCTGGTGGTACGGGGATGCTATTAAATGAGAATTACTGGATTAATACATATATTGTAGTTCTGGTTGGTACAGGGATACTATATAATATTGAGAATTACTGTTTAATACATATACTGTAGTTCTGGTTGGTACGGGGATGCTATATAACATTGAAATTACTGGTATTAATGAATTAGATCTTGTTGATCCAGGGATACTTTCCGATTGCCGTTTGGAGTCAGGAAGGAATTCCCCCCCCCCCACACACATTTTTAGCTGGGGTTTTTTGCCTTCCTCTGGATAAACTTTTAGGTAGGGTTAAAAAAAAAGAGAGGGTGAAAAGGTTGGACTTGATGGACTTGATGTCTTTATTCACCTCAACTACTATGTAACTATGTTACAACCGTACCCATATGGATATCTATAAAGAAAACATGACACCATTGCAGGTGCACTCATTCTGGCTAAGGATTGCTGCTCAAATCACAAAATTCCAAAATTAAATGGTACCGTAAACACTCGAGTATAAGGCGAGGTTTTTATTTTTTAAAATGACCCAGAAAAGCTAGCCTCGGCTTATATCCCAGAAAGCTAGCCTCGGCTTATACTCGGGTCACATCATTACTTACATGTGACCACAACCGGAGCAGTCAGGGAGACGGCGTGAGGCAGCACATAGGAATGGGATTGTCAGATCGTAAGTTACATGAATCCTCCCAGCCCTCACCGACATACCACAATGGGGGAACAAAGATGGACTGACTCTCCTTGTCAGTGGAGCTGGCGAGACCAAGTGTCTATTTGAGGTTTTGAGGTCAGCAGTTTGTTGAACCTTACCACTCCAGATGTTTAGAAACTACAACTCCCAGCAACCAAGCATGCTGGGCATTTTAGTTTCCAAATGTTTTGAGTGCCAAGAATTGAGGGTTACTGGATTTGGAAGAAATGAGTCCCCAGCACTGAATCCCCCACAGGGGCGCCCGAAACACCTACCGGGCATACAAAAACAGAAGGGAAAGTCCCGAGGTGTTCCTATAATAACAGACGCAACCCAGGTCAGACCCCTCTTAAAAGAATAAAACAATGCACCCTATGTACACAGCAAGACGAAATATAAAACAAATATACAATTTATTCAACTCAAAAAAAAACACATAATAAACAGCTGGCCAGCTGCCACAAAAAGTGACCGATTATCTAAAACCTTTAAAAGAAGTATACATAAATATCTGAAGTAAAATCCTAGAAAAAACACGTGTATATAGTTAATGATCTGGAATGAATCCGTATATCTTCTAAAGCAGTGTAATATATTCCACAGTTCAAAGGTATCGTGTGGAGATTGTGACGTAAGGAATAGGGTATAGTGACCATGATATAGTGTCATTTAATATAGGGAATAGTGACCATGATAGTGTCATTTAATATAGGGAATAGTGACCATGATATAGTGTCATTTAATAAAGGGAATAGTGACCACGATATATAAAATGGTGACGCAGGATCCCACACAGGAGCCTTAAAAAGGAGATACGATTTTACTTAATGAAGCAGTATGTGGAGGGTAATCAGTGAAGAGTTAAGAGGGGCACTTACAATGGAAAGACCAAGGGTACCAGTGTTTATCATCTTCCAAAAATACATAAAGGACACTATCAATCACCAGGAACTATGTGTCAGCCGTGATCGATAATTATCTCCAACCAATGTGTCCCAACTACCTACAATCACAAGGATACGACTGCTTTTTTTAACTAGAATCACGATCTCAATTGGAATGGAAAGAAGCTTCCTCTGTAATGGAATGGACCACGTTTGTACCCCCAATATCCACATGATGAAGGTATGCAGTATTGCCCCCTGGTTCTCTCCTGGCGCTGCACGCCAAGCCACCCAATGGCGAACAGTGAGGAAATTTGTGGACATGGTGTGAATCGGAAACTAAGTGGGTTTCAAAAAAACGTGCTACGACAAGTGCAAGGCATACGGAAGGGGGGCCAGATGGCGCCAGCCTACACCCACATCTGTCAGTAGTAATTGAGGAGACCATACTAAACGTTAAGAAGATGCTATGTCCTAAAACTCATTAGAGCGATAATAAGGTTATAGATGATATGTCAATCATATACAAAGGACTTAACGTTTACACTGGAATACAGTGAAAGTAGGATTCATTCTTGGATGTAGAAGTATGGTGAGGATGGAAAATACAAAGAGTATATAGAAAACCGACGGATATACCTAAGACTTACATCCACAAATCAATATTTGTTAAATGGTTAGTTTGTGTATGCCTTTCTAGTTTTCTAATATCTCTCTATTTGAAAAACAATCAGTTTCGTTCATACCCTTTGCTGTTTTTTTTTTTTTTCTTTTTTTTTTTTTTTTTGTTTTTTTTTATTCCCTGCTGTTGACATTACGAGCTACATAGTGATAGTCGATCATGATATAGTGTCATTTGATATAGGGAATAGTGACCATGCTATAGTGTCATTTAATATAGGATTAGGTCATGATATAGGGTTAATTTGATATAGGGAATAGTGATCAATTGATATAGTGTCATTTCATATAGGGAATAGTGACCATGATATAGTGTTCATTTAATAGGGAATAGTGATCATGAGTATAGTGTCATTTAATATCGGGGAATAGTGATCATGATATAGTTTCATTTAATATAGGAATCGTGATCATGATATAGTGTCATTAATATAGGGAAAGTGGACATGATATAGTGTCATTTAATTATGGGAATAGGGACCATGTAAGTGTATTGTAATATAGGTAATAGTGATCATGTATAGTGTCATTTGATATAGGGAATAGTGATCATGATATAGGTAGTTAATATAGGGAAACAGTGGGACCCATGATATTAGTGTCATTTAATATAGGGAAGATGACCATGAGATAGTGGAATTTGAGTATAGGGAATAGGATCTGATATAGTGTAATTTGATTAGGGAATAGTGATAAGCTATAGTGTCATAATATAGGAATAGTGACCATGATAGTGTTCATTTGATATGAGGGAATAGGACCATGATTGTGTCATTTAATATAGGGAATAGTGAATAATGATATAGTGTCTTTAATATAGGGAACAGTGACGCTGATATAGTGTATTTAAGATAGGGAATAGTGACCATGATATAGTGTAATTGATATAGGGAATAGTGATCATGATATAGTGTCCATTTGATTATAGGGAAATTAGGGTCAGCAAGTGTCATAATATAGGGAAATAGTTGACCATGATATAGTGTCATTGATATGGGAATAGGGATAATGATATAGTGTCATTTAATATAGAGGATAGTGATCATGATTATAGTTTCATTAATTAGGAATAGTGATCATGAATAGTGTCATTTAATATAGGGAATATGTATGATACAGATTCATTTGATATGGGAATAGTGATCGGATATAGTGTCATTTAAATAGGGAATAGTGACCATGATATAGTGTCAGTTAATATAGGGAATAGTCGCCCATGAAATAGGTAATTTGATTAGGGAATATTGTGACAATGAACTAGTGTCATTTGATATAGGAATAGTGATCATGATATAGTGTCATTTACAATAGGAAATAGTGTCATGATATAGTGCATTTGATATATGGGAATAGTGATTATGATATAGTGTCATTTAATATAGGGATTATTGATCCACGAATAGTGTCATTTAATATAAGGGAACAGTGATCACGATTAGTGTCATTTAAATAGTGAAGTAGTGATCATGATATAGTGTATTGATATAGGGAATAGTGATCAGATAAGTGTCATTTGATATAGGGGAATAGTGATCATTGATATAGTGTCTTTGAATATAGGGAATGTGATCATGATCTAGTGTCTAATATAGGGAATAGTGCCATGAAATAGGGTCATTTGATATCGGTAGGGATAGTGATATGATATCGTGTCATATAATATAGGGAATAGTGACCATGATATAGTGTCATTGCTATAGGGATTAGTGATCATGTTAGTGTCATTGAGATAGGGAAGAGTGACATGATAAGTGTCTTGAATATAGAGGATAGTTGATCATGATATAGTGTCATTTAATTATAGGGAATAGTGATCGGGAGATAGTGTCTTTAATATAGGGAATAGTGATATATACAGTATCATTTGAATATAGGGAATTATTGATCAATGGATATAGTTCATAATATAGGGAATAGTGACCATTGATATAGTGTCATTTAATATAGGGAATAGTGACCATGGAAAATAGTGTCTTGATAATAGGGAATATGAACAGAAATAGTGTCATTGAATAGGGAATAGGATCATGAGTATAGGGTCATTTAACATAGGAAATAAGTGATCATGATATAGTGTCATTTGATATAGGGAATAGTGATTATGATATAGTGTCATTAATATAGGGATTAGTGATCACGATATAGTGTCTTTAATATAGGGAACAGTGAGAACGGATAGTGTCATTAAATTAGGGAATAGTGATCATGATATAGTGTCATTGATATAGGGAATAGTGATCATGATATAGTGTCATTTGATATAGGGAATGTGATCATGATATAGTGTTATTTGATATAGGGAATGTGATCAGGGAGATAGTGTCATTTAATATAGGGAATAGGACCATGATAATAGTGTCATTGATATACGGTAGGGGAATAGTGATCATGATATAGTGTCATATAATATAGGGAATCGTGACATGATATAGTGTCAGTTGATATAGGGATTAGTGATCATGATATAGGTCATTTGATATAGGGAATAGTTGATCATGATATAGTGTCATTGATATAGGCGAATAGTGTCATGATATAGTGTAATTTGATATAGGGGAATAGTGATCAAGATATAGTGTCAGTTATATAGGGAATAGTGATCATGGTATAGTGTCATTTATATAGGGAATAGTGATCATTGATACAGTGTCATTGCTATAGGGATAGTGATCATGATATAGTGTCATTTTAATATAGGGAATAGTGACCATGAATAGGTATGTGATATAGGAATAGTGACCATGAAATGTTCATTTGGATATAGGGAATAGTGATCATGATATAGTGTCATTTGAACATTAGGGAATAGTGAT
>JAACNH010000306.1:218613-264214 GCA_019447015.1 Hymenochirus boettgeri
GGTGGGGTGTGTAGAGGTCTCGTGAGTCGTTGGTTGTGTGTGTGTCGAGGTCTGGGAGTTGGGTTGGTAGGTCGGAGTGGTTGGGTGTAGAGTTGTAGAGGCTTAATTTGTTGTGAGAGTGTGGTGTGGTGGTGTAGAGAGGTCTGTGAGTTGGGTTGGTTGTTGTAGAGGTTGTGAGTGTGGGTGTTGGTTGTGTGCAGGTTTGTGAGTTGTGGTGTTGGGTAGAGGTCGTGAGGTGTGGTTTGGTTTGATAGAGTCTAGGGTGGTGTATTGGTTGAGCTGGTGTATGGAGGTCGTGGAAGTTTGTTGGTTGGTTGTTTGTATGAGGGTCTGTGAGTTGTGGTTGGTTGTATGTAGGTTTTGAGGGTTCGTTGATTGGTGGTTAGATGGATGTGTATAGAGTATGGGAGTCGGTGGTGTATAGAGGTCTGTGAGTTGTGGTTGGTTGTATGGAGGTCTGTGAGTTGTGAGGTGGTTGGGTATGGGTTGGATTTGTGATTGGGTTTAGGGTGTATAGAGGTCGGGGAGTTGTGTTGGTTGTATAGAGGTCTGTGAATTGTGATTGGTTGTATAGAGTGGTATAGAGGTCTGGGAGTTGTGGTTGGTGTATAGAGGTCGTTGAGTTGTGGATGGGGTGTTGAGGTCTGAGTTGTGGTTGGTTGTATAGAGGTCTGTGAGTTGTGGTTGGTTTGTATGGAGGTGCTTGTGATTGGGTGATGGTTGTATGAGTGTATAGAAGGTAGTGGGAGTTGCGGTTGTTGTATAGGAGGTCTGTGAGTTGTGGTGGTTGGAGGGAGGTTATCGCTGTGAGTTGTGATGTGGTTGTATAGCGTGGGATAAGAGGGTCTGGGAGGTTGGTGGTTGTATAGAGGTCTGTTGAGTTGTGTTGGTTAGTTATGGAGGTGCTGTGGAGTGTGATGTTGGTTGATAGAGTTGATAGAGGTTGGGGGAGTGTGGTTGGTTGGTTCGTATAGAGGTCTGTGAGTTTGGTTTGGTTGTGTATGGAGGGTCTGTGGAGTGGTGATTGGTGTCATGTTATAGAGTTGTATAGAAGGGTCCAGGTGTTTGAGTTGTGGTTGGTGTGTAGGAGGTTGTGGAGTTGTGATTGGTTGTTAGGTTGTATAGAGGTGCTGGGGGGTTGTGGTTGGTTGTATGAGTCTGTGAAGTGTGGATGGTGGTCAGTTGAGAGTTTTTTCTGAGTTGGGGTGGTGTTAGAGTCTGTGAGTTGTGATTGGTTGTATAGAGTTTGTATAGAGGTCTGTGAGTGTGAGTTGGATTGTTTTATTAGGTTGTATAGAGGTCTGGGAGTTAGTTTGGTTGGTGGTGTATCGAGGTTGTGAGTGTGGTGGTTTGGTATGGAGGTCTGGGTTGTGATGTGTTGTATTAGAGTTGTATAGAGTCTGTGAGGTTGTGGTTGGTTTTATGGGAGGGTCGTGTGTTGTGATTGGGTGTATAGCGTTGTATAGAGGTCTGGAGTTTGGGTTGTGTTAGACGGTCTGTGATGTGATGTTGATTGTTAGTTATAGAGTGTATAGAGGTATGTGAGTGGGTTGTTTGTAGTGGAGGTCTGTGAGTTTGTGTGATTGGTTGTTATAGCGTGATAGAGGGTCTCTGGGAGTGGTTGGGTTGGTGAAGAGGTCTGGAGTTGTGGATGGTTGGTTGAGGGTCGAGTTTTGGTGAGTATCGAGTCCTGTGAGTTGTGATGGTTGTATTAGAGGTCGTGAGTTGTGATGGTTGTATAGAGGTTGGGGAGTGTGGTTTGTGTATAGAGGTCTGTGAGTTGGGATTCTGGTTTTTGAGGTCTTGGAGTTGTGGTGATTGTATAGAGGTCTGTGGTTGTGATTGGTTGTATAGAGGTCTGTGGGTGTGGTTGTGAGTTGTGGTTGTCTCCTTAATAGGAGGTCCTGGTGTGTGAATCCCCATCCCAATTAGGCGGAGCCTAGGCTGATACACACTCACATGTTACCAACAACACCGCGTTCCGCCGGATCAAATTTCATATGAACTTTTATTGGCTGGTGCGCAGGTTGGGGGTGGGGCGATGGGGACTTAGCCTCGCCACCCAATTATTATAGAGGAAGCTGGAAGCTGAAAGCTGGCTGGGAGGGGCGGGTCGATATCTTATTTCTTCGCCATTAATGGGTCATGTCAGGTTTTAGCGTGGTTTCAGGCGCCCAGTGATATGGATGTTTATGTCCGGTCTACTTCTCCGCGGCTAGTGGATGTGTCAGTGGAGGAGGGAGGAGGGAGGATGTGTGGCGGGAGGGAGGAGGCCGATAATACGCACGGGACCACCAGGGTAAGTCCACCGAAAATGAACATAATAACTAAAACTATCCTGTAACATAAACTACTGTAACATAAAATATAATACATTGTAACATAATAAACGTAACTATAAATATCCTGTACATAATAACTAAATACATTGTAAATAATAACTATCGTAACTAATAACATTTGACATAACTCTAATAATGTACCATACTTCGTAACATAATAACTATAATACATTGTAACAATAATATCCTGTAACATAAAATTTACTATCTGTAACATAAAACTATCCTGTAACATAACTATAATACATGTAACATAATAATCTATCTGTAACATAAGAACTATGAATACATTGTAACATAAAACTATAATACAACTTGTAAACATAATAACATCTTCTAATAAACAGTAAACATAATAAATACATTGTAACATAATAACTATCCGTAACATAATATAATACCTGTAACATAAAGATACTTAATAATAACTATTATACATAATAACATATAAACATGTACACATAATAACTATAATACATTGTACAATAACTATCCTGTAACATAACATAATACTGTAACATAATAACTATCCTGTAAATAACAATACATTGTCTACTACATCCTGTAACAAAAACTATAATACATTGAACATAATAACTATATACATTGTAACATAAATACATAATACATTGTACATAATACTATAATACATGTGTAACATAATAACTATCCTGTAACATAATAACCTATTTCCTGTAACTAATAAACTATATCACTGTAACAAATAAACTATAATTTACATTGAAATAATAACTATCCTGAAACTACTAATAACTTAATCAACTGTAACATAATAACTATAATACATTGTAACATAATAACTATCCTGTAACATAATAACTATACTAATAACACCTGTAACATAATAACTATAATACATTGTAACATAATAACTATCCTGTAACATAATAACTATAATACATTGTAACATAATAACTATCCTGTAACATAATAACTATAATACACTGTAACATAATAACTATAATACATTGTAACAATAACTATCCTGTAACATAATAATAGAAAATAATTGTAACAATACTAATATACTTGTAACATAATAACTATCCGTAACATAATAACTATCCTGTAACATAACTATACTTACATTGTAACATAATAACTATCATTGTATAACATTAATAAAACTATAATACACTGTAACATAATAACTATAATGACATTGTAACATAATAACTATTATACATGTAACAAATAATATAATACATTGTAACATAATAAAAATACCTGTAACAAATAACATATCACTGTAACATAAGAACTATAATACATTGTACATAATAACTATCATACATGTAACATTATAAACTATAGACATTGTAACATAATAAAATATCCTGTAAACATAATAACTATCCTGTAACATAATAACTATAACACTAGAACTTAATAATAAATAACTAAATACATTGTAACATTATAATAACTATAAACATCTGTAACATAATAACTATAATACATTGTAACATAATAACTATCCTGTAAACATAATACTAATAATCATGTAACATAATACTATATCTGTAACATAATAACATATAATACATTGTAACATAATAACTATAATACATTGTAACATAATAACTATCCTGTAACATTTAATAAAACTATCCTGTAAATAATAATATCCTGTAATACATATAACTATAATACATGTAACATAATAACTATAATACATTGTATACATAATAACATAATAACTATTGATAAATACATAATAAAACTAGCCTGTAACATAATAACTATCCCTGTAACATAATAAAAAATATCCTGTAAAATAATAAACTATAATACCTTGTAACATAATAACTATCCTGTAACATAATAACTATAATACATTGTACATAATAAACTATCCTGTAAACATATAACTATAATACAATTGTAAACATAATAACTATCCTGTAACATAATAACTATAATACATTGTAACATAATAACTATTCTGTAACATAATAATATAACTATGTAACATATAACTATGTAACATAATATTAAATACATGTAACATAATAACTATCTGTAACAATAATAACTATAATACATGATAACATAACTATAATACATTGTAAACTAATAACTATAATACATTGTAAAATAATAAACTATAATACATTGTAACATAATAATACCTGATAAACTAATAACTATCCTGTAACATAATAACGTAATAATACACTTTGTAACATAATAACTATAATACATGGAACATAATAACATATCCTGTAACATAAATAACTATAAGTACATTGTAACATAATAACTATCCTGTAACAAATAACTATAATACCATTGTAACATAATAACTATCCTTAACAGAATAACTATAATAATTGTAAAATAATAATACTGTAACATAATAAATATAATACATGTAACATAATAACTATCCTGTAAACAAAAACTAATCTGTAACAAAAATACTGAACATAAAACTATCCTGAACAAATAACTATAATACATTGTAACATAATAACTATCCTGTAACATAATAACTATAATACAATGTAAATAATAACTATAATACTGTAACATAATAACTATCCTGTAACATAATAACTATCCTGTAACATAATAACTATCCTGTAACATAATAAACTATAATACATTGTAACATAATAACTATAATATCATGTAACATAATAAACTATAATACATTGTAAACATAATAACTATCCTGTAAAATATAACTATAATACATTGTAAATAATAACTATCCTGTAAGAATAAACTATCCTGTAACAATAACTATAATACATTGTAACATAATAACTATCCTGTAAATAATAACTATCCTTGAAATCATAAGATCTATAATACATTGTAAACATAATAAAACTATCCTGTAACATAAAACTATAATACATTGTAACATAATAACTATCCTGTAACATAATAAACTATCCTGTAACATAAAACATATACATGAACATAATAACTATCCTGTAACATAATAACTATAATACATTGTAATATAATGACTATAATACATTGTAACATAATAACTATAATACATTGTAACATAATAACTATCCTGTAAAATAATAACTATAATACATTGTAACATAATAACTTTCGTAACATAAAATATAACAGTAAAATATATAACTCTGTAAACATAATAACTAAATACATTGTAAACATAATAAATATCCGTAAACATAAAACTATCCTGTAACATAATAACTACATGTAACATAACTGTAATACATTGTAACATAATAAACTATCCTGTAACATAATAACTATAATACATGTAACATAATAAATATCTGAACATAATAACTATAATACATTGTAACATAATAACTATTCCTGTAACATAATAACTATAATACATTGAACATATAAACTGATCCTGTAACATAATAACTATAATACAATGTAACATAATAACTATCCTGTAACATAATAACTATAATACATTGTAACATAATAACTATCTGTAACATAAAACTATAATACATTGTAAATAATTAACTATATCCTGTAACATAATAACTATAATACAATGTAACATAATAACTTCGGTACATAAAACTCCTGTAACATAATAACTATAATAATTGTAACAAATAACTATAATACATTGTAAACATAATAACTGCCTGTAACATAATAAAAACTATCCTTGTAACATAATAACTATCCGTAACATAATAACTCTAAATACATTAACATAATAACATAATACATTGTAAACAATAATACTATCCTGTAACATAATAATATCCTGTAACATAATAACTATCCGTAACATAATAAACTATAATTACAAGTAACATAATAACTATCCTGAAACATAATAACTATACATGTAACATAATAATATAATAAATAACAATAAAAAAATCCTGTAAATAGAATAACTATAATACATTGTAACATAATAACTATCCTGTAACATAATAAACTATAATACATTGTAACATAATAACTATAATACATTGTAACATAATAACTATCCTGTAACATAATAACTATAATACAATGTAACATAATAACTATAATACATGTAACAACATATAACTATCCGTAACATAATAACTATAATACATTGTAACATAATAACTATAATACAATGTAACATAATAACTATCCTGTAACATAATAACTAAATACATTGTAAATTTAATAACTATTCCTGTAACATTAATAACTATAATACATTGTAACATAATAAACTCTATCTGTAACATAATAAACGAATACAATGTAACATAATAATATAAACATGTAACTAAAATATTGAACATATAACTATCCTGTAACATAATAAACTATAATAACATTGTAAATATAATGACTATAATAATTGTAACTAATAACTATAATACATTGTAACATAATAACTATCTGTAAAATAATACTATAATACATTGTAACATAATAAACTATCTGTAACAGAATAACTATAATACATGTAACATAATAACTATCCGGTAACATAATTAAATAATACATTGTAACATAATAACTATCCTGTAACATAATAAAACTATAATACATTGTAAACATAATAACTATCCGTAAGCAGAATAACTATAATACATTGTAACATAATAAACTATAATACATTGTAACTAATAA
The DNA here is from genome assembly GCA_019447015.1 of Hymenochirus boettgeri. Classification (NCBI taxonomy): domain Eukaryota; kingdom Metazoa; phylum Chordata; class Amphibia; order Anura; family Pipidae; genus Hymenochirus; species Hymenochirus boettgeri. Next base: position 225,567 of record JAACNH010000306.1, read on the forward strand.
ACTGAATAATAACTATTGTAACATATACATAATTTCCTGTAAACATTAATAAACTATAATACATTGTAACATAATAACTATCCTGTAACATAATAACTATAATACATTGTAACATAATAACTATCCTGTAACAGAATAACTATAATACATTGTAACATAATAACTATCCTGTAACAGAATAACTATCCTGTAATATAACTATAATACATTGTAACATAATAACTCTATAATTCAATGTATCCTGTAAAATAATTACTGTACAATACAATGTATCCTGTAACATAATAACTATAACACAATGTATCCTTTAACATAACTGTGTAATCCAATGCATGTATAGTATGTGTGTATGTATGTACATTGTGTATGTACAGTACGTGTGTGTATATATAGTAGTGTGTGTGTGCATTGTGTATCCTCCCCAACTGCTCCCACTGACCTACCCTGGGGTCTGGACTATTGATCTCCCCTTCACTGATGGATCCAATCGATGTGACTAACATCACCAACCAACGTCAGTCAGCTCCCCTCTCAATTATTATTATTATTATTATTATTACTATAAACATTCTTATTACTGTAGACATGGACGTTGGGTGAAATGACATTTCTAGTTCTTCTAGTGTCAGTCAATCAGACGGGATGTTAAACTTCTTCAATGGGCTGAGCAACCAGTCACCTAGATATGTCGTCTGCCATTATTTTCTATCCGACAGTCAATACACTGACCTGCCCCACCAAGATATTATCTGGTATAAAGAGGGGAATAGATTCAAGAGAGAAAAATATTATTCTCCCTCTTTACAAGGCACTGGTAAGGCCTCATTTGGAATATGCGGTGCAGTTTTGGAATCCCATATACAGAAGGGACATCTTGGAAATTGAGGCAGTTCAGAGAAGGGCAACTAAATTAATAAGGGGAATGGAGGGGCTTGACTATACAGGCAGATTAGACAAGTTATAACTAAATTAATAAGGGGAATGGAGGGGTTTGACTATGCAGGCAGATTAGACAAGTTATAACTAAAATAATAAGGGAATGGAGGGGCTTGACTATGCGGGCAGATTAGACAAGTTATAACTAAATTAATAAGGGGAATGGAAGGGTTTGACTATGCAGGCAGATTAGACAAGTTATAACTAAAATAATAAGGGGAATGGAGGGGCTTGACTATGCGGGCAGATTAGACAAGTTATAACTAAATTAATAAGGGGAATGGAGGGGATTGACTATGCAGGCAGATTAGACAGGTTATAACTAAAATAATAAGGGGAATGAAGGGGCTTGACTATGCAGACAGATTAGACAAGTTATAACTAAGTTAATAAGGGGAATGGAGGGGCTTGACTATACAGGCAAATTAGACAAGTATAACTAAGTTAATAAGGGGAATGGAGGGGCTTGACTATGCAGGCAGTTAGACAAGTATAACTAAGTTAATAAGGGGAATGAGGGGCTTGATATGCAGGCAGATAGACAGTTATAACTAAGTTATAAGGGGAATGGAGGGGTTGACTATTCAGGCAGATTAGACAAGTTATAACTAAGTTAATAAGGGGAATAGAGGGGCTTGAATTGCAGGCAGATAGTCACGTTATAAACTAAAATAATAAGGGGAATGGAGGGGCTTGACTATACAGGCAAATTAGACAAGTTATAACTAAATTAATAAGGGGAATAGAGGGCTTGACTAGCAGATGTACATATGCAGGCAGATTAGCCACGTTATAAATAAATTAATAAGGGGAATGGAGGGGCTTGACTATGCAAGCAGATTAGACAAGTTATAACTAAGTTAATAAGGGGAATGGAGGGGCTTGACTATGCAGGCAGATTAGACAAGTTATAACTAAAATAATAAGGGGAATAGAGGGGCTTGACTATGCAGGCAGATTAGTCACGTTATAAATAAATTAATAAGGGGAATGGAGGGGCTTGACTATGCAAGCAGATTAGACAAGATATAACTAAATTAATAAGGGGAATGGATGGGCTTGACTGTGCAGGCAGATTAGACAAGTTATAATTAAAATAATAAGGGGAATGGAGGGGCTTGACTATGCAGGCAGATTAGACAAGTTAAACTAAATATAAGGGAAGGAGGGGCTTGACTATGCAGGGAGATTAGACAAGTTATAACTAAAATAATAAGGGAATGGAGGGGCTTGACATGCAGGGAGATTAGATAAGTTATAACTAAAATAATAAGGGGATGGAGGGGCTTGACTATGCAGGCAGATAGAACACGTTATAACATAAAATAATTAGGGGAATGGAGGGGCTGACTGTGCAGCCAGATTTGACAAGTTATAACTAAATAATAAAGGGGAATGGAGGGGCTTGACCATGCAGGGAGATTAGACAAGTTATAACTAAATTAATAAGGGGAATGGAGGGGCTTGACCATGCAGGGATATTAGACAAGTTATAACTAAATTAATAAGGGGAATGGAGGGGCTTGACTGTGCAGGCAGATTAGACAAGTTATAACTAAAATAATAAGGGGAATGGAGGGCTGACGTTGCAGGCAGATTAGACAAGTTATAACTAAAATATAAGGGGAATGGAGGGGCTTGACTGTGCAGGCAGATTAGACAAGTTATAACTAAATTAATAAGGGGAAAGGAGGGGCTTGACTGTGCAGGGAGATTAGACAAGGGCCATACAATGAACTCTCTGGTGCATTGTTTACTAATAGGTCATATCAGAGGACACGTGGACATCCTTTAGGGTTGGAAGAAAAGAAGTTTCATCTTCAGGTTAGGAAAGGTTTCTTTACAGTGAGAACGGTGACACTGTGGAACTGTCTTCCAGCAGATGTGGTAATGGCAAGTCATTAAATAGCTTTAAAAAAGGCCTGGATAAGTTTCTAAAAGTAAATAATATTGATAATTACTGGTATTAATACATATTATGTAGTTCTGGTTGGTACGGGGATTACATATAATATTGAGAATTACTGGTATTAATACATATACTGTAGTTCTGGTTGGTACGGGGATGCTATATAACATTGAGAATTACTGGTATTAATGAATATAGATCTGGTTGATCCAGGGATACTTTCCGATTGCCGTTTGGAGTCAGGAAGGAATTCCCCCCCCCCCACACACATTTTTAGCTGGGGTTTTTTGCCTTCCTCTGGATAAACTTTTAGGCAGGGTTAAAAAAAAAAGAGAGGGTGAAAAGGTTGGACTTGATGGACTTGATGTCTTTATTCAACCTCAACTACTATGTAACTATGTTACAACGGTACCCATATGGATATCTATAAAGAAAACAATGACACCATTGCAGGTGCACTCATTCTGGCTAAGGATTGCTGCTCAAATCACAAAATTCCAAAAATTAAATGGTACCGTAAACACTCGAGTATAAGGCGAGGTTTTTATTTTTTTAAATGACCCAGAAAAGCTAGCCTCGGCTTATACCCAGAAAAGCTAGCCTCGGCTTATACTCGGGTCACATCATTACTTACATGTGACCACAAACCGGAGCAGTCAGGAGAGACGGCGTGAGGCAGCACATAGGAATGGGATTGTCAGATCGTAAGTTACATGAATCCTCCCAGCCCTCACCGGACATACCACAATGGGGGAACAAAGATGGACTGACTCTCCTGTCAGTGGAGCTGGCGAGACCAAGTGTCTATTTGAGGTTTTGAGGTCAGCAGTTTGTTGAACCTTACCACTCCAGATGTTTAGAAACTACAACTCCCAGCAACCAAAGCATGCTGGGCATTTTAGTTTCCAAATGTTTTGAGTGCCAAGGAATTGAGGGTTACTGGATTTGGAAGAAATGAGTCCCAGCACTGAATCCCCCACAGGGGCGCCCGGAAACACCTACCGGGCAATACAAAAACAGAAGGGAAAGTCCCGAGGTGTTCCTATAATAACAGACGCAACCCAGGTCAGACCCCTCTTAAAAGAATAAAAACAATGCACCCTATGTACACAGCAAGACGAAATATAAAACAAATATACAATTTATTCAACTCAAAAAAAAAACACATAATAAACAGCTGGCCAGCTGCCACAAAAAAGGTACCGATGTATCTAAAACCTTTAAAAGAAGTATACATAAATATCTGAAGTAAAATCCTAGAAAAAACACGTGTATATAGTTAATGATCTGGAATGAATCCGTATATCTTCTAAAGCAGTGTAATATATTCCACAGTTCAAAGGTATCGAGATGAGTAAGGAATCCAGAAAATAATATATAGATACGGATCCTAGAGGTCTTCTAGAGTCCATATATAAAGTTCTATATCATATAATGTGTGCACACAAAAACAAGAGTTGGTACAGTGCGTATAAGAATGAGCTGTATACATCACCACTCTGAAACCAAGTAAAGTTCCCGACACTTCCAGTGATCCACCTATCCCCTGGACTGCTTCGTCAGATAGTAGCTATCTGACGAAGCTCTGAGGAGCGAAACGCGTCATAGTGACTTAAACCGGAAGAAGGAGTCGCGGGCAGTGTGATTCGAAGTTGAGCATACAAACTCACCACCACGCGGTCTGAATACCCGACTAAGTTACGGAGTGTATGGAATACATAGCTAATTCAGGATCCCCAAAAAAGAAATCACAAGTGCAGAGAGGCCACGGACAGCACCAGCATACGGCAGTCCGACAGCACACCTTATATGATATAGAACTTTATATATGGACTCTAGAAGACCTCTAGGATCCGTATCTATATATTATTTTCTGGATTCCTTACTCATCTCGATACCTTTGAACTGTGGAATATATTACACTGCTTTAGAAATATACGGATTCATTCCAGATCATTAACTATATACACGTGTTTTTTTCTAGATTTTACTTCAGATATTTATGTATACTTCTTTTAACCCTTTCCCGCCACAGATCGATATTCACGTCTGTGCAGTGAATGTTCAAACTGCCACGATCGTGAATATACGATCTGTGGCTTCCCCCCTCCCCAAAAAAATTCCCCCCCTCTAGGCGCGATCGGGGGCAAGCATTCAACTGCCCCCCTACCCCCCCTCGATCCCCCTCGGTTTCGGCGGCAAATCCGAGGGGGATCGGAAAGATATCCCTACCTTAACATGGCCCCCGCAGCTGAAGGCCGGTCCCACGTGAGAATGTTCCTTGTTCCGGAAAGGGAGAACCCCGGTGACATCACTGACTTCCTGCTTTCACCGGGGTCTTCCCTAGAGGTAAGATGTGCCCCCCGGTGTTCCAGTGGAGGTACTGGCAGCATGATCTCTATACTAGACATCTACTTGTACCTAGTATAGAACAAGCTGGTCAAGCGACAGCTGTTCTTACATTTTTGTGAATGGAACTCAAAGTTCCATTCACAAATAGGATTTTTTTCTAGTCTTTGCTACTTAGCGAAGACTTAGAAAAAAAATGGGGACAGAGATCAATATTTGGTGATCACACTTCTGATCACCAAATTTTGATCTTTTCCGACCAAATGAAGAATCACCTGGAAAATATTTCTTTCGCGGAATGTGTTTATTTGATCGTCCGATCGGTCGTCAATTGGAAAACGGCATTTATCCCGTATCCAAGTTCGGTAATCATTCCCTAATAGAGTCTGAGATATATCTTTGGAATGATCGGAAAAAAAAGGGAAATACACACAAAAAAATCTTAAACTGAGAACACACATCACTGTTTTTGTTTTTTTTACCAAAAACATAAATTAGAAAAAAGTTGTCTTCTCCAAGCTCCCAATGTCCCCAGTGAATCGGTAAAGTAAACGCGGATACTTATTTGTTCGATTTCCAAGGAAACTAAGCCTATATTTAAAATAAGGAAATTTTGCAGAGGTACCACAATAAAGACCGTATTGAATTTTAGGATCAGTAAAGTGTGCAAAAACGTGGTGTGACTCTCCATACTACCGACTTCACTAAATGCCACAAAAGGGGGAGAGTGTGTGTGTGGGGTGGGTTTGTGGCGTTTTTAAAAAATTTTTCTTGTACTCTGCACTTCTAATGCGTCCCATTTGAGCTAGTGGTGGCCCTCGTCTCGTGTTGCAAACCCCACGCAAATGGCACCCGTTTGATTCAGGACATGTGGGAGATTGCGATTTAGTGGTTTTTTTTGCTTTTCAAGTGGGTTGAGGTAGGATAATTTCAATCCTTTAATCATCTCATTTTTTTTCAACAAAATCTCGTAAAAACACCGAGTTTCTTTGGATCGCTGGGTCTGGAATTCTTCATGCATGTATGAAAGCATGGCACCCGTAACGTAGCTGAAGGTGTGTGATTCAAAATATATAGTTTGTGGGGGGAATTTCATGTTTCGGGACTGTTTTCCTTAGAAAAGGGTAGGCTGTTCAAATACAGAGCACTTTGATTTTTTTCTTGTAATTGCTTTGTGCATGCGTCCCTTTGAGCTAGTTGGTGGCCACGTCTCTGTGTTGCATCCACGCAATTGCATACCGTTTGATTCAGGACATGTGGAAGATTGCTATTAGAGTGGGTTTTTTTTGCTTGTCAAGTGGGTTTAGGTAGGATTTCAATCCTTGAATCATCTCATTTTATTTTTTACAAACCTCGTAAAAACAAACGGAGTTCTTTGGATCGCTGGGTCTGGAATTCTTCATGTATCATGAAAGCATGGACCGTACGTAGCTGAAGGTGTGTAGATCCAAAAATATATAGTTTGTTGGGGGGAATCTCCATGTTTTTGGGACTCGTTCCTAGAAAAGGGGAGGCTGGTTCAAATACAGAGCACTTTGATTTTTTCTTGTAATTGCATTTGTGTCATCGTCCCATTTGACTCGTTGTGTGGCCACGTCGCTGTGTGCCTCCCGCATATGAGTTCATACCTTGTGATTCAGAACAGTGGGAGATTGATATTTTAGTGGGGGGGTTATTGTGCGGGGGGCGTGGTCATTTAAAGTTTTTGGGGCTGTTTTAAATTACAAGCACTTTGAAATTTTTCTGTAAGTTACACGGGTGCAGTGCGTCCCATTTGAGCTAGTGTTGGCCACGTCCCTGTGTGCATCCACGCATATGGCAATATAAACCGTTGGTTCAGGCATTGGTAAGATTTATAATTGACAAAGTTTTTTTTTACATACATGAATTTGGCCATGATTTTTAACTTTGAAATTTATTTTTTATAAATTTTTCTGAAAATCTGGTAAGAAAGCGAAATTGTACCACAACTTGCACCCCCACCATGGGGTAATGCATAAAAGTAATCACACACATTGTGTAGCTTAAGGTGTGTAATTTCCAAGAATATATAGTTTGGGGGTTTTTTCTAATATAGAGGGGTCGTTTTAGTCTGACAATCTGAAAATTGCCTGGTAATTGGGCCAGCCTGTTCATTTGCTGCACTTCTTGTGCCAGTTGATTCCACGTCTGCTGTGTAACCATAATCTGGGCATACGCGTTTGATTCATACATTTGGGTAATTGATATTTTGGTAACTTTTTTTTACATTACTTGGGATTTTGGCATGATTTCTACCTTTGAGAGTGTTTTTTTTTTTGTTAAATTGTTTTTAAAAATATCTTGCTAAACAGCTGTGAACTCTACCGAAGAACTGCGCCCACACCATTGAATGGTACGATGAACAAAACTGACAGAATTTTCCGTAGATAAAGTGTGTGGATTCGAGAAAATATGGGAAATATGGCTATGATTGGGGGAGGTTTGTGTGTTGGTGGGGAAAAATGTGCAGACGGTTCATATGTCATATTGACGAATTGAGCTTTTCGGGCCTTGTGTATGTTCCTTGATGCCTCTCAAAAAAACAAAGACCAAAAAAAAAAAGTAGTTCACTGTGGTGTTTCCACTACGACACACATATGGGCATAGGGGATATACCGTTTGATTCAGGACATTTGGGAGATTGACTATAAGTAGCTTTTTTTTACATTCCTTGGGGTTTTGGCATGGATTGTCCGCTTCCTTTTGAAGTTGTTTTTGTTCATGTTTTTCAGCACAATGCGAATTTTCTACAAGAACGACTCGCGCCCACACCAGTGGATTGGTAAAAACAAACTACACGCGTATACGTACTGAAGGTATGGTAATTCTAGAAGATACTAGTTTTGCGGGGTATTTCCAATATTAAGGGGTTTCAGTTTGGAAAATCTGGGAAATGCTGTTATGGCCTCACTGCGCATTGTGTTACAATTTTGACCTGTCGCTCTCTCCACGTCATGTGTGTAACCAACCATGGCACCTGTTTGATTCAGGACAATTTAGGAGATTGGATATTTGGTAAAGTTTTTTTTACATGACATGGGGTTTTGGTGTGATTGTTTGTGTAACGTTTGAAATGTAATGTTTCTCGATGTTTGTTCCAGAAAATTGTGTAGAACATGCGAAATTCTACGAAGAACTGCGCCCACACCATTGATTGGATGAATGGAACAACTACAGTGCTACATACGCTAAGGTGTTGATATTCAGAATAGATAGTGGTTGTGGGGGTATTTCTGATTATCAGGTGTTTGGTGGAAAAACTGCAGACTGTCCCAAATTCGGAGTTGGCTAAATACTTTTGCGCTGTTTTGATCAACCATCGTGCATTGGTCTCACTTTGTGGCTTTTCGCATTCCAACGTCCGCGTGTGTACACCACACATATGGCATACCGTTTGATTCAGGACATTGGGGATTGATATTAGTAACTTTTTTGTTTAGATTCCATCAGGGTTTTGGCATGATTTCTACCTTTTGAAGTTTGTTTTTTGTTCATTTTTTCAGAAATGCGAACTTCTTCTACGAATGACTGCTGCGACCCACACCATGAGGTATGATGAAAAACTTCACAGCGTTACATGCGCTGAAAGGTGTGTTAGATTTCAGGAATATATAGTTTGGGGTTTTGTGTTCATTTCTAAGTTACGGGGGGTTTTTTGTGGAAAAAAAACTGCGACTGGTCCAAATTCGAGTTGGCTAACATATTTTCGCTGTTTCTTCTAAGAGCAGATCTGCATTGTCTCACTTTGTGGCTCTTTTCGTTCCTTCCACGTCCCGGGTACACAGCACACATTATGCATGACCGTTTTGATTCAGACATTTTGGGAGAGCTGAATTTAGTAACTTTGTTCTTTAGATTCCTGTAGATTCCACAGGTTTTGGCATGATTTCTACCATTTTGAAGTTGTTTTTTGTTCCATTTTTTTCATGAAAAGGGGTGCGAACTTCTACGAAGAACTGCGGCCCACCACACCATTGATGGTATTGAATGAACCAACTACTAGCGTTACATAGCTGAACATGCTGAAGTGTTAGATTTCAGGAATATCTAGTTTTGTGGGGGTATATTTCTAATTACGGGGGTTTTTTTTGTTGGAAAAAACTGCAGACTGTCCAATTCGAGTTGTGCTAAATATTATGTCCGCTGTTTCTTTCTCTGCTCCATCGTGCATTGTCGTCACTGTGGCTTTTCGTTTCGTTGCCCGCCGTCGTGCGTTGTCACCACACATAATAAGGATCACCGTTTGAAATTCACGGACATTTGATATTGATAATTTAAGTACTTTTTTTTGATCCATGCAGGAGTTTTTGTGCATGATTTTTCTATACTGCCCTTCCCGTCTTGATAGTTGTTGTTTGTGTTCATTTGTTTTCAGAATAAGTTTCGCGTAATTTGCTACGAAGCACTGCGCCCACTATCCCATTAGTGGTATGAATGAACCAACTACAAAGCGTTACATAGCTGAAGGGTAGATTTCAGGAATATATAGTTTTGTGGGGGTTAATTTCTAAGAGTTACGGGGGGTTTTTTGTGGAAAAACTGCAGACTGTCCAAATTCGGAGTTTGCTACAACATTTTCGGGCTTGCTGATTCTTCGCTTGAGTTCCACCGTGGCATGTGCTCCAACTATTTGTGGCTCTTATATCGCTTACTATCCGACGGGTAACCGCCATAGGGTCCATACCGTTGGATTCAGGACTTTGGGAGATTTGATATTTGGACTATCCACGTTCTTGGGGTGTTTTTATGGCACACTTCATGGGTTTGACATATTCGACCTTTTTTGAACGTTTTTGGATGTTCATTTTTTTTTAAATCTGGTAAAAGTGGCACTTATACGAAGAACTGCTGCGCCACTAGCCAGTTGATGGTTGAATACGAACTACAGCGTTACATAGCGATAAGGGTGGTAGATTGTCAGGAATCTATAGTTGTGGGGGGTTATTTTTTGAGTTGGGGGGGTGTTTTGTAAAAACTGCAGACTGTTTCAAATACAAAACTGGCTAATTTTTTTTTGCTGCTACGACATGAATTTGGCACGGTCACCTCTGGGTTAGTTTGGTAGCCCAGCTCTGGTACAACCCATGATTTGCATACCGTTTTATTCGGGAGGGTTTAGGCTTTCATATTTGGAGATGCCTTTGAACTTTCCTCCACATTTTTAGCTGAAAATCGCATTTGAATTTTGGTCTCTGATTTTACAGTTGATGAAAAAAGGAAATTTGGGAGAAAGTACTTACAATTTGACGAAATGCTGCGCCCAGGTACTCTTTGCATTTTGATCGAAACTAACCTCACATTCGTTAACAATCCTCGAGTGTGTAGTTCATAAAATAATCTCACTTGTGGGGGATATTTTAAGTCTTAATTTGGTAGATATTCGATGTTAACTGTCAGATACCCGTGGTTAACACATACCAATCTCACTTGTCGTTGGGCGATATTATAGTTAATTTGGTAGATATTCCTAATGATCAACTGTCAGTATGTGTTATACATTGACAATCTCCCTTGTGGGGATTATTATATGTTAATTTGGGTATATTCTATGTTAACACCTTACTCTGGGCGTTCCTATAACACCTCTTAGCCACTATCTAATCACACCCTTAACACCTGGCTGTGATATGCTAATTGGGATTTTCCAGGGTACATAATTGCCACAGATTCTTGTACAAGTCATTCTGAATTGAGAAAGCCAGTCGGATGACTAGCGAAACGTCTTCAAGAACTACATTTCAAGTCCAGTTGATCTAATTGAATACAACAGATATACCATGACCTGGATGAATGAATATTACAGATATACCATGACCTGGATGAATGAATATTACAGATATACCATGACCTGGATGGATGAATATTACAGATATACCATGACCTGTATGAAGTATATGTTTATTTATATAGCGCCACTTGGGACAAAGCGCTGTACATTATAACAATACAGATTATATAGTATGTATATGTTTATTTTATAGCGCCACTTGGGTACACAGCGCTGTACATTATAACAATACAGATATACAGTATGTAGTATATGTTTATTTATATAGCGCCACTTGGTACACAGCGCTGTACATTATAACAATACAATTATACAGTATGTATGTTATGTTTATTTATATAGCGCCACTTGGGGACACAGCGCTGTACATTATAACAATACAATTATACAGTATGTATGTAATGTTTTTATTTATAGCGCCACTTGGTACACAGCGCTGTACATTAAACAATACAGATATAACAGTATGTTGTATATGTTTATTTATATAGCGCCACTTGGGACACAGCGCTGTACATTATAACAATACAGATTACAGTATGTATGTATATGTTATTTATTATGCGCCACTTGGGGACACAACGCGCTGTACATTATAACAATACAGATATACAGTAGGTATGTATATGTTTATTTATATAGCGCCACTTGGGACACACGCTGTACATTATAACATACAGATTATACAGTATGTATGTATATGTTTATTTATTAGCGCACTTGGGGACACAGCGCTGTACATTATACAATACAGATTATACAGTATGTATGTATATGTTTATTTATATAGGCCACTTGGGACACAGCGCTGTACATTATACCAATACAGATTATACGTATGTATGTATATGTTTATTTATTACGCCACTTGGGGACACAGCGCTGTACATTATAACAATACAGATTATACAGTATGTATGTATATGTTTATTTATATAGCGCCACTTGGGGACACACGCTTGTACATTATAACAATACAGATTATACAGTATGTATGTATATGTTTATTTATATAGCGCCACTTGGGTACCACACTGTACATTATAAAATACAGATTATACAGTATGTAGTTATGTTTATTTATATAGCGCCACTTGGGTACACAGCGCTGTACATTATAACAATACAGATTAATCAGTATGTAGTATATGTTTATTTATATAGCGCCACTTGGGGACACAGCGCTGTACATTATAACAATACAGATTACACGTATGTTAGTATATTTTTTTTTATGCGCCACTGGGGACACGCGCTGTACATTATAACATACAGATTAACAGTATGTATGTATATGTTTATTTATATACGCCACTTGGGGACCAGCGCTGTACATTATAACAATACAGATTATACAGTATGTATATGTTATTTATATAGCGCCACTTGGGGACACAGCCTGTACATTATAACAATCAGATTATACAGTATGTATGTATGTTTATTTATATAGCGCCACTTGGGGACCAGCGCTGTACATTATAACAATACAGATATACAGTATGTATGTATATGTTTATTTATTAGCCCACTTGGGGACACAGCGCTGTACATTATAACATACAGATTATACAGTATGTATGTATATGTTTTTATTATATAGCGCCATTGGGTACACAGCGCTGTACATTATAACATACAGATTATACAGTATGTAGTATATGTTTATTTATATAGCGAACTTGGGACACAGCACTGTACATTATAACAATACAGATTATACAGTATTAGTATATGTTTATTATATAGCGCCACTTGGGTACACATCGCTTACATTATAACAATACAGATTATACAGTATGTATGTATATGTTTATTTATATACGCCACTTGGGTAACAGCGCTGTACATTATAACAATACAGATTATACAGTATGTATGTATATGTTTTTTTATATAGCGACTTGGGGACACAGCCTGTACATTTAACAATCAGATTTACAGTATGATGTATTTTTTTTTTATATGCGCCACTTGGGACAGCGCTGTCTTATAACAATACAGATATACAGTATGTATGTATATGTTTTATTTTATAAGCGCCACTTGGGTACACAGCGCTGTACATTATAACAATACAGATTATACAGTATGTATGTATATGTTTATTATATAGCCCACTTGGACACAGCGCTGTACATATAAAATCAGATTATACAGTATGTATGTATATGTTTTTTATATAGTCGCCACTTGGGTACACAGCGCTGTACATTATAACAATACAGATTATACAGTATGTATGTATATGTTTATTTATATAGCGCCACTTGGGACACAGCGCTGTACATTATAACAATACAGATTATACAGTATGTATGTATAGTTTATTTATATAGCGCCACTTGGGGACACAGCGCTGTACATTATAACAATACAGATTATACAGTATGTTGTATATGTTTATTTATATAGCGCCACTTGGGGCACAGCCTTACTATAACAATACATTATACAGTATGTATGTATATGTTTATTTATATGCGCCACTTGGGACACAGCGCTGTACATTATAACAATACAGATTATACAGTATGTATGTATATGTTTATTTATATAGCGCCACTTGGGTACACAGCGCTGTACATTAAACAATACAGATTATACAGTATGTATGTATTGTTTATTTATATAGCGCCACTTGGGTAGCACAGCGCTGTACTTATAACAATACAGATTATACAGTATGTATGTATATGTTTTTATTAGCGCCACTTGGATACCAGCGCTGTACATTATAACACTAGATTATACAGTATGTATGTATATGTTTATTTATATAGCGCCACTTGGGTACACAGCGCTGTACATTATAACAATACAGATTACAGTATGTATGTATATGTTTATTTATATAGCGCCACTTGGATCACAGCGCTGTACATATTAACAATACAGATTATACAGTATGTATGTTAGTTTATTTATATAGCGCCACTTGGGTACACAGCGCTGTACATTATAACAATACAGATTATACAGTATGTATGTAATGTTTTATTTATAGAGCGCCACTGGTACACAGCGCTGTACATATAACAATACAGATTATACAGTATGTATGTATATGTTTATTTATATAGCGCCACTTGGGGACACAGCGCTGTACATTATACAATACAGATTATCGTATGTATGTATATGTTTTTTATATAGGCCACTTGGGGTACACAGCCTGTACATTATAACAATACAGATTATACAGTATGTATGTATAGTTTATTTATATAGCGCCACTTGGGTACACAGCGCTGTACATTATAACAATACAGATTATACAGTATGTATGTATATGTTTATTTATATAGCGCCACTTGGGGACACAGCGCTGTACAGTAGAAAATACAACAAAGTCATACAAGGGGGATTAAATAAATTGTTTAATTAAATATTGTTATAGCCCATAAAAGGAACCCCTATTAAACTGAAGCATTTCGTGTACATGGTGTCACTTATGTGCTGAGAATTGGCTTCTCACTTAGTCCTAGTCTTTTCAGTTATATTGAGTGGTATCTTCTAGATCCAAAGTTTTTTTCTCTTTGAATTTCTTTTGTTGAAAATCTGCCATCGTGCTGTTCTGTCCACCTGCTGTGCTAACCACAAACAGTGTAGGGTTAATCCAATATATGAAAAGGTTGGAAGACGCAGTCCTAGTAGATATAAACTGCTTTCATTGTGACAAACTGTGCACAACGTTTCGGGGTTTCCCCCTTCCTCAGGTGAGAAACCTGAGTGGCACCTGTTACCTGTAGCTTAGTACAATATACCCAGGAGAGTCACGTACCTTGGTTAATTATCTGCCCAGCGTGAGACATTTCCTTTCCAGTCAGTCAGCTCCAGTTTCTTCCTCCTATTTTAGTCCTGTCACAAACTGCCTCGGAATCAGGGACCTCCGATTTGGTATATTTTTATTGGTTGCTTTATTTATTGTGTTTTGGTGAGATTGTCGGTATTGCACTTTATATTGGTTGAAACTTTAGGGTTACAGTCCTCCTAGGTTAGGGAACTATAGTTTTCTTCTATTTTTTTAGGTATTACCCCCGTATGCCCCATTGTCCTACAGTGTAAGACAGAAGTCTATGTCAGCTGTTCACTTTTCCTTCTATTTTGAGTCTTTTCATATATTTACACATAGTACATTTACTACATTGACAGTTCCCTTTAGAAAACTTTACCCCTAGCCATTCCATAAAGCAAATCTTTATGTTTTTTACTCTTTGCTATTTTATAGCCCCTAGTTACACATTCTTTAGGATAACTTACTTAAGTCTCCAGCTTGCAGTCATGTAGTTCCTGTGTATACACAGGAATTGCCCCACTGGGATGCCTCTAATCCAATTTTGGGATGATGGCTTGAAGCCTCAAGGAGTGAGTTCACTGCAGTAGGTTTACGATAAGTCTCAGTCACCAAAAGGTTATCCTTCTTGGTTATTGTGAGGTCTAGAAACTGACGGAGTTCCTGCCCCATTCTGGTGTTAAATGGATGTCTCTCCAGGAAAAGCATCAGTTCTCTCTCTGAACCTTTCCACAACGTAAATACATCATCGGCATATCTAACCCACATTAGAACTTTAAGCTCCACCTCCAATTTCAAAATAGCTTCAGATACATCACGTTGTCCAGGTGGGGGTATGTGTAAGTGGGGGCACAAGTTGCCCCCATTGCAGTGATTCTCACCTGGCAATAATATTTATTATGAAATAGAATACATTGTTCTCCAAAACAAAGCGTAACAGGTCCAGGACAAACTTAGTGTGTTTTTCATATCTCTTCCCCCTTGTTTCTAAATAGTGTCTACAAGCTGAGAGACCAATCATGTGGGGAATTGAGGAATATAAACTTTCTATGTCCAGGGTGAGAAGTTGGATATCCTGATAAACAGTAATTCCATCTAATTTCTTGAGCATATCCCTGTGTCCATAACTTACACAAACATAACACAAATTTGTCAAAAAAAAACGCAGTATTGTGTCAACATATTTGCTCAAGTGTTCTGTGCGTCCTCCAATTCCCGACACAATTGGTCTCCCAGGGGGGTGCCTGCGGTTTTTATGATTTTTTGGGGGGATTGCTGTAAAATGTTGGCATAACTGGGTCTTTAACCACCAAGAACTCGCTCTCATTTTTAATTATAAGATGTTCTCTAAAACCTTGATCCACTAGTTTTTTAATGATTTGTTGCATTTTAAATAAAGGGTTACCCAAAAGTACCTCATATTGTTGTGGGTCTCTGAGCTGTCTTAATACCATCTTTTTATATTGTACTTTAGACATCACTACCTCATTGCCACCTTTATCCGTAACTTTAATTATCAAATCATTGCTCTCATTGAGATATTTTAGAGATCAGGTTTGAGCAATGTGTCTTCAATACCTTCAATGTAGGTAGCTACATTTTGGGATCCCGCTACTGTTGGAAACCAACTTGATTTGTTAGTTAGACCAGATAGATCCCCAGTATGCATTCATGCAGATCCTCCATTACTCTTCTATCTTGTTCGGACTCAATTCTCGGTTTATCCTTAAAAAGTGTTATTAAAACTTGCAAAAAGCTTCAGATCTTTAATTGCTTCATTGAACTTATTTGTCTGTACAAATGATTGGCCTTTAGAGAGTAAAGAAATGCAGTTCTGATCCAATTCCATACCAGATATGTTAATTACTTCCCAATCTCCCCCTCCGATAGAAGTAACACCTGCTTGTACTTCATTGGGAATCTGTTTCCTTTTTGTCCGCCCTTTACCTCTGCTGGTCTTCCTATTCCCCCTAAAGGGTCTAAACTGTTTCCCTGATCCTTCAATAGTGATTCCCATTATGTGGGTTATCCTCAATAGTATTTACCTTGTAATAATCATCCCAATCTCATTGAAACTTTTTATTCTTCTAATGATGATTTCTTTCTCTTTTCTATTACTATGTTATTCATTTCATTATCTTTCTTTTTTAATAATTATTCATTTCAATCTTTTTCATTCCAGTCTCTCTTTTCTTTTTCCTCTATTATTTGATTCATTTTCTCTCCATATATAATCAGCGCATCAATGAGTCTAAGTGAACAAGGTTCTAATATTGAATCCCAATCTTGTTTTGATTTGTTAATTGTGAGAATAATATTACCATGTGTTTCCATGAACCCTTTCCTCCTATTAACCCTTCATTGAGCCAAACACACTAAGATAACAAGGTCTCCATTCCTCCCAGCTGCTAGTAGATACCTGACAATCTCATGTAATAGAAAATCAAAGTACAGCGCTATCTTGGAGGTATACTGCTCGGACCCATTAGAGATAATGGAAAAAACAGATACAACTAATATATATAAAAACAGTCCCGGGAAGGACAGGATACTTAGTTTATTACTATTTATATTGCTATTGATATGACAGGATGATTAAGATGCCACATATCTCAAATTCAAGCACCTGAGATCAGCCGGGAACACTCATAGTTCTTACTGTACCTGGTATTCACAGCCAATCCTATTTGAGAGAGAATTATACATGTATCGCTTGTACTGAGATTACTGATTCACGCCTATTAGGAGCTTCATTTTCTCTGAGTATTAAGAGATTGTATTATTGAGGTTGTGAGAAATGGTCCTCGCCACTTACAATGTGAACCCTTGACCCCATGCCCTCCTTCCTACTCAGACACTGCACTAAAATCCTTTCCCCTGCTCTTACTCACATTTCTAATTCCTCCCTGACCTCTGGGATTTTTCCTGCTGCCTTTAAACATGCGTGTGTCAAACCTCTTCTTAAAAAACCCTCTCTGGACCCTACCTGTCTGTCAAACTACCGCCCTGTCTGTCAAACTACCGCCCTGTCTGTCAAACTACCACCCTGTCTGTCAAACTACCGCCCTGTCTCCCTTTTACCGTTTGTGTCAAAACTTGTCTCTTCTATACATGCATTACCTAAGAGATGACCAATGCACATTCCTGGGTCCCATATATCATAATGTCTGTGCTAGTGCAAACAGTAAAAACATGGGGGTTTTAGTTACAATTTTATGCATAAAAGTGAAAAACCTTCCAACCACGTCAAGGTAACCCCAGTATACTGGGGTTGCATTCCTCTGCAAAGTCTCAAGTGACCTACAAGCTGCCAAAGCCAAAGGGACAGTTCTTGGTCCTCATTCTCCTTGACCTATCGGCTGCCTTTGTTACAGTGGACCACTCTCTTCTTATGCAGATTCTATATTCTCTGGGCATCCGAAATCAAGCTGCAACGGGCTTTTGCTACAGTCCCCCATAGGCGACTAATGAATAAGCTAAGGTGTGTTGGTCTGGGGAGTCACATTTGTACATGGATAGAAAATTGGTTAATGAATAGGATGCAGAGAGTAGTTGTTAATGGGGCTTCATCATTATGGACTAAAGTGCTAAGTGGGGTGCCACAGGGTTCTGTGTTGGGGCCGCTTCTATTTAATCTATTTATGAATGATTTGGAAGTGGGTATTGTCAGCAAGGTTTCTGTGTTTGCTGACGACTAGGGATGGGCGGTTCGCGGATCCGAACCTGGATCCGCCGCGGACTTATCCCGTTCGCGAATGGCGGATTTTTCTGGATTTTCCGCCTTCTGAACCGCGGATTTCTCGTATTTTCGAAAATTTTCGAAATTACGAGATTTCTCGTATTTTTGGAAATACGTATTTTCCAAAATTTTCGAAATTACGAGGATTTCTCGTATTTTTGAGTTTTTTTTTTAAATTTTAATGGGTCCGCTCGCGGATCTTCGCATTATCGAATTTTTTCGAAAATTTGCGGATCCTCGAGCGGACTGGATTTTGCAAAGTTCGGACATCTCTACTGACGACACAAAACTTTGCCAACCATTAAAAACTTCAGAGGATGTGCAATCGTTACAGGGGGATCTAGATAGATTGTCACATTGGGCTGCTAAGTGGCAGATGAGATTCAATGTTGAGAAATGGAAGGTGATGCATTTTGGACCTAAAAATCCTTGTGCTACTTATACTATAAATGGCTCTGTGTTAAGTGAATCCCTGTTGGAAAGGGATCTTGGAGTTTTGGTGGATAACAAACTTAAAGGTAGCAAGCAGTGCCAGGCGGCAACAGCCAGAGCCAGCATGGTATTGTCTTGTATAAAGAGAGGTATGGATTCAAGGGAGGAAAATGTCATTCTCCCTCTTTACAAAACATTGGTAAGGCCTCATTTGGAATATGCAGTGCAATTTTGGAATCCTGTGTACAAAAAGGACATCTTTGAAATGGAAAGGGTTCAGAGAAGGGCAACTAAATTAATAAAGGGAATGAGGGAGCTTGGATATGAAGACAGTCTTTATTCAACCTCAAATAATATACTATACTATACTACATGTTACTTCTGAGCTTTTATCCACTGCTTCTTCGCCTAAGACTGCAAATCTGTTGGAATGGACTAGCTAGGAAGAATTGACCCCACCCTACTTACTCTAGTAACCTTTACAAATCTATCTTCACCACCTTATCTGCCCCATCTCCCCCCTCCAGTATACTGTCAGTACCTGCACTCCCCCCAGGTTTGTCAAACCCTGCAAGTTTAGCCTTTAGATTCTGTACATTAATAACTGAACTTAGTCAAATGGTTTCTAAAAACAAAAATTGAGGAAAACTTTTTTGAGGTAGGAAAGAGTAAAGAAGAAGAAGAAGAAGAAGAAGAAATCCATAGAAAAGCTTTAGTGGAAGCAGAATGTCCCCAAAGAGAGAACCCAGCTCTAGGTAATCTGTTATACTTATTACAATCACTTGAGACACTAGAAGCGACATCAAATGGCTTGGGAGTTGATATAGCAAAACAAGTTTAAAAAGAAGCCTTATTTTTATCCCATTCCCTTACGTAGTCCACAGGTGCATCAATTCCAGGAGCTGATAGAAGTGGAATTATAACTCGTATGCGACACTAAAAATAGCAGAAATAAGAAAGAACCATGGTACAATGGAACATGGTACAAGGAAAGGAAAAAATGCAATAGAAAGCTTATGAATAGATGAGTCTTTAGTCATCAGGGGAGTAGATAAAAGGGGATCAGAGGTGGCTCTAAATAAACATGGATTACTATGAACAAACACTGTTGGGAGACATTCCTACATATGAGATACTTACCACTGATTTGACCCCAAAATGCTAAATTATACTTAATAAATAGTGAGGAATACAAATAGGCATTATAGGATGAACCATGTATAGAAGTCTACTGCCAGAACATCTCATAATTCCTGTATTCCATCAGGTCCCCTAGATACATAAACAGGACTTTCCCCCCAAAGGGAGAACCATAGAAGCAGGGTTGATAGAATTACTTACATCTGTTGCATTCAATTGTGAAAATACAATCAGGGAGATGTAATAAAAAATCTTATTGTTAAAAATAAGGATAATCTTGCCCCAACCAATCAAATGTTGTTTACCATTAGAAAGGTAACATCTGATTGGTTGGGGCAAAATTAGCACCATTTTAACGATAAGAATTTCAATTACATCTAGTATAGAAAACAGAAAAGCGGCACACTACTAGAACCAATACATGGGTGATAGTCCGACACTAGTCATAACCCATGAAATCGTATGGGGAGGAGCGTACAAGTTTAAAGAGAAATGAACAGACCCAAAATAGAACCACTCACTCATATGGGAATCTGTAATCTGAAATCCCTTTATTGTAATTACTGTAAACAGGGGAAGAGAGACTGCAATTAAATTTCCCATACACGCAGGAGCCTCAACCCTTCTAAAGTGCGTGTGTCTTTAAATAGTTTGGAGAGTCTTCCGTGGGAGCTGCCACAATAGATGTACTGTCACTTTACTGCATAGATGGTGTTTAGAAGCAGTGAAATATCACCAACGTATAATACGTATTCCCCAGACTGGCAGGGTTTCATTATGGAATTGTTAAGTTATTATTAACCACGTCTACTTATTATATAGGGTGGTAGTGTAATGTTTAGACGTTACATACACATTCTGCTGTGGGTATGGCAAGGTACAGAATCCTAACTTGTACCTTAGTAGATTTGATGAAGACTATTGATAATAATACTTTTAATTGGTGTTTTACCAATAAATATGGGGGGACTATCCAGTGGATATTTACATAAAAGTCACTAATAGGGGTTAAATGACAGAGTATTATTAATAGGGCCACTTAGAATATTATCATGGTTTTGTTCCATCTCTCCTGACTCTATTCTCATTACAGGTATGCATATTCCGCTCTGCCAATGATCATGTTTGATATCCACCCCGTCCTCTGTAGAAATAAGAAGATATTTATGAGAAAGCATTCATGTATTTATCTTATTATTACATATGTGAAATAAAGCATCAATATAATATTGTTATTAGATAGGATTCTAAAAACCAGTAACCCCAATATAAACATAGATTCTTTAAAAGACCACCGTATTCTAGCATAAAATTCAGGAAAGGCGATCCATAAGATGACATCAGCTATCTTTAAACACACACTAGCGGCTGGCCAGCCCATAAAAATACATATCATATCAGTAATATAAATCCCAATTACAAAAGTTGGAGTCCGACTCCATACACCACTATGTAGAGCACTTGAAATGTGATATCCAGATAAAGTCAATTATGGAGACTTAACTTTCAGAAATCTCCTATAGCCTCTTACTACCATGTATAGAGACTTGTAGTTTGCACACATGCACTTGTTGTTGGTAAAAACTGCTGTATAGTCAATGTATTAAAAAATGATATACAGTACTAATCCCGTCAGTCATTTCTGCTCCTTCTGTAGTAGCTGGAAGCTGTAAGACTGTACAGTAAGCGCCTTTGGCTGGGACTCTGGTCACGTGCTGAGTGGACCTTTGCTGGACCCCACATGACTCCGCTGACTCTGAAGCCCCGTGCACTTCAGGAGCGGTTTTACACACACTGGCGTCCACGCTGCTTGTGTTGGTCCAGCACTAAAGACGTCACTCTAGACTTCAAGGACTGAAAAACTTTACCAATCACAGTAATATAGTGTATAAGTGGTGGTCTCCAACAGCTTGATAATAACAGTATAATCGCACACTATCGCTATGCGTTTCACCACTACTGGCTTCATCAGGCGATAAGAATATAATGCACAAAAAACACTCATTTTATAGCCAATGTCATCCCATGAGGTCCCTCCCACATTTAAAGTTATATACGCATAATATGTATTCTCAGGTTAAACTATCACTCTCATCCTCCATACACTAATTACTATATTTGCACTCTGATACTAAGGACAGAAGGTGATTCATCGCTAAGTGGTTAATCCTTCATTATAAGACTCAACATATGGTAATAGATGCTTTATTTATTCCTACTAAACCAATTACTTTAAAAACACTGCAATCTCAATATTATGATTTAATCCCTTGGGTTTTAAAGGATCACACTCATAAATTTATTTTTTTATGGAACTGTCTTCCAGTGGACGTTGTTATGGCAGGTTCATTGGTCAGTTTAATAAAAAGCTGGATGAGTTTCTACAAACAAGGAATGTTACAAGTTACTGGGATTGATACATAAAGTAGAGTTGGGAAAGGGTTTGTCACTGTGAGAACGGTAAAGCTATGGAACTGTCTTCCAGTGGACGTTGTTATGGCAGGTTCATTGGTCAGTTTAATAAAAAGCTGGATGAGTTTATGCAAACAAGGAATGTTACAAGTTACTGGTATTGATACATAAAGTAGAGTTGATCCAGGGAAATTTCCCATTGCCACTTGGAGTCAGGAAGGAATTTTTTCCCCCTTCATAAATTTGGTGTTTTTTTGCCTTCCTCTGGATCAACAGTTAGGCAGGAAATGAGGATATTACTAGATGGGTTGGACTGAATGGACGTATGTCTTAATTCAACCTTAAATACCATACTATACTATATTTTGCTCTAGTTTCACCAAGGTGATGGATAACACTACTACTACCCCACTTATTGAATTTTCTTGGGTTACAAGAGGGCATATCTATATTTGAGTTTTTTAGATAGGATTCTATCTGTATAATATGATTTTATTTTACCTGTATATGTAAAGCATAATGTGCCCAGAACTATCTTTAAAGATGATTTACACACAGGGAGACATGCCTATATGATTAAAGGGTAACTGTGGTCTCCAATTTTTTTCAAACCAGTAATAATTGTATAAATCGTACCTTCAAAATAAAACCTAAATCACATCTCTAGATACAATTTGTGAGAATTTATTGCTGGAAAGGTTGAGTAATATTACTTCCTGTGACCAGCTTGTAGTAATGTGACCAGCCTCTGCCTGCATTAATAGGCTCCCATTCTCAACTGCATATATATGCCCCCTACCACTTTAAGCGATAGCAAGAACAACCAAGGATAGTTTCCCATCCCATGTTTAATGTTTTTATTATTCAGTTTTGGTTTGTTAACATGATATTTGAATTACATTTTAGCTATACCCCATTTACAGATGTTATTATATTATACAGAGAAAATGTTCCATGCTTCTTTACTAATCTGTAGTAAGTAAATTCCAGAGAAATCCTTTTGTTATATGTCCTATTGTTACTTATTGTTACTTATATGAAACAATAGGCATCATCTGGCAGTACATACAGTAAAGTGCAGTGTAAATGGACAATTAATACAATAAAGAAGATACATATACAAGTATAAAGAGTAAAAAAAATCAGGCATCCCTGACTGTTACTTAGACCATGGCAAGTGGGGCCCACCATTATGTTCAAATCCCTGGAAATGATTGAACCTCACTGAGTCCAAATCCATACTAAACATGTATAACGGGATGACCAGTTCAATCAATAGGAAATCACAAAAAAGTCCCAAAATTATATGGCCTCTGCTCCAACATAAGGTGATACAAAGTACAATAAGAAAAATAATATTGTACCTTCCATGACTTTATACAAAAGTCCGGGTTGTGCTATGACATTAGCATTTTTAAATATCATTGATGCTTTAAAGAGAGAGAGAGACAAAGTTGACATAAAAAGTATGTATATAAATATTTTTATATTATTCTTTTTATGGTCTTATTGATCACCTATACTGTCACCGATATCTATTTATCTATATATACTTTCTGGGTTATTCAATAAAAGTTCTTATCATTTAAAATGGTGCTAATTTTGCACCAGGATAAGAACTTTTATTGAATCTCCAAGATCTCTACTAAAACCACCTTCAAGGCAGAGATGCCCTCTTTCCCCTCTCTTATTTATCTTGGCCGTGGAGTCCTTAGCTCAAGCCATATTGTCATGTATAATCCAGGGACAGGGAGTGATTGCAAACAAAAAAAATAAACTCTTTTTGCTGATCACGTCCAACTCAAATTATCTTCCCCAAATAATTACATTGGCATTGCTAAACTTATTTGCTATATTCAATTTCATTGGTAATAGGACTTAAGATAAATCAAGACAAAAATAAAATAATGGGTGTCAATTTGACTTCAACTAAAAAAAACCTAATTGCACATAACTTTTCTATTAAATGAAAACATGAAGGCTTCAAATATCTGGGGTACATATATTCCCCTCCTATGATATCATGTATACAATTTCCCACCAATTTTTTAAAACATTAGAAAAAGACTTTGACAAATGGACTAAACTGTGAATTTCCTGGATAGGGAGGGTACATTCTTATTGTTTATCATTTAGTGATGGTTGGACCCCCTGCAGAAAATAATAATTTTTTCGATTATTAAGGTGTAACAAGCCTCTCTGTAAGGATCTTACCTGCCGCACATCTTCTCTGCTCCGGGCAGGTGATGTAGCCTCTAAAAAGGGACTATATACATTTTTCTAAAACACACAACTGTTGTTCAAGAACCGCTCTAGTATTGACAGACAAATGGCTATTACAACAATTTAAAAAAACTGAAATACTCCCTATAACAAACTCTGACCATTCACCAGTAGTAGCTACTGTATATTTAAAGAAGAATAACCAAAACCAAAAAATATGCGGGGACTAAAACTCATATTTATTAAACACATCAGGAAATACAAAAACAACTAAAAGAATATTGCATAATCAAAGATACAGAAAAAATAGATATTTACACATTATGTAATAGTAACAAGAGACAAATTAAAAAAAAAAAAAAAAAGACCTATATAGATTTGAAAACAAATGAAAAGCTGTTCACAATACACAAATAAAACTGGCAAATATTTAGCTTATATACAATAAATATATATATACACACGACTACACAACAAATTAAAATATAAAATATGTAATACCAAAGACATTGCCAACGCTTTTAAATATTTATTACCAAAACGTATACAACCTGAACAAAAATGAACTTACCTTCCAGTAGAATCAGAAATAAACTATTTTTTAAACAACTTTCTGATGATGATGATGATAGACTGCTAAATAGACAGATAACATCTCAAGAAATGCTATCAACAATAAAAAATCAAATCACCTGTACAAGATGGATATGTAAATAAATACTATTAGACATTCATCCAAATATTGCTCCCATATTTACACACAACGTATAATAAAACAATGAAAATTTTCAAAATTCCCTGAATAAATGGGACAATCTGTGGTTTGCACTGATAACTTGCAGCGCTGAAGTCTTGAGTTCGATTCCACTCTTGGACACATCTGCAAGGAGTTTGTATGTTCTCCCCGTGCTTGCATGGGTTTCCTCCGGGCACTCCAGTTTCCCCCACTATCATAAAGACATACTGATAGGTTGTATATGTCAAATAAATGTGATTAGATTGTAAGCTCCTCGGGGCAGGGACTGATGTAAATGTATACATGTAATTGTAAGCGCTACGGAAGATGATATATATCTATATAAATCCACAATAATAATAATAATAATAATAAATAATCTTTATTAATTCCAATCTTAAAACCAGGAAAAGATCTCTCAATAATTACAAATTATACACCAATTTCATTTATTATGACAGATATAAAAATGTATTCTAAAATCCTAAACAACAGATTGTCCCCTTTATTACCTTCACAAATAAACTCAACTCAACAAATAGACCAAGTAGGCCTTATCTCACATTGACATACTTATGACGCTACTAGAAGTGTAATAAATCTAATAAACAGGGTAGAAACAAAAAACGAAAAGGCTTTTGACCTAATTAATTGGCTTTACAGTAAATAGAAAATAAATTTAGAAACATTTTATTTAAACTGACGTTTCCTAAATGCTATTCTGTCATACTGTCAACCATCAGCAAAACCATTTCAAATTACAAATGGTACAAGGCAAGGCTGCCCCATATCCCCTTTATTATTTGCATTGGCTGTAGAACCACTTGCACAATTTTTTTTAAGAAAATCCAGCCATTACCAGTATTAAAATCAAAGACCAAAAATACAAAGTCATCCTCTTTGTCAATGATGTAATTTACTTCTCTTATAGTTCTCGCTAGAAGAATACAGTAAAATATCATATTATAAAATAAATGAACAAAAATCAATATTACTGGACTACAACATCTCCCTATCCTTCAAGCCTTTATTACCTAAAGGTAGACATCCATATATATGGGCAGAAACCTCAATACCATAAGGCATCACCTTAACCAACCCAAACTCACTACTTTTTCAAAATAACTTCCTAATAATTAAAGAAATACAAAAATACTAAAAAAAAACCTGGTCTAACAATGTCTTGTCCATGTCATGGTATGCAAGAATTCCAATTCTAAAAATGGATATCTTACCAAGAATATTATTCCAATTGAGAACCATACTTATAGAAATACCCAATCAATATTTCAAAGACCTTCAATCCTTGATAAACAAATTCACATGGAACAATCGAAAACAAAAATATCAAACGATACTTTAATACAATCAAGAAGAAATGGAGGAATGGCCCTTTCCTAAATTAAAAAGTAGTATATAGCCACAGCATTAGATCAACTAAACAATGGTGAACCAATAATATTAACAAAAAAACCTAAATATTTTACAAAAAGATTTTCCAAACATTACACCGTTCTCACAATTACTAGGAGCAATGCATCTCAAATTCTGAAAACCAAGTACCCAACATATTAATATACAACATTTATTAAACATTTGGTTAAAATGTTTAAAAATGTTAACTAAGTTACTTCATTAAATAAATAAATAGATATCACAAGTTTGGAATTCATAATTCCTGATCTACATTTTAAAAAAATGGAAT
The DNA here is from genome assembly GCA_019447015.1 of Hymenochirus boettgeri. Lineage (NCBI taxonomy): Eukaryota > Metazoa > Chordata > Amphibia > Anura > Pipidae > Hymenochirus > Hymenochirus boettgeri. Next base: position 252,753 of record JAACNH010000306.1, read on the forward strand.
TTAAAACATAGACTATCTTTTCTAGTTAGATAACCCAATATTATTTAATGAACTGGGGGGAAAAGCACATAACTCACATAAAACACTTACCTAAAACAGATTTCTATAAATATTTACCATAGTCCATAGCTATTTAAATTAATACAAGGTACACAATTATTGTGTGTCTCTACCTATAAGTGAGCATTTTACGAATACATCACACATTAAAAAAGGTATCTCTAAATTCTTTAAAATACTATTAGATAAAAAGGATCTTCATAGAGGAAAATCATTGGAATTCTCCCAGTGTAAAAAAGAAAGATATTGTACAGAATGTACATGACTCCATATCTTAAAGCTAAATGGTACAAGGACACTTCCTCAGAGTACTGGAGAGCATGCAAAGTTACTGGCAAATTGGATCATATCTGGTGAAACTGACCCAAAATAAGTCTGGAATAAGACACAAAATATATCTAAAATATTAAATATCAATAAATGGCATTGCTAAATATAGGTACCTTGGATCTTTATTTTACCATCAGACCATAATATTTCACATACTCACTGCAATAAATACACTCATCAATTAAAGGACATGTCCACCCCCCAAACTAAAATTTATCCCACTACTGGCCCCACTGTACAATTTAAAAAAAAATCCTTACCTTACATCCCATACATGCTCCTTATGGTTCTCCTGTAGTGCCTCTTCAAACTCCAGGAAACTGAAGGGTAGGAGCTGTCTTCCTGTCCAAAAGGTTGCTGCCTCTGATCTGGCATGCACAGGGGAGCCCTTTCCCCCTCCTTCCCTTCCTCCCAATCCCTCCCTGGCTTGCCTTCTTCTAGCATTAAATTCTTCATATATCTTGCAGGCCCTCCCACCCCCAACTGCTATATTATTACATAATTATATTCAAAATGATACAAAACAAAAAAAACACTCAAATTTCAGAGCCCCCTAGAGGCAACATTTAATATTTCCAGATCTCCTCACATAGAAAAAAAAATAATAGCAGGAAGGAGAGATAAACTTGCATTAACAGACACTGAAAAGCTATATAAACTACATTAACTATTGGACAATTTGAAGACACAAGGTGTAGACCTGCTACGTTACATCTTGTTTAACATCTTAGACCCAGCAGTGAGACCCTTCACAATGCTCTATATTCAAGCTTACTTTGTAGAATGTATTCTCCGTGCATGTAAGTAAAGTTTCATTAGTAATCAATTTGGTCTTGGAGTGATATCCTTTAAGGCACATTTGTGACCCCAGTAAATTACCTGACAGCACCGCTGAATGATCAGCGTATACATGCGTATAGGATTGTGCTCCAGAGCAAACTGGATTAATCCAATACATATCCTCAAAACTAAACACCCCTTTCACTGTTCAACCAAAATTAAAGAACCAGGTGGGGTTTACACCAGTTCGACAGGCCTCTGATAAAGTTTATCAAATAATAATGTACCTTCCAACAAAAAAATCAGGGTTGTGCTATGACATTAGATATAGAAAAAGCATTTGATCTGGATTTGTCATATATCTGGCTTATCATTTCCCACAAGCCTTTTTAAATATCATTGATGTTTACTATAATAACCCAAGATCTCTATTAAAACTATCTTTAAAAACCAGAGAATACATATACAGTTGTAGACACACAAGGCAGGGCTGCCCTCTTTCCCCTTTCTTATTTATCTTGGCCAAGGAGCCCTTAGCTCAAGCCATATGGTCAAGTATCATCCAGGGAATGATGATTACAAACAAACAAAAAAATAAACTCAGTCTTTTTGCTGATTACGTCACCACCACAGTATTACCCCCAATGATAGCATTGCTAAACCTATATATTCAATTTTTATTGGTAATGGGACTTAAATGAAGACAAAAAAAAATAATGGGTGTCAAATTTGACTTCAACTCAAATAAACCTAATTGCACATACATTTGCTATTCCATGAAAAAGTGAAGGCTTCAAATATCTGCGGTAGCGAACAACCAATGGACTAGGACTCAGTCCGGTGGAGCTCCCGTGCTAAAAGCCAATCAGTCATTAATATCAGGAATAAACATTCTTCTGGTAACTGCTACAACACCTGAAGCTGCAACTACAATGTCCAAGACTAAAGCTTAGAAAGACACAGCCACTGCCAAGAAGCTGCAAAAGTTTACGTGGCAGGAAGACACAAGGGGAAAAAAATTAATAAACTCTCTCGCACTTCCAGCCTAGATATGCCTAAAGAGTCATGGGCCAGATGCGCACTAACCCCAGACCCCTTGTGGCTCACCAACAAATGGACAACACGAGGTTCTGGAATCCATCCAGGATAGAAAAATGGCCCTCACATCTCTACTGGAAGAACTTAAATTTGATTTCTTGCTGCTCAGGCAAGATGAAGCTAAACTTGGATGCAGAGTCAGAGAAACAGAAGATCTTGGCTCTGGAAGACAACATGACGCCCATCGCAAGCAAACTTACTCAGGTACAGCAAGAACTGCACATCCCAATGCAAAAACTCGATAACCTAGGCGGGCAAAACTTGCACTTCCTGGGTTTCCCAGAATGGACAGTGGGCCCAGACCCCACACAGTTCCTTGATGCTTGTTTAAGATCCTAATTTTAGAAGGCAGGCCTGGCCTGGGCCAGAGATCTTATACTCAAACATGCACCCGCCACTGTAAATATCACCTGGGAAAAGGCAAGTATCAATATTTTTCTAGAATATACTTTGGAATTACAAAAAAAGAGATTGACCTTGATAGATATCAAGAAAAGATTACAACTTCTGAGATTAAAATACAGCATGGTTCAACTGCACCAAACTATGTGTTGAAACCTATTGAATTACAATATTTTTTGAGGATCCTAAATCAGCCACAGATAGGCTTGACTCCTGGTAAACACTATGTAATTACCCAGAATATCTGCAATCTACAGACCAGGTAGGATAACTTCCTCTACTTAACTACAACTCACACAACTAAGACACTTCTGATTCCACACCCAGAACTGTGCTTGTTTTTGAACCACATAATTATCTAGACTGCTATGCTAGAGCTCTAGATTCTTTACAAATAAACTCTGGTGCATAATATATTTGTGTGTATTGGGTGAATCTTGATCGTTAACCAGCTTCAAGGTTATATAGTAACATAGTAATTTTTATTAAGGTTGAATAAAGACATACGTCCATCAAGTCCAACCTATTCAACCTTCTTTTTTTTTTTTTTAACCCTACCTAACAGTTGATGCAGAGGAAGGTAAAAAACCTAGCTAAAAAGGGGGGAAATTCCTTCCTGATCCAAACGGCAATCGGAAAGTACCAGTGCCTTGTAAAAAGGGAGAATAACATTTTTCTCTCTTGAATCTATTCCCCTCTTTATACAAGACAATATCTTGCTAGCTCTAGCCGTTGCTACCTGGCATTGTTTGCTAGAGCTAAGTCTGTTATTTACCAGAACCCATAAATCTTTTTCCATTACAGATGCACTTAACACAGAGTTATTTATGGTGTAGGGGGCACCGGGATTATTAAATCCTAAATGCATCACCTTACATTTATCAACATTGAATCTCATCTGCCATTCTACTGCCCATTGTGATAATCTATCTAGGTCTGCTTGCAGCACTTGCACATCCTTTTAAGTTTCCAAAGCTCTGCATAGTTTAGTGTCATCAGCAAACAGAGACCTTGCTCTCAATGCCCCTTCTAAGTCATGTATAAACAGATTACACAGAAGTGGCCCCAGTACAGAACCCTGAGGCACTCCACTTATAACTTTAGCCCACATAGATGTAGCTCCATTGACCACCACTCTCTGTTTGCGATCCAATAACCAATTCTCTATCCATGTACAAATGTTTTCTTCAAGGCCAACAGTCCTGAGTTTATACATTAGTCGCCTATATGGCACAGTATCAAAAGCTTTCACAAAATCCAAGTATACCACATCCACAGCTGTGCCTGACTCTAACTTCTTACTCGCTTCTTCATAAAAACGAATTCAATTTGTCTGGCATGATCTATTTCCCATAAATCCATGCTGACTACTGCTAATAAGATGAGCTCTGGAGACAAAGTCAAGGATATGATCCCATAACAAAGTTTCCAGCACCTTCCCTACCACTGATTTTAGGCTTACAGGTCTATAGTTACCAGGCTGTGAACGACTACCTTTATTGAATATTGGTATTACATTGGCTTTTTTCCAAACCAGCAGCACATCACCAGACCAAAGTGAATCTGAAATGATAAGAAACAGTGGTCTAGATGTTTCAATAGATTTCCTAATTATGACGACCCTATAACAATAGGCATCTATAGATCTTCTGATATCCCAACATAAAGCATTACTATCTGACATATCAAATCTAATGGGGGATATAAAAAAAGATATGATTAACATAGGAGAACGTACCTCCTATATAGAAAACAAAGTCCAAGAATATGTCTGTTCTTACAATGAACTTGTTGACTCACACAACTCACCACAAGATGAAGTCACAAGCTTAAAAAGTAAACTTACAGATTTGGAAAATAGAAATCGTAGGAACAACTTGAAAATCAGAGGCATCCCTGAATCAGTATCTCAAAGTTCTCTGTTAAAAAATGTAAACAAACTTTTTCAACATATACTACCAAATGCTACCGATATTGATCTAACGATTGATCGGATTCATCGTTTGCCCAAACCCAACTCAGCACCCCCAAAATCACCAAGGGACATTATTATGAGGATACACTTCTTCCAAATTAAAGATCAAATTATGCAAGCCACAAGAAATAAGGATAAGTTACCTGCTAAATATTATAACTTACAATTTGTTTTGCAGACTTAGCTCCTACAACAATACAACAAAGAAAACAATTTACAGAAATTTTACGTGAAAAAAAAAATACAACACAAATAGGGTTTCCCCTATACGCCTGATCATTTCATACGGAGACTCAACCCACTCTATTACCAATAAAGAGGGAGCTATACAACTACTAAAAAAATGGGGAATTTGGAACTCTAATGTCTTACCTTAAAAACCAATTCATCCAAAAACTCTTCCCCCCCAAAAAATGGACCAAGAATGGTTCACACAAAATACCTTGATCAAAGCTAATTCTACCAGATAAAAGAAAAGAAAATGATCCAAGGTCTGGTAAAAATAAACAAATGGGTGAATATGCTAACAAACAGGATATAATACATATGGAAAGTTTATTTTCAAGGAATAATGTGACAATTGTATAAGATATGCTTAAGTTTTTAAAAAGTATATATATAACAAACATGATAAGGGGCATTGATATTTAAAGTGTATAGACAATGAAAAAAATTGTCAAATTAAATTTTTTTTATAAGGTAAGAGAAAGTTCACGTACCTCTTTTTCAGAAAAAGAGGAAAACATAAATAGAATGTATAATAATATGGGAAAGCGTATTTCCATATACTTAAAGAAGTTAATAGTTAAATGTTATCATAAGGTTATTATTATGTTCAGTTTTAAAAATTCTTGTTATGAAAGCTCTATATTAATGATGAAAGACACATTGGGTACTGATGTGCACAATACAACAGTACATGGACACATTTCTCAAAACATGAGTAATTTTAATGGTGGTTAACATTTTAACATATAATGTACGAGGACTGAACTCCCCATTCAAAAGACATATACTATGTAAAGAAGCTATCGCCAACAAAACAGGAATACTATGTGTACAAGAGACACATCTTACACCCCAAACTGAACAATTACTACAACACAAACAATACCCGAATATCTACAGAGCCTCCCACTCTACAAAAAAAAGAGGAGTTACTATTGCAATACACAAAAGCATAGCTTTTGAAGAACAAGAGAAAACCATAGATAATTATGGCAGATATATTATTCTTAAGTGTAAACTAAATAATATTCCATATACCATCATTAATATATATGCCCCAAATAAGTCACAAATAAAATCTTTAAACAAAATTATCCATAAATCTAAGAAAGACAACCCTAAAAACTTTATGATAATAGGAGATTTAAATCTCATTTTAGACCCACAAATGGATTCTACAGGAATTCAAAGGAGCCAAAACAACCAAAATTTCAAACATTTTCTTTTTAAGGAAGATTTATATGATGTATGGAGAGTAACACATCCTATGATCAAAGATTACACCTATTATTCAAAAACTCATAATATGTTTTCTAGACTAGATACAATTATAACAGCTCTATGGCTATTTCAAAAAATTAGAAAAGCAAAAATTCTAGTTAGAACCTTTTCAGACCGTGCCCCAGTTCTCTTTGAGATTACAGAAAATCATAATCATACTGAAAACATGATGTGGAAATTAAATCCATACCTATTATCTAACCCTGACAATATACAAACCATCAGAAAAGTAATACTAGAATACTTTTCCTTTAATGATAACGAATTAGCACACCCCAACGCAATATGGAATGCACACAAAGCTTACCTATCAAAATAGCATCGCTTCAGAAAAAAAGCAGACTACAAAACAAATTAAAACTTATAAAACAATTACAAGAAATAGAAACAATCTCTAAAGTGCAACCAACAAAGGAAAATATAACAAAAATGTACAATATTAAAAACCAATTACAAAAAATAGAATTACACAATTTTGATAAGATTATGAGACGACTTAAAGCAATCTGTTATGCACAAGGTCCCAAAGCTAGAAAAATGCTTGCAAACAGATATAAAAAAAAGATGGCCAATTCCAAAATTACTTATTTGATTCCTAAGAATGGCTCCAAAATATTCAATATATAACATTGCAAATTATTTTGCTCAATTCTATAAATCTTTATATAATCTCAAAACAGAATCGAATTCATATATACCAACCAATACCGAAATCCAAAAGTTCTTCCAAGAGTTGAAGACAATTCTAGATGTTATTGTATTACAAAAAATTCCCATAACTACCAATTTTATGACGATACAAACCACAGAACATATATGGAAAACAATATCTAAAAAACAAAAATTACTTGATATGTATTTACCATATATTTCAATTAAAAAATCTAAAATTCTGTATTCCAAACCTAAATATTACAAAATGGCAAATGTCAGGATTAAGATATATAATCGATCTATACGAAGGATTCATTACTTTTCAAAATATAATGAACAAATATAGACTATCAACCAACCATTTGTTTAATTATTACCAAATTAGAAGTTTCCTACTTAAGATCCAAAAATCAAATACATTTCAAACAAACGATATCATTGAATATATGATGTCCACCACGCCAAAGAAAAAAATTATATCCAAATATTATGGATTAATTAAAGGACAACTAAAGCCTCAGAACAAAATTAAATTAGAAGGCAGATCTCCTTGATATTAAAGCAGTAATCAGTGTATCACCTCTCATTTTAATATAGTTGTTGAGAAATTTAGAACTTTCTAACATGAGGTTTTGTGTCTTATTTCCCAGTGTTCCAGTATCACACAGTGTGGTCACAGACCATTATGTTCTTTACACATGCTCAGTTGTTAGATACTGCAGGAACTTGTTACAGTTGGTCACACCCACTAGTAGCCTTTAACCAATCATTTTACAGGACAGATTAGGCAAGGGAGCATGTGACTGAGATCAGGGGTGTGGCCAGTCACTGTACATACACACAGTTATTTCATCCAGTTCTTCAAGTAGTAACATTTACTTTAATGCTATTTACTGAATTGCTATTTTACAGTTTATTGGTGTTTTTAGAGGGGAAATGTTCACATTCTGGAGTCTAATAATTTGGGTTTAGTTCTCCTTTAATGATAAAAAACAAATCGAACCAATGAAATATATGACTAAATGGGAAAAAGATATGAATAACCAATTCACTCTAGAACAATGGAAAAGTGCTTTTAATATGATGTATAAATGCTCTAGATGCATATCTCACTGGGTAGTAAATAAAAAAATATTCTTGAGATTCTACAGAACTCCTAGTGAACTTCACTCCTGGCTCCCAGACTATAATAAAAAATGCTGGAGAGGTTGTGACCAAATAGGTACTGTGATGCATATATGGTGGATATATCCAATAATAAAAAAGATATGGGAAGAAAAATTTGCCTTCATAAGTACCTTAGGTGGATATGATGTTCCAATTTCCTCTGAACTAGCATTATTAAATATTAATCTTGAATTATTTCCGCTCAATATCCAAACAATTATATACCATGTATTTACTATTGTAAAAATCAAAATAGTTAAAAATTGGAAATCAAATAAAGTTTTGGATCTATAGCACGGCGCTATTTCCAAAAACATTTGGAGATGGCGCTGTGCTCTAAAATCCATCTAAAACCCACGTTAACCCGAAATTTCATCAGATTAACATGGGTTTTAGATGGAAATGGCCCATATTGAATCTCCCCCTTAATGTGGACCATTCTCCAACTCAAATGTCTAAGCCTTGTGTCTATTTCTTGTCATTTATTCTTTGTATTTGAACTAGTGCAGTTTGCCAATCCCATGTGTTTTTTTAATAATTAAACTAACAATGTAGAATGTGTGTGACTTATCTGTACACTCTGATATAGCACAGTTAAATTATATATTTCTGGAATAGGGCAGAGATCCCAGGTGTGTGTGTCTATATTCAGTATAACTGTACAGATCCTGTCTCTGGTCTCTATATAATGATGGTTGGATTATCCAGTTCCCTTACACTGATCTACAGATGAAGCTGATTCCTCCATCCCCCATGTCACTCTGTACCACTGACTGTTATAGAGATGGGCTGATATTGTGTCATCTACATGAGGAAATTTTGATATTTGGCTGGTCAAGGCTGGGGATAATGGCCAAGACTAAACCCTTCCATATATGGCTTTACTTGACCATACTATCCGTGGGACCATTACGATGTGGGATTCAGAATGTCAAACCTGCCTGTCACCTCCGAATAATCAAACCAGTATGAATTTGAACATCCAGGAGGGAAATATCATTATTGGAGGGATTATGTCCAGACATTTTATAAAAGAGATGTAAATATTACCAATGATGTATACAGGAAACTGGAATGTGTGAAGTAAGTCATATCTTACTATATTGTTATTGTGTTGTTTTCTTACAGTAAATGACAAACATTCAAACAAGGTGACAATTCTGACAGTAAAACAAGTTGTTCTCCTGCCTATTGACAGGTAAAGGTATTGTATTTCAAATAACCCAGCACCAGCTATAAATATCCCTTCGTGGTAAGAAATGCTAACTAATAATCAGATAATTAAACAAAACAAAATAGAACTACTGTGCACACCCATTATACCAGTTAAAAAACCTTATTAACTAACAGGGTTTTTATTAGTATGTTTTTTTTATTTTTTTTTTAGTTTTATTTGTTTTTTTTTTTTAGTTTTTTTGTTTATTTTTATTTTTGTTTTATTTTTTTTTTTTAGATTAGTTATTTTTTTTTTTATAGATTTATTAGATTTGGTTTTTGTAGACATTAAAATTTTTTTTTATTTTTTTTATTTTTTTTTTTTTTATTTTGTATTTTCAGTTTTTATTTTTTTTTAGGTTTTAGATTTCGTTATTTTCTTTAGATTAGGTTTTTTTTGTAGTTTTTTTTTTTCTAATTAGTTGTGTTTTTTTTTTTTTTTTAGACTTAGTTTAGTTTTTAGTTTTTTAGTAGACAATTAAAATCATTTCAAAAATATAGAACCCCAACAGCCATTAATAAGAACTATATATTAAGTTGCAGGAGTTTTAGCTATCATGGCGAGGTGGAGGTACATATAGATAAAGTGCAATGTATTTATAAAACAAAAGACAATAGCTACAACTCCTTCAGGAACAGGTAGAATCAGTCAGTGTTCATACTGAATTAAAGCGGCTGAAAAAAGGGCCAAGAGCAGACGCGTTCCACCCCCCACTACTTTAAAGACCATACTCGGATATAAGAACCTGATCGCATAATTCATGACTTGGTTTACTGACAAACAAGCACAGCTTGGAGATCCGCCGACCTTATGGGGGGCACAAGAATTTATTTTCACGAAGGACTGGCCTCTCCACACTAGACAATACTGATCCGCACTCAGGTTTATAATCTCAGGTTTAACCACACTAACCACACACTCACTCTACATTAGACTATTGAAGGGAGCATCCCTAACCCGACCATCTTCCCAGATATTCCTCCACTTGGGACATTGATTGACTATTAAAGTATTTATCCAGCTGGGAGCTGTCTTTCCTCCCCCTCTGACCCTTAGGCATAAAACTAGTTTGCTTTCTAGCTCTAGCCTTTGCAGCCAGATCTGCTGAGCTTGCCCTGATCCACATCCTCGAGCCCTGGATGTCCTTTATCCGCCTGGTGGGATATACATAGTCCTCAAAGGTCGAACCAAAACACGCATATTTCTTAAGGGCTGATAGAAATTGTCCTTCCACTGCAATTACCAGCAAAGGAGAGAGGTGACACCTCCCAGCTGTTTATCACTTTTAGATAACCCTATAGACCTGCATGCTCTAAAACCATTAGGGGTTGGGTACAATATGCAAAGGATTCAGCAGGTATTGACACTTCAGTATTTCACCCTAATTCTCTCAGAGGTGCAGTTTCTAAGGGCCTTCCCTTACATACCATCCTAAAGGCAACTAGACATCCGACAAAACTTTCGCGGTTGCTAGGTGGCTGCCTCCCATGGGACAAAGAGGAGTTTGCAGGAATCTATATTTATCCTAGGGAATAGCTACCTGTCAGCAGTGCCCAACCTCCCTCCCAGTTTATCCTGGTTGGCAAGGAGATGGGAAGATTACATTTTTCTATGTAGTGTATATAGACACGCAGTCTCATTTAATGTTCACCCTTCCTAACCAATACAAATGTAATATAATTTCTTTCGTTCGTAGGACGTCAGAAGTTCCAGAGACACTAGAACCAAGCACCAGTGTCAGACCTTAGGAAATAGGCTCAACATTGACAACTCAAGAGGAGCTTGAACGCATTTCACATTTCCCATATCCCTAGAGTTTCCAAGTACTGTCCTGTCATTGCTTCGCTGAAAATATTAAGAGCATAGGACATAGTTTTAGCAGTTTCAGACGTACTGCTGTAATTCTTTCATTCGGTCTCTCAACCTGCCTAGAGACGCTGAGATTTTGAGTCAATAAACAATTCAATCATCTTCTGTGTCATTGCCCCTTTATTTTCCTAGATATCACTGCTTTATGGACAGCCTGCAAGTTCTCGCAAGACCTCGAACCGTGTGAGATCTCCCGTGAACGCAGTGAGACCCGGTTCCTAGAGGCCCTTTCTTTCAATCGCGTTCCAGCGGCATAACAGGAGGCAGCCGCCTTGCCCACCAGCTGTTGCTAGGTGGCTGCCCAATTCCCTAGGACAAATAGAGTTTGCAGTGCATAGACTCCTTTAAAATCCTCTGTATGGGACTTTCTATGGGGCTGTGTATGGGACTTTCTATGGGGCT
>JAACNH010000307.1:0-150293 GCA_019447015.1 Hymenochirus boettgeri
CGTTTTTTAACATGTTCATGTGAAACCCAAAGGTCATGAAAACCTCCCGTTGGCCCCTATTGTCGTGCATTGCTCTCTCCACCATAGCCTCCAAGTACTGGAACGTCCGTCTTCTTTCTTCCCGGTAGTGCTAATATCTTCATTATCCCACCTAATGCAAATTCTTAACTCTTGGGCATCCGCAGGAAGCGGCATTGTGGCTACGATCCCACCTCTCGAACAGAACTTCTCTGTCATATGATAATACAAACATCCTCCTGGTTCCTCTCTGAATGTGTGGTCTCCTCGGGCTCTTTCCTTAGACCTCTGCTGTCTTCTCCCCTCAGTACCATTTACCTGGGAGAAGTACATCAGCTCATTTGGCTGTAACTACCATTGTATGCCATGATATGCACATATATTTTTTCCACCCGCCACACCTAGTCCTGACACCCAATCACGCATATCTCCGAACTGTCTCCGTGCTGTCTCCTCATGGATGGCTTCACCGATGGCTCAAACTAAACCGACTAAAACCGAAACTAATCATTTTCCCAAACTTTTTCCATTTCTGTGGACAACCCCCCCATTTACCCAACTCAGTCGGCTTGTTGCTTAGGGGTAATTTTTGATTCCTCTCTCTCCTTTCCAATCACATTACTTGTTGCTAAAACTTTTTTTCCATAATACTTTATATGTTTTTGTTATACTTGTAACACTTGGCATTTTAAAGTCCCACTTACTTATATTCCATTTGTATCATTGACACTTTATTATTTACAAATCTTATGCTACTAACACTTTACTTAGAGACTTACAGGTTATTCAATAAAAGTTCTTATCATTAAAATGGTGGCTAATTTTGCCCCAACCAATCAGATGTTAGCTTTCAAATGTTAAATCAGATCTGATTGGTTGGGGCAAATTAGCACCATTTTAAACAGATAAGAACTTTTGTTGATATCCCTGAATAATTTTTATTAGATAGTGGTTAATGGATGTATCTAATAATCCAATATAAAGCCAAGAAATTTTTTTTCTATCAGCATTTGGACAAATACAATGTCTTTTGGCACTTGAATTTAATAGTTTTGTTTTTTTGATCACTGGAACTAGGGAGCCTCAGTCGGGACCTGATCATCAATCACATTGCTACATCCCTTGTAAGGGGATTATGAGGGTTTGAAATGTTTGTGGGGATGCACTCTGTTTGTACCTGAGGAAGGGTATGCCCGAAACGTTTGTCTGTTGTTGTGAATCAGTCAGTAGTGGTCTCTCCTCTTATTTTGCGTGTGAGATTAAGTTTCTCCCGGTTCCTTTGCACCTGGTCAGACAGTTTGGTTTCACGGATTCCCAAAGCACCTGGGAACAATGGTTCTTTATTGATGGATCTGTTGATCTGCCACTGATGAGAACAGGTGGAGTTTGTGTGACGGTGAATGTGAGAAATTAAAGGAGCAGTTTATGTTTCCGTGAAATATAATGTTCGGACTAGTTTATTTCCCTGTTGACTGGTTTTTGCAGTTTTATTTTTAGGGATATTAAAACATCATCTTTATTTCACACAGTTTGAAATAGTAAATCTTTCACTCCTGCAGTTATTTTTCTATTCAGTCTCTATCCCACCCCTTCCTCATTGGAAGACCATTCCTCTCTCCTGGGTAAAGCACACTGAGCATGTCTAAGCCAGCGACTTGGAAATGACTCAGTGACATGATTGTGGTTATATTGTCACTGCAAGGAGCATCTTTGCACATCTTTGAGGTTTAACTTTTTATTTTCTTAAATTGTTGGGCAGGTTTATTTTATAGTTTGTGCAGTAACGTACGTCCTGTTATAAGAAGCTCGGTACAGATATTTTATTATCAGCCTGGTCATGTGTTTTAGGTGTTTTAATTGACTTTCTAGAGAATTCACTGAGCATGTGCAACTGTGGAAAGGTGTCCAGGACACACTATGGTAGGGGGGATGAATAAGATAGAAACCTGCACAAATTAAAAAGATAAATTCTCCAAAATGAAAGGTGAAAGATACAACTATCATTATGAATAGAGATGGGCTAGAACTGAACTTGACCCAGTTCAAAACGAACTTTAATAGTTCGGATGAACTCAAACTTTTTAGAACTTCCCGAACTACGAACTTCACAAAATGATAAACCCCCAAATGTACCGTTTGCGTAAACCCTCAAATGTGTGTTTCATGTGATAACCCTCGAATGTAGTGTTTTGGTGATAACCCTCGAATGTAGTGTTCTTGTGTGATAACTCTCGAATGTAGTGTTTTCAGTGATAACTCTCGAATGAAGTGTTTTGGTGATAACTCTCGACTGTAGTGTTTTGGTGATAACCATCGAATGTAGTGTTTCAAAAATGAAGTCTTATCGATAAAAATGGTGCTAATTTCGCCCCAACCAATCAGATGTTAGCTTTCAAATGGTAGCTAACATCTGATTGGTTGGGGCACAAATTAGCACCATTTTTAACAATAAGAACTTTTATTACAAAGGCCTGTTATTGTTTAAACAAGTTTTGTTGATATGTACGTGTTCCCCAGACCATTTCCCATGTCACAGAGCCATTTACATTCTAATTGTTATTTGTTGGAAATTTTCAAACTATTTTTCCCCATTGACTTTAATGGGTCCGTATTCAAACTGTTACTGAAGTTTTATAGTTCTATAACGGACCGAGATCTATGACACATTCATCCATCTCACATTATGAATGATAGATTCCATTCAGACACATTTATATACTAGTTTTAATTCTCCTCTAACCACCATATTTATTACAATACAATGTAATGGGGTTGGGGTTTAATTAAGCTGAATCTCAAGGTGGCACATGCGTCAATCATATCGGTGGTTATTTTCTATCTATATTATTATATTTACAATGTATTAGAGTTGGGGTAACCGTCCTGTTACTGTCAATCATACGGTGGTTTTATATTATCTATCTATATTATATATTTACAATGATTAGAGTTGGGGTTAACCCGTCTGTTACTGTCAATCATTGCGTGTTTATTTATCTATCTATATATTTATATTATACAATGTATGGAGTTGGGTTAACTCCTGTTACTGTCAATCATATCGGTGGTTATTTATCATCTATATTATTATATTTTATACAATGTATAGAGTTGGGGTTAACCAGTCCTGTTACTGTCAATCATATCGTGGGTATTTATCTATCATATTATTTATATTTTATACAATGTATTAGAGTTGGGGTAACCCGTCCTGTACTGTCAATCATATCGGTGGTTATTTTATCTATATTATTTATATTTTACAAGTATTAGAGTGGGGGATAACCCGTCCTGTTACTGTCAATCATAGCGGTGGTGTTATTTATCATCTATATTATTATATAACAATGTATTTAGAGTTGGGGTAACCCGTACCTGTTACGTAAATCAATCGGTGGTTATTTATCTATTCTAATTATTTATATTTATACAATGTATTAGAGTTGGGTTAACCCGTTCCTGTTACTGTCAATCATATCGGTGGTTATTTTTATCTATTAATTATTTATATTTTTACAATGTATTAGAGTTGGGGTTAACCGTCCTGTTACTGTCAATCTAATCGGTGGTTATTATCTATCTTATTATTTATATTTATACAATGTATTAGAGTTGGGGTTAAACCCGTCCTGTTACTGTCATCATATCGGTGGTTATTTATCTATCTATATTATTTATATTATACAATTGTATTAGAGTTGGGGTTAACTCGTCCCTGTTACGTCATCATATCGGTGGTTATTTATCTATCTATATTATTTATATTATACAATGTATTAGGTTGGGGTTAACTCGTCCTGTTACTGTCAATCATATCGGTGTTATTACTATCTATCTATTTATATTTATACAATGTAGAGAGTTGGGGTTAACCCTCGTCCGTTACTGTCAATCATATGGTTGGTATTTATCTATCTATATTATTTATATTTATACAATGTATAGAGTTGGGGTAACTCGCCCTGTTACGTCAATCATATCGGTGGTTATTTATCTATCATATTATTTATATTTATACAATGTATTAGAGGGGGTAACTCGTCTTGTACTGTCAATCATATGGTGTTATTTATCTATCTTATTATTTATTTATACAATGTATTAGAGTTGGGGTTGAACCCGTCTGTTACTGTCAATCATATCGGTGTTATTTATCTATCTATATTATTTATATTATACAATGTATAAGGAGTTGGGGTTAACCCGTCCTGTACTGTCAATCAATCGGTGGTTATTTATCTATCTATATTATTTATATTTATACAATGTATTGAGTTGGGGGTAACCCGTCCTGTTACTGTCAATCATATCGTGGTTATTTATCTATCTATATTATTATATTATACAATGTATTAGAGTTGGGGTAACTCGTCCTGTTACTGTCAATCATATCGTGGTGTATTATCATCTATATTTATATTATACAATGTATTAGAGTTGGGGTTAACTCGTCTCTGTTACTGTCAATCATATCGGTGGTTATTTATCTATCTATATTATTTATATTTATACAATGATAGAGTTGGGGTAACCCGTCCTGTTAAGTCAATCATATCGGTGGTTATTTATCTATCTATATTGTTTATATTTATACAATGTATTAGAGTTGGGGTACTCGTCCGTTACTGTCAATCATATCGTGGTTATTTATAAGTAATTATTTATTTTATACAATGTTTTAGGTTGGGGTTAACCCGTCCGTGTACTGTCAATCATATCGGTGGTTATTTATCTATCTATATTATTTATATTATACAAATGTATGGAGTTGGGGTTAACTCGTCTGTTACTGTCAATCATATCGGTGGTTATTTATCTATCTATATTATTTATATTTATACAATGTATTAGAGTTGGGGTTAAACCGTCTGTTACTGTTCATCATATCGGTGGTTATTTATCTATCTATATTATTTATATTTATACAATGTATTAGAGTGGGGTTAACTCGTCCTGTTACTGTCAATCATATCGGTGGTTATTTATCTATCTATATTATTTATATTATACAATGATTGAGTTGGGGTTAACCCGTTCTGTACTGTCGATCATACGGTGGTTATTTATATTCTATATTATTTATATTTATACAATTATTAGAGTTGGGGTTAACCCGTCCGTTATGTCAATCATATCGGTGGTTATTTATTATCTATATTATATTTATAAATGTATTAGAGTTGGGGTAACTGTCCTGTTACTGTCAATTCAATCGGTGGTTATTTATCTATCTATTATTTATATTTATACATGTATTAGGTGTGGTGTGTAACTCGTCCTGTTACGTCAATCATATCGGGTGGTTATTTATCTATCTATTTATTTAATTTACAATGTATTGAGTTGGGGGTTAACCCGTCCTGATTGTCAATCATATCGGTGGTTTATTCTATCTATATTATTTATATTTATACAATGTATTAGAGTTGGGTTAACGCGTCCTGTTACTGTCAATCATATCGGTGGTTGGTTATTATCTATTATATTATTTTATACTAATGTATTAGAGTTGGGGTTAACACGTCCTGTTACTGTCAATCATATCGGTGGTATTTATCTATCTATATTATTTATATTTATACAATGTATTAGAGTTGGGTTAATCGTCCTGTTACTGTCAATCATATCGGTGGTTATTTATCTATCTATATTATTTATTACAATGTATTAGAGTTGGGGTAACCGTCCTGTTACTGTCAATCATATCGGTGGTGTTATTTATCTATCTATATTATTTATATTATACAATGTATAGAGTTGGGGGAACTCGTCCTGTTACTGTCAATCATATCGGTGGTTATTTATCTATATATATTTATATTATACAATGTATTAGAGTGGGGTAACCCGTCCTGTTACTGTCAATCATATCGGTGGTTATTTATCTATCTATATATTTATATTTATACAATGTATTAGAGTTGGGGTTACCCGTCCTGTTACTGTCAATCATATCGGTGGTTATTATCTATCTATATTATTTATATTTATACAATGTATAGAGTTGGGGTAACTCGTCCTGTTACTGTCAATCATATCGGTGGTTAATCTATCTATTATTTATATTTATACAATGTATTAGAGTTGGGTTAACTAGTTCCTGTTACTGTCAATCATATCGGTGGTTATTTATCTATCATATATTATATTTATACAATGTATTAGAGTTGGGGTTAACCCGTCCTGTTACTGTCAATCATATCGGTGGTTATTATCTATCTATATTATTTATATTTATACAATGTATTAGAGTTGGGGTTAACTCGTCCTGTTACTGTCAATCATATCGGTGGTTATTTATCTATCTATATTATTTATATTTATACAATGTATTAGAGTTGGGGTTAACCGTCCTGTTACTGTCAATCATATCGGTGGTTTTTTATCTATCTATATTATTTATATTTATACAATGTATTAGAGTTGGGGTTAACCGTCCTGTTACTGTCATCATATCGTGGTTATTACTATCTATATTATTTATATTATACAATGTATTAGAGTTGGGTTAACTGTCCTGTTACTGTCAATATCGGGGTATTATCTATCTATATTATTTATATTATACAATGTATTGAGTTGGGGTTAACTCGCCTGTTACTGTCAATCATTCGGTGGTTATTTATCTATCTATATTATTTATATTTATACAATGTATTAGAGTTGGGGTTAACCCGTCCTGTTACGTCAATCATATCGGTGGTTATTATATATATTATTTATATTTATACAATGTATTAGAGTGGGGTTAACTCGTCCTGTACTGTCAATCAATCGGTGGTTATTATCTATCTATATTATTTATATTTATACAATGTATTAGATTGTTGGGTTAACTCGTCCTGTTATGTCAATCATATCGGTGGGGTATTATCTATCTATATTATTTTTATTTATACAATGTATTAGAGTTGGGTGTTAACCCGTCTGTTATTGTCAATCATATCGGTGGTTATTTATCATCTATATTATTTAATTTATACAATGTATTAGAGTTGGGTTAACTCGTCCTGTATGTCAATCATATCGGGGGTTATTATCACTATTTATTTATATTTACAATGTATTAGAGTTGGGGTTAAATCTCCGTACTGTCAATCATATCGTGGTTAGTTTCATCTTGTTATCCGGTATAACCTCCATGGATAAACGGACTAGTAGGTAAGGATGGAACCCGACTCGGTATAAGAGGGTGTATACAATGTTGATACTCAGAGTATGAGTGTAGTTAACAGCATGGTACTTCAATAGTATTCCATTGGGCTTAACAATAAATTTATCCTATTTTAGATTGGCCCCTTGTAGAATGTCTCACCTTTCGGCGGATCCCATGATAAAGTATCATCCATGAGTATGGGTGTTACTCGCACTGTTAGTGAATCATCGGATCAATGTACAATGATGGGGGGCCGTCCGGACAAGGTGGACATATAGTTATAAAGTAAGGATTTTTAGATTTTTTAAGCCTGAAAATCGGTTATACTCATTATACTTATTTATATTTATACATTATTGAGTTGGGGGTAACTAGTCCTGTTACTGTCAATCATATCGGTGGGTTTTTATCTATCTATATATTTATATTTATACAATGTATTAGAGTTGGGGTTAACTCGTCCTGTACTGTCAATCCTAGTGGGAGGTTATGTATTTATCTATCTATATATTTATATTTATACAATGTATTGGAGTTGGGGTTAACCCGTCTGTTAATGTTCAATTATATCGGTGGTTATTTATCTATCAATTATATTATATTTATACAATGTATTAGGATTGGGGTTAACCTCGTCCTGTTCTGTCAATCATTATCGGTGGTTATTATCTATATATTTATATCTCTAAAATGTATTGGAGTTGGTGTTAAACACTTTCTGCTAGTGTCAATCAGGTCAGTAATATTTGCAGGGAGCGAATTGGCTTTCGGTAAAATACCCCGGGAAGTGTTAATATTGCAGTTTGTGTTTGTTTGTGCAGGTTCTGGTGTGTAAATTTGAATTTCCTGTGATAGAATGCTAATTAACACGAGGCTGGGAAAATGCACATGGTTATGAATGGGAAAAAAGTGGTTATTTGTATATATAGGTTCCTTGTGGTTGTGTGTACAGTAAATGTATATTGTATTAATACAGGCAGGGGATAGCACCCTGGAGGGAGGTGGAGAGATGGTGTAAGCTGGTGAGAATTTGATTGCTGGCCAGCCTATTGCAGCCATTAAGACTGCAGACCTTTCCAATCACTAGTCCCCACCAACCCACAGCCCTGATCTCAAAGACCAGACAGTTGTAGATATTGAATCTCCTCTATTGGTAAATGACAAGAATCACCAGTAGAATTGTCTCAAAATCTATAAATCAGGGGAATTTCTTCTTGATTCATTCACATCTTTATACGTCACCCACTGTGACCCTGCTTTATGGATAATGATCGTACCGGAAATAAAATCTTTATTACTTATTAACGTTTATTTATTTTTGATCTTGGACATTCGGGTAAGTAAGTGTATAAAACAGTTTATTAATAATATATTGTACATACAATTTACAATATAAAACACATCCAGTTACTGCTACAAAGTATCTACATGCAATTAGCAGGACAGCGCGCCCTAGTGGACAAAGGAAGATGGCTTTGGTTTGCTGTTTATTCAGGATTGCTCTCTATGTGTACACAATGGGACACATCGTTCTCTTGCCTTGATGTTATAGTGGACCATTTCTGGGTAACATTCCCTTCTACTTGTATCCGGGGGCCACATTGCTAATAATACGAACAAGACATAAGGCCAATACCTACATGAAATAGGGGAGGGGGTTATTAACCTATTCAGGTACAGATATAAGGTCATTGGAGATAGTAATAAATAAGGAAGTATACGACTATATTGCACATTGCAACTAAAGTCGTCACAAGGAATGGAAGCGGAACTTAGTATAGTATATGACATGGAAAATGATGCAAATGTTCCTGTACTTAACGAGTGAACACAAAACGTACAAAGACATAAGCGTCACTTAAGATGGGGGAATGGTGGGGCTGGTTTGCTTTGATGACAGGTAAGCCCCTAGCAGGTGTTTCTTGAACGTGAGTGATGGCATTAAAAGCAACCCCGCTTTTAAAAGGGCAGAATCCAAAGTAAAGCCTTTTACCCAGAAGAACACCAAGAGGGACAATAAATCTCCATGAGTATTGATATGTGTATAGGTATTGATATGTGTATAATGTATTGACTATGGTGTAATGAGTTATCTGATCTATGAGGTCCTTGATTCATGTGGTTTTATGTATTGATATGTATTTAGAGTACTTGATATGTTTTAGACGTATGATTATGTGTGTAGAGTATTGATATGGTGTATGTAGAGTATTGATATGTGTATATAGTCAGTAGATTGATATGTGTATAGAGTTGTATGGTTATCGTCTTACTTGATGTTTACTAGAGTAATTGATATGTGTACAGAGTATGATTATGTGTACGAGTATTGAGTCGAGCTGAATGTTTTCGAGTATTGATATGGTATAGAGTAGGATATGTGTATAGAGTATTGATATGTGTTTATAGAGTATTGATAGGATTGTACAGAGTATTATATTTATGATATGATAGTATAAGTATTGATATGTTTTATAGTGTATGTATAGGTTATTGATAGATGAAGTGTAGTATAATTGTATAGTACGATTTGTGATAGAGTATTGATACGTGCTTATGTATTGATGTGTATAGAGTATTGATGTGTAATAGAGTTTGATATGTGTATAGGTATTGTATGGTTTATAGCATGATATGGTATAGAAGTTATTATATGTGTACGAGTATTAATATGTGCATATGAGTATGGATTATGGTGTATGAGGATTGATATGTGTACAGAGTATTGATATGTGTACAAGTATTGATAGTGTATAGAGTATAGTATTGTGTATAAAGTATGATGTGTTTAGAGTATTGATATGTGTTTGAGTATGATGTGTTTTGATATTGATTATGTGTAAGAGTTAATTGATAGTGTGTTTGAGATTGATGTGTTTGAGTATTGATTGTGTATATAGTATGTATTGTTATATTAGTAACGTAGTGGGCTCGATGGAATAATGGATGTTCCTCACAGTATTGTCTCACTCTTACTTAAAAAGGAAGCAAGTCGGCCATGTTTATTCCCTTACCATTGGCAACGTTACCCCCTAACTTAACACACATGTAACAAACTTACACATATAAACCAAAATACTTGGCAATGTTAGCTGTGTACACTCGTCTAGGCTGTGTTATATATTAGACAACACATTTACAGTAGAACTGTTGGTTGGTTATTGTCCGTTTACTGAGGGTGATGCAGACAATTCTGTGGGATTTCCATTTTTAATTTCATATTTCATGTCCTGCTGCCAAGCACATTTTCCTACCACTTATAAGTCCAGTAGGACAGAGAGAAACCATAATTACCCAACCGGAGCTCAATTGCTATATATAGCATTTATATACTAGTTATTTCACATCTCAAGGCAAAGTTGTCATTCATGTCAATATAAAGGGGCCACCGATGCATTGGTTCACTCATTCAATATAAAGGTCCCCAAGTGCATTGGTACATTCCCATGTCACTAAAAGTCTCACAAGGCATTGGTCAATCCCCATTTCAATATAAGGTCCCCAGGATTGGTTCAATTCCATGGTAAAATAACAAAGGGGTCCCACGGTCACTGGTACATTCCAATGTCAATGACCAAACGTCCCTCAGGGCATTGGTTTCATCCATGTTCGTATACAAAGGGTCCCCAGCTCATGTGTTCATTCCAGGTCCCCAAGTCAGTGGTACATTCCATGTCAAATAAACGGGTCCCCAATGCATTGGACTTCAATGTCATTATAAGAGGTCCCCAAAATAACATATATATATTATATATTTATTTTATATATATTATCTTAATATAAATAAGGGAATTACACAAATAGAGTGTAAACATTGCAATTGTGGGAAAGGACAGAAATTACCCTACCAACCAGTAGTACATTGTGTTTAAAAACAGATTAGTTTAGTTATCCTTCATGTTGTTATTATTGTTGTTATTATTATTATTACTATTATTACTATTATAATTATTGTTATTATTGTTATTATTATTACTATTATTGTTGCTATTATTATTACTATTATTATTATTATTATTATTATTGTTATTATAATTATTACTATTATTATTATTAACATCCTCTCTGGTTCCTCTTAATGTTGGGGTTCCTCAGGGCTCTTAGACCTCTGCTGTTCTCCCTCAGTACCATTTACCTGGGAGAAGTCATCAGCTCATTTGGCTGTAACTACCATCTGTATGCCGATGATATGCACATATATTTTTCCACCCCCACACTTAGTCCTGGCACCCAATCACGCATCTCCGACTGTCTCCGTGCTGTCTCCTCATGGATGGCTCACCGATGGCTCAAACTAAACCTGACTAAAACCGAACTAATCATTTTCCCAAACTTTTTCCATTTCTGTGGACAACCCCCATTTACCCTACTCAGTCGGCTTGTTGCTTAGGGGTAATTATTGATTCCTCTCTCTCCTTTTCCAATCACATTAACTATGTTGCTAAAACTTTTTTTCCATAATACTTTTATTATGTTTGTTGTTATCTTGTAACACTTGGCATTTTAAAGTCCCACTTACTTATATTCCATTTGTATCATTGACACTTTATTATATTTACAAATCTTATGCTACTAAACACCTTACTTAGAGACTTACAGGGTTAATCAATAAAAGTTCTTATCATTAAAATGGTGCTAATTTTGCCCCAACCAATCAGATGTTAGCTTTCAAATGTTAAATAAGATCTGATTGGTTGGGGCAAAATTAGCAGTATGTACCTGCATTGAACGATATACAGTGTGTGACCAGCATATTACACTGATTAGACGTGATGTACCAGCATTGACACGATATACAAGTATGTACCAGCATTGAACACGATATT
This sequence comes from Hymenochirus boettgeri, assembly GCA_019447015.1. Lineage (NCBI taxonomy): Eukaryota > Metazoa > Chordata > Amphibia > Anura > Pipidae > Hymenochirus > Hymenochirus boettgeri. Next base: position 12,001 of record JAACNH010000307.1, read on the forward strand.
ACAGTAATGTAACCAGCATTGACACGATATCAGTACTGTACCATGACACGAGAGACAGGATGTACCGCATTGACATGATATCAGTGTAACCCCCAGCATTGACATGATATAAGTATGGTACAGCATTGGACACGATATACAGTATGTACCAGCCTTGGAAACCGATATTACCAGTATGTACCAGACATTGGACACGATATACGTATGTACCAGAAATGGACACCGCTACAAGTATTTGTACAGCATTGACACGATTTATACAGTATGTACAGGCATTGACAAGATATACAGCATGTACAAGCTGACACGATATATACAGAGGTACCAGCATTGACACGATTAACCAGTGTTGTACCAGCATTGACATGAATACAGTATGTACAGCATGACACGATATTACAGTATGTACCAGCATTGACCACGATATACAGTATTTGTACCAGCATTGACAAGAATACAGATGTACCAGCCATTGACCATGATATACAGTATGTACCAGCATTGACATGATATACAGTTGTACCTGCATTGACACGCTATACAAAGGGGTGTTGTACCAGCAATTGACACATATAAAACAGTATGTACCAGCAATTGACCATGATATTATACAGATGTACCTGCATTGACACAATAGACAGTGTGTACCAGGCAATTGACACGATTATACGGTATGTACCAGCATTGGACATGAGATACGGATGTACCAGCATGACATGTTTTGAATATACGGATGTGTACCAGCATGAATGATATACGGTATGTACCAGCATGACATGATATACGGGTATGTAACAGAATTGACATTGATATAAACGGTATGTTACCAAGCATTGACAGGAGTTACGGTAGTTACCAGCTGACAGGATATACGGTATGTACCAGCATGTTGACATGATATACGGGTTGTAGTACCAGCATTGGACATGATATATACGGTATGTATCCAGCATGGACACGATTATACGGTATTACCAGAATTGACGAGATAAGGTATGTACCAAGCCATTGACACGAATATTACCGGTATGTAAACCCAGCATGACAAGACGATATTACGGTAGGTACCAGCTTGACACGATATACGGGATGTACCTGCAGGGACACGATATAAGGTGTACCAGCATTGAATATATAACGTGTGTACCGGCTTGACCACGATATCCAGTAGTACCAGGCCATGGACACGATTCTAAAGTAGTTACCAGCATTGCACGATTATACGTATGTACCCATTGCATGTATTTTTACCAGTAGGTACCAGCATTGACATTGATATACAGTATGTACCGCATTGACATGATATACAGTTATGTACCAGCATTGACACGATATACCGTATTGGACCAGCATTGACACGATATACAGTATGTACCAGAATTGACACGTATACAGTTTGTTACCACATTGACATTGGATAGACAGTAGTACCAGCATTGACATGATATACTTTTTGGGTATGTACCAGCATTGAAACACATGATATACGGTTATGTTACAAAGCATTCGACATGATATACGGTATGTACCAGCTTGGACACGATATGACGGTATGTACCCGCATTGACACGAGATACGGTATACAGATTGACACAATAACGGTAGTACCAGCATGACCACGCTATACGGTAGGGTACCAAGCATTGACACGAGATTTTACGGTATGTACCAGCATTGACACGATACACAGTATGTACCAGTAATTACACGATATACATGTATGCCAAGCATGGACACGATATACAGATGTTACAGCAGTGACCGATATACAGTATGTACAGCATGGACCACAGAGACAGTATGTACCAGCATTGAACCCACGATATTACAGTATGTACCAGCAATTGACACGATATACAGTATGTACCTGACAGTGACACGAATACAGTCTGTACCAGCATTGACCGATATACAGTATGTACCAGCCATTGACAAGATATACAGTAGTACCCTGCATTGACAACGATATTACAGTTGTTACCAGCCTTGAACACGCATTATAAAGTAGTAACAAGCATTGACACGATATACAGTATGTACTGCATTGACACGATATACCGATGTACCCATTGACACGAATACAGTTGACCTGCATTTGGACACGATATACGTATGTACCAGCAGTGAAACGATTACAGTATGTACAAGCATTGACACGATATACAGTATTGTGACCAGGCATTGACACGAGATTACAGTATGTACCAGCATTGACACGCTATACAGTATGACCAGCATGACACGATATACAGTAGGTACCTGCATTGACACGTAATATACAGATGTACCAGCATTGAACCACGATATACAGGCTTACCTGCATGAACGTATAAAGTATGTACCAGCAGTTGACACGATATACAGTATGTACCAGCATTTGAACGATATTACAGTTATGTACCAGCAGATATTGACCACGCACGATATACAGTTGTACCAGCATTGACACGGATATTACAGTATGTACCAGAATTGACACGATATACAGTACTGTACCAGGCATGACACGGATATTACAGTATGTACCAGCATGACCACGATAACAGTGTTCCCAGCATTGACACGATATACAGTGGTACCGCATTGACACGATATAACAGTATGTACCAGCATTGACACGATCTACAGTACATTGTGACCAGCATTGACAGATATACAGTATTGTTACCAGATTGAAATGATATAAGGAGTACCAGAATTGGACCAAGATATACAGTATGGTACCAGCATGACACGGATAACAGGATTGTACCAAGCATTGACACGATTATCGGTATGTACCAGCATTGCCGATATTACGGTATGTACCAGGCATTGACACGTATACGGTATTGTACCAGCATTGACACGATATTACGGTATGTAACCAGCATTGCAAGATTATACGTAATGTACCAGCATTACACGATATACGGTATGTACCAGCATTGGAAAAACAAGATATACGGTATGTACCAGCAATTGGCCATTAAATACGGTATGTAACCAGCATACAGATAACGGTAGTTACCAAGCATTGACACGATATACGGTTGGTGTACCAGCTGACACGATATACAGTATGTACCAGCATCGACCTTGAATTTACAGTAGGTACCAGCATGACACGATATACATATGTACAGCATGACACGATATACAGATGTACAGCCATTGACACGATTACACAGTTAGTACCAGCATTGAAGATATACAGTATGTACCAAGCATTGAAACGATATACAGTGGTTGTACCAGCATTGACACGATATACAGGTATGTACCAGAATGACACGATAGACAGTTATGTACCAGCATTGCACGAATATACAGAGGTACAGCATTGACAGATTATACCAGTATTACAGCATTGGACATGTATATACAGTATGTAACCAGCATTGACATGATAATTACAGTATGTTGTAACCAGCATTGGAACACGAATACAGTATGTACCAGCATGACCGATATACAGTAGTACCAGCATTGACCGATATTACAGATGTACCAGATTGACACGATATACAGTAAGTAGTGTACTGCATGACACGATACACGTATGTACAGCATTGACACGATAGGACAGTATGTACCAGCATTGACATGATATACGGGATGTACCAGCATTGACAATGTTGTATCCCTGGAGATTGTTGTATATCCCGACAATGGGGTATAATAGTCCCTGACAAATGTGTATATCCCTGGGGAGATGTGTTATATTTCCCTGAGCATTTGTTTCTCAATGTATAGATCCCGCTGATATATCCCGAGTGTTGTATATATTATCCCTGAGATGGTTCCTAGATGGTGTATATCCTAAATGTTGTTATATCCCTGACAATGTGGATATATCCCGTGAATGTTGTATATCCCTGTGGAGATGTTTAGATCTGTGTTGTATATCCTGGAGAGAGTGTGTATATTGAATTTGTAGAAAGTTGTATCTCACTGGAGATGTGTGTATATCCCTGCACGGATATCTGATGTTGTATAATCCTAAAGTTATTATCCCTGAATGGTTTAGACCCTGACAATGTTTGTTTATCCATGGACAATGTTGTTATAATCCCTGGAATGTGTGTATATATCCTGACAATGTTGTATACCCTGGAAGATGTTGTCTCCTCAGTTTTCCCTGGAGATGTTTGTATATTCCCTACAATGTTGTATACTCATCCCTGGAGATGTTGGTATCCCTTGAGATGTTGTAAGTATCTGAAGGAATTGTTACTAAAATCACCCTGGACATGTTGTATACCCGCTGTGTTATACCTGGAGATTTGTATATCCATGCATATGTTGTAGATTCCCTGGAGGACAATTTGCTACTATCCCTGACAATGTTGTATATTCCCTGACAATGTTTGATTCAGTATCCCTGACAGACTGTTGTTATATCCCGCAGTGCATTTTTTGTAATCCTGGTTTTGACCCCCCCAGATGTTTGTATATCCACTACCCCTGAGATGTTGTGTATATCCTGAGATTGTGTATATCCCTGGAAATGGTTGTATATCCCCTGCAATGTTTGTATATCCCTGACGAATGTTGTTATATCCCGGAGAGTTTGTAGACCCTGGTTGTATATCCTGACAATGTTGTTTATCCATCCCTGACAATGTTTGATATCCCTGACAGGAATGGTATATCCCTGGAGATGTTGTATATTCCCTGGGATGCATATCCTGGACAGGTGTTAAGTTCCCTGGGCAGATGTTGTATATCCCTGGAAGTGTATAATATCCCCACAATGTTGTTAATCCCTGACAATGGTGTATATCCCTCTGTAATCCCATATTATATTCCTAGATGTTTGTATAACCTGGAGATGTTGTATATCCCTGGAGATGTTGTATACCTGCCAAGTTGATTACTGGAATGTTGTATATCCCGGAGGTTTTGTATATCCTGGCAATGTGTTCTATATCCTGGAGATGTTGTATATCCCTGAGATGTTGTTATATCCCTTCCGACAATGTTGTTATCCCTTGACAATGTGTGTATATCCCTGTGATATCCTGACAATGTTGTAATCCCTGGAGATGTTGTATATACCTGGGAGATGTTGTATATCTGCCAGTGATCCGGAGATAGTGTATGATCCCTGACAATGTTGATATCTCCCTGGAAGTTGATAACTGCTGTTGATATATCCCTGACACATGTGATATGTCCCTATATCCCCGGACAATGTTTTGACCCTGAAATGTGTATCCCTGGTGTGTATACGTAGATGTTGGTATATCCCTGGAGATGTTGTATAATCCTGACAATGTTGGTATATCCCTGACAATGTGTATATCCCTGGACATGTTGTATATCCCTGGAATGTTGTAGGAAACCCTGATCAAGTGTATCACTGATGGTATATCCCTGAAATGTTGTTATTCCCGGAGATGTTTTATATCCTGGAGAGTTGTTATATCCCTTGATAATGTGTGATTCCTTAATGTGTATCCCTGACAATGTTGTATATCCCTTGGAGATTTATATCCTGTGTGTCTGGAAATGTTATACCTGACAAATGTTGTAATCCCTGCAAGTGTTGTATATCCCTGGAGATAATGTATATCCCTGACATGTTGTATATCACGGAGATGTTGTATATCCCTGACAGATGTTGTATATCCCGACAATGTTTGTATGACTACCGGAATGTTGTATATCCCTGAAGATGTTGTATATCCTGGTTGTAATCCCTGACAAGTGTTGTAATATCCCTGACGAATGTTGTATACCCTGGAGAGGAGATGTTGTAATATCACTTGAGAGTTTAGCGCAATTTGTATATCCCGTGAATGTTTTGTATATCCCTGAACATGTTGTATATCCCTGACAATGTTGTAATCTCCTGACATGTTTATATCCCTGTGAGATGTTGTTTATAGATCCCTGATGTATTAGTCCCTGACCAATGTTTGTATATATCCCTGGAGATGTTGTTAATCCCTTACAATGTTGTATATCGAGTATATCCCTGGAGATGTTGTATATCCCTGGAGATGTTGTATATCCCTGCCATTGAACCTGAGTTGTATATCCTGACAGATGTTGTATATCCCTGGAGATGTTGTCATACCTGACAATGTTGTAAATCCCTGAGATGTGACCGGATTTGTAGTATCCCTGACAATGTGTATATCCTGAGATGTTTGTATATCCTGATAATGTTGTATACCCTGACAATGTTGTATAATCACCTGGAAGTGGTATATCCCCTGCATGGTATCTTATGTTTGTATATCCCTGACATTTATTCTGAACGTTGTATATCCCGGAGTGTGTATCCTGAGATGTTGTATATCCCCTGGGGAGATGTTGTATATCCCTGGGATGTAATCCTGGTTGTAAATCCCTGGAGATGTTGTATATCCCTGGAGATGTGTATATTCCATGAGATGTTGGTATATCCTTGGAGACTTGTTGTATTATCCACAATGGTCATGGAGATGTTTGTTGTATATCCCTGACAATTGATTCCTGGATTTTTTTATCGCCTGGAGATGTTGATATCCCTGGAGATGTTTGTATTCCCTGACAAGTTGTATATTCCCTGACAATGTTGTATAATCCGGGAGATGTTTGTATATCCCTGTGGCAATGTCCTGTATACCTGACATGTGAATATCACCTGGCATGTTGTATTATCCTGAATGTGTAGATCCTGGAGATGTTTGTATATCCCTGGAGATGTTGTATATCCCTAGAGATGTTGTGACAATGTTGTATATCCTGGAGATGTTGTATATCCCTGCAAGGTGATCCTGGGATTTGTATATCCCTGACAATGTGTATACTCCTGACAATTTGTATCCTAATGTTAATCCCACGGAGGGTATTCATGCACTGATATCCCTGGAGATGTTGTATATCCCTGAGATGTGTTAGCCTTTTGTTGATATCCCTGGATTTGTATATCCTGGAGATGTTGTATACCCGACAATGTTGTATATCCCGAGAATTTTTGTATATCCCTGACAATTGATTTGAGAGGTTGATATCCCTGAGATGTTGTATATCCCTGGGATTTTGTATATCCCTGACAATGTGGTTATATCCCTGAGCAATGTTGTATATATCCCGTGGAGATTGTATATCCTGGAATTGTTATCCCTGGAGATGTTGTATAGCCACTGATAATGTTGTATATCCACTCCTGACAATGTTGTCATATCCCTGGAGATGGTTGTATACCCCTGGAGATTTTTGTATATCCCTGGGAGTGATATCCCTGGGATGTGGTATATCCCTGAAATGTTGTATATCCCTGACAATGTTTGTATATCCCTGGAGATGTTGTTGTATGAATTCCCCGGGAGATGTGTATATCCCTGACAATCGTTGTAGATCCCCGGGGACTGGAGAGTTGTATATCCCTGGAGATGTTTGTTTTTTTTTTTTTTGTATATCCCTTGACCAATGTTGTATAGCCCTGGAGAAGTTGTATATCCCTGGAGATGTTGTATATCCTGACAATGTTGTATATCCCCTGGACCGAGGATTGTTGTATTCCTGACAATGTTTTGTGTATATCCCTGGGATTGATGTTTGTATAATTATTATCCCTGACTTATGACAAGTTTGTTCTTATCCTCTGGAGATGTGTTTGGATATCCCGACAATGTTGTATCCCCTTGTGAGAGGAAGTTGGAGATAGAGAGGGAGAGGAGAGAGGCAAGATGGAGATGGTTGAGAGGGGAGAGGAACGGAGATGTTGTTTATATCTTGGCGGATGTGTTGTATATATCCCTGACAATGTTTGTTAGATCACTGGAGATGTTGTTTGTTTTGTTGTATATCCGGACAATGTTGGATGTATCCTGGAGATGTTTTGTATATCCCTGACAATGTTTGGTATATACCGGAGACTGTTGTATATCCCTGAGGTGTTTGTATTTAATCCCTGACAATGTTGCTATATCCCTGGAGATTTGTTGTTATACTCCCGGGAGGAGATGTGTTATTCTATCCTGAACAATGTTGTGTATATCCTGGAGATGTTGCAGATTTTTTTTGGTTTTTTTGTATGATCCCTGACAAATGTTTGTATCCCTGAGACTGTTGTAGATCCCTGAGATGTTGTAATATCCCTGGAGATTTGTTGTTATCCCCTGGAGATGTGGTAATATCCCTGGAGATGTTGAATATCCCGAGGATGGTGTATATCCCTGACATGTTTGTATTATCCCTGGAAGATTTTGGAGATGTGTATATCCCGGACAATTGTTGTTGTTAGATCCATGGAGAATGGAGATGTTGTATAGTCCCTGACATGTTGTATATCCCTGACAATTGTTGTATTAAAACCCTGGAGGAGATGTTGTATTACCCTGAGATGTGTTGTATTATCCTGGAGATGTTGTTATTAGTTCCGTGGAGATGTTGTTTTTGTTGTGTATATGCCAGGGACAATGGGATGTTAAAGTATCCTAGTCTTGGAGAGTTTGTGTGCATATCTTGAGACTGTGTTATATCCCCAGTGACATATGTTGTATATCACTGACACAATGGTGTATATCCTCTAGTATCCCGAACAATGTCTGTGTTTGTAGATCAATGGAGCATGTTTGATTATCACTTGACAATGTTTGTTAGTCCCTGGAGATTTCTGTTGTGTATATACCTGACAAATTGTCGTGTTTTGTTGTATTGGTTATACCCCTGGAGATGTTGTATTATATCCCTGGAGATGTTGTGATATCCCTGGGATGTTTTTGGATATTCCCCTGGAAGATGTTGTTTTTGTATTCCCTGACAATGGTTGTATATACATAGGAGATGTTTGTTGTTTGTATATCCATGGGAGATGTTGGTTTTTTGTTCTGTATTTATCCCTGGAGATGTTGTAAGCCCTGCCAAGGTTATAATCCCTGGAGATTTGTTTGTGTTTTTGGTTGTTGTATATCCCGGAGAGAGGATGTTAGTTTTGTATAATTTTCCCAAAATGTGGATATCCCTGGAGATAAGATAGTTGTGTTTGGTATTCCTGACAATGTTGGTATTCCTGGAGGACCCACGGAGCTGGTGGAGAGTGAGTTGGGAGATTTGGAGATGTGGAGTGGAGATTTGGTGGAGTGGAGATGGAGTGGAGATATTGGAGTGGAGTTGGAGTGGAGGATATTGTATACCCTGGAGATGTTGTCTTATTATCCCTGGAGATGTTTTTGTAATCATGGAGGCCGGATGGGGGGTTGTATTATCCCTGGAGATGTTGTATTTATTGTCCACGGGACAAATGTTGTATATCCCTGGAGAGTTGTGTGATTTATCCCTGGGAGATGTTGGTATTTTATATCCCTGGAGAATGTGTTGTTATTTTTTTTTATTATTTATTTTGATTTATTAGTTTATTTAATATCCCTTGGAAGAGAAGATGTTTTGTAGTAGCCTGGAGGGTTTTTTTGTTGTATTATTTTTTTATATAATCCTGGTAATGAAGATGTTTTTGTATTATATTGATCCCTTCGGAGATCTTTGTGATATCCATGGAGGATGTTTTGTATAATTTCCTGACAAATGGTGTATGTCCCGGATGATGTTGTATTATCCCTGAGATGTGTAATCCCTGGAGGGCTAGATGTTGTATATCCCCCCTAGCCAATGTTCTATATCCCTGGGAGGATGTTTTGTTATGAATATTCCCTGGGATTTGTTTTTGATATCCCTGACAAAAGTTGTATACTCCCGGACTTTGTTGTATCCCTGACAAGTTTGTAGATCCCTGACAATGTTGTATATCCTGGAGATGTTGTATTATATCCCTGACAATGTTGGATATCCTGGAGGATGTGTATATCCCTGGAGATGTTTGTATATCCTGAAATGTTTGATATCCCTGGAAGATGTGTATATCCCTGGTAAGATGTTTATCATACCCTGGAGATGTTTTGTAATTCCCTGACAATGTTGTTATCCCTCTGGAGATTGTGTAGATCCATGATCGATGTTGGATTATCCCTGAGTTGTTGTTGATATCCCCTGGAGCATTGTTTGTTATATGATCCTGAGATGTTGTATTTTTGTGTTGATATCCCTGGAGATGTTGTATGACCCTGGGAGGATGTGTATATCCCTGGAGATGTTGTATTATCCCTGCCAAATGTATAGAATCCCTGGAGGGATGTTGTTGTATATCCATGGAGATTTGTATATCCTGACAATGTTTGTATATCCATGGAGATGTTGTATTTATATTCCTGGACAATGTTGTTATTCCATGGAGATGTTGTTTATTTTATCCATGGAGGATGTTGTATACCTGGAGATGTTTTGCCACTTTGGTTCTTTTTTGTATTTTTTTTTTTTTTTTTGTTATCCCTGGAGATGGAGATGTTGTATGTCCCTTGACCAAGTTTGTTATCTGGAGGATGTGGTCTATCCCGGAGAGTTTGTACTCCCTGACAATGTTTGGTATCCCTGGAATGTTTGTAATCCCTGGGAGATGTTGTATATCCATGGAAGGAATGGGATGTTGATATCCCTGGAGTGTTTGTATATCCATGGAAGATGGTTGATATTCGGGGGACAATGTTGTATGTTCCCTGGAGGGATGGTTGTTTGTAGATACCTGGGACGATGTTGTATATCCCTGGAAATTTGTATATCCCTGGAGATGTGATATACCTGACAAAGTGTATATCCCTGACAATGTTGTATATTCCCTGGACCAAGGTTGGTATCCCTGGAGATGTTGTCTATCCCTGGGATTGGGGAGATTGTGATATCCCCTGGAGAGATGTTGTATATCCCTGACAATGTTTGTCTATCCTGACAAATGTTTGTATATCCCTGGAGATGTTGTTGTATATCCCCTGACAATTGTTGTTATGTCCCTGACATATTGTTGGATTGTATATCCCTGGAGATGGAGATGTTGTATTATTCCCTGACAATGTTGTATTTATCCCTGGAGCGATGTGTTGTTTGTATATCCCTGGAGAGGTTTGTTGTAGAGGCCCTGGAGATTTGTAATATCCTGACCAAAATGTTTTGTATATCCCTGGAGATGTGTAGATCCATGGAAGGGTTGTATTCCCTGACAATGTTGTAATCCCTGGAGATGTTGTATTATCCCTGACAAGGGTTGTATATCCCCTGACAAGTGTTTGTAGATCCTGACAATGTGTATATCCCTGGAGATTGTATATCCCTGACAATTGTTGTATATCCCTACCAAGGTTTGTTATATCCCTGAACAAGTTGGTAATCCCTGACAATGATGTATACCCTGGACCAATGGTGTATATCCCTGACAATGTTGTATATCCCGGTGAGATGTGTATATCCTGGCGATGTTGTATATCCCTGGAGGATGTTTTTGTTGATTGTTATATCCAGACAATGTTGTATTATCCTGGACAATGTTTATATATCCTGGACAAGTTTGGTTATATCCCTGACAATGTGTATATCCATGGAAGAGATGTTCTGTATATCCTTGGAGATGTTGTAAGAGATTCCCTGAACAAAACCCAAGGTTGTATATCCCTGGAGATGTTGTATATCCTTGGAGATGGTGGATACACCTGGAGATGTGTTTTTTTTTTTGGGTTACCCCTGGAGATGTTGTATTTACCCCTGGAGATGTTGTAGATCCCTGGAGATGTTGTATAATCCCTGACAATGTTGTATTTACCCTGGAGATGTTGTATACCCTGGAGATGCTTGGTAAGATCCCTACAATGTTGGATGATCCCTGGGAGATGTTGTATATCCCTGGAGATTTGTATATCCAGGAGAGTCGATAAGAGCCCAGACAATGTTTGTATATCCTGACAATGTTGTAAATTCCCTGGACAATGTTTGTATATCCCTGGAGATGTTGTATATTCCCTGGAGGATTTGTATATCCCTGGACAATGTGTATATCCCTGGAGATGTTGTTTTTGTGGTGTGTATATCCCTGGGGAGAGTTGTAATCCCTGACAATGTTGTATATCCCTGACAATGTTGTATATCCCTGACAATGTTGTATATACCTGGAGATGTTGTATATCCCTGGAGATGTTGTATATTCCTGACAAAGGTTTGATATCCATGGAGTGTTGTATATCCCTGGAGATGTTGTATATCCCTGAGAGTATGAGATGTTTTATGAGATTGTTGATTTATCCCTGGAAGATGGTTGTGATATTCCACGACAATGGTTGTAATAACCCTGACAATGTTGTATATCCCCTGGGAGATGTGTTGTATTTCCCTGGAGATGTTTGTAAGTCCCTTGCAATTGTTATATATCCTTTGTGACTTGACCTGTTGACTAATCCCTGACAATGTTGTATATCCCTGGGATGTGTATATCCCTGGAAGATGTTTGTATATCCCTAAAAAAATGTTGATATCCCTACAATTGGGATGTATTATCCCTGGAAACAATGTTGTTTACTCATTGGACAATGTGGGGTCTATCACTGGAGATGTTGTAGATTCCCTGGAGATGTTGGAATCCTGGGAGCTGTTTGTAGTATCCTATGACTGAACAATGTTGTATATATCACTGACAATGTTGTTATCCCTGACAAGGTTGTTAAGTCCCTGACAATCTTGTATATTCCTGACAATGTTTTGTATATCCCTGGACAAGTTGTATTGTATATCCCTGGAGATGTTGTAATCCCTGGAAGCTGTTGATTCCTGAAAAGTTGTATATCCCTGGAGGATTGTTGGTATCTGGAGATTGATACCCTGGAGATGTTGTATACCCCTGGAGGGGGTTTTTGGATATCCGGGAGATGTTGTATATCCCCCTGACAATGTTTTGTTATCCCTACAATGGTGTTATTATCCTGGAGATGTTTGTATTAATCCCTGACAAATGTTTGTTGTAATATCCCTGACAATGTTGTATTACCCGAAGATGTTGTATACCCCTGGAGATGTTTGTTATATCCCGAGCGAGCGATGTTTTTTGTATTGTATATCCCTGGAGATGTGGTATATCTGAACAATGTTGTATATCCTTGGAAGGATGTTGATTTATCCCTGGAGATGGTGTATATCCCTGACAATGTGAATTGTATATCCCGTGGACAATGTTGTAGGATCCCTTGACAATGTTTAATCCATGGAGAGGGATGTTTGTATATCCTGGAGATGTTGTATATCCTGAAAATGTTGTATATCCCTGGAGGTGGAGATGTGTATATCCCTGGAGGATGTTGAATATCCCTCACCAATGTTGTATATCCCTGACAATTTGTTGTATATCCCTGGACAATGTTGTATATCCATGGAGATGTTGTATTAATCCCTGGAATGGAGATGTTGTATTATCCCTGACAATTTGGGATATCCCTGGAGATGTTGGAATTCCATGACAATGTTGTATATCCCTGAGATGTTGTATATCCTGGAGATGTTGATATCCCTGACATGTTTTTCTTGTGTTGTATATATCCTGTACAAGGTTTGTATATCACTGACAGTTGGATCATCCCTGCGAGATGTTGTATTATCAGGAGAGGTTACTGTTGGATTTTTATCCACTGACAAAATGTTGTATATCCCTGGGAAGATGCTCCTGTAATCCCTGCAATGTTGTATTATCCCTGGGAAGATTGTTTGTATCTCCCTGAACAATGTTTGTGTATTGGGTAGATTCCATGACAATGTTGTATATCCCGGGGGAAAGGTTGTATATCCCTGACATATGTGGTATTATCCCTGGGAAGATGTTGTTTGTATATCCTGGAGATGTGTATCTATCCGGAGAGTGGTTGTTTGTATATCCCTGACATGTTTGTATATTCCCTGACAATGTTGTTATTCCTGACAATGTTTGGAACCATGGAGATGTTGTATAATCCCTGGAGATGTTGTAATCCCTGAAAATGTTGTTGTATATCCCTTGGAGATGTTTTGTATTATCCTGGAGATGTTGTATATCCCTGGAGATGTTGTATTATCCAGGGAGACGGATGTTTGTTTGATATCCCTGGGAGATGTTGTATTCCTGGGGACAATGTGTATTTCCCTGGATGACAGTTGTATATCCCTGGAGATGTTGTATATCCATGGAGATGTTGGATTTATCCCTGGGACAATGTTGATATCCCTGGGGAGAAGATGGTTTTTGTATTATCCCGGGAGGAGATGGTGTTTGTATATCCCGACAATGTTGTAATTTATTTTTATCCCTGGACGATGTTGTATATCCCTGACTGGAGGTTTTTTTGGATATCCCTGACAAATGTTGTATTATCCCTGGAGGGATGTTGTATATCCCTGGAGGATGTTGTATGATTATCCCTGGAGATGTTGTTATATCCCGGACAATGTGTATCCCTGGAGATGTTGTATATCCTGAGAATGTTGGTTATAGTCCCTGGAGAGTGATTATCGCAGTGTTGTCATTATCACTGCGCATGTTGTATATCCTAGATGGCAATTTGAGTAGCTGAAGTGATCCCTGAGCAATGTGTATATCCCTGAGAATGTTGTATCCCTGACAAGTATGTGTAGTATCCTGGGATGTGTATGGGCAGAGTGTTATCCCTGAATGTTGTTAGGTCCTGACATGTTGTATATCCCTGGAATGATGTTTGTATCACTGGACAAATGTTTGTTGATATACTCGACGAGTGATGTAGGATCCCTGACAGTGTAATCCCTGACAATGTGTATTAATCCCTGCGAGATGTTGTATATCCCTGACAATGTTGTATATCCGGGACTGTTGTATCCTGGACTGTTGTATATCCCGAATTTGTGTAGTCTACAGTTAAATCCCGGAGCTGTTGTAATCCCTGCAGTAATCATGGGGTTGATGACTTGTTCCGAGTGTTGTAATCTCCTGACAATGTTATTCTGAATGGTGTATATCCCTGGAATTGTGAATATCCCTGACAATTGACTGGATGTGTATACCCTATGATCTCCTGACATGTTGTATTATCCCTGGACATGTGTGTATATCCCTGACAATTGTTTGTATATCCTGGGAGATGTTGTATATCCCTGACATTGAGTAGTATGGAGATCCACTTTGTATATTTCTTGCATATTTTGATATATCTGACAATGTTGTATCTCCCTGGGAGATGTTGTATATCCCTGGAGATGTGTATATCCCTGGAGATGTGTATATCCCTGGAGATGTTGTATTATCCGGAGATTGTTGTAATCCTGGAGATGTTTTGTTATATCCGGATTGGATTGAGCCCTGACAATGTTAGATCAATGACATGTTGTATATCCTGGTAGATGTTGTATATCCATGACCAAGTTTGGGTATATCCAGGTGGAGATGTTGTATACCCTGGACGATGTTGTATATCCCTGAAGGATGTTTGTATATCCCTTGAACAATGTTGTATTATCCCTGACAATTGGGGAAATTGTAAATCCCTGGAGATGTGGTATATCCTGGAGATGTTGTAGCTGTTGTATTCCCTGGGAGATGTTGTATATCCCTGACAATGTTTACCTTCGTGTATCACTGGAGATTCAATGAGATGGTTATATCCCTGGAGGTATAATCCCGGAGATGTTGTATATCCCTGACCATGTTGTATATCCCTGGAGATGGTTTGGATGATCCCTGACAATGTTGTATATCCCTGAGATGTTGTATATCCCTGACAATGTTGTATATCCCTGGAGATGTTGTATATCCTACAATGTGTAATCCACTGGGAGAGTGGATATACCTGGATGATTTGTATATCCCTGAGATTTGTGTATATCCCTGGAGATGTTATTGTATTCCCGGAGATGTTGATATCCCTGACAATGTTGTATATCCCTGGAGATGTTGTATATCCTGAACAATGTTGATATCGGAGATGTTGTAATCCTGGGTGTGATATCTGACAATGTTGTATATCCCTGCATGTGTATATCCCTGGAAGATGTTGTATATCCCTGGAGATGTGTAATCCCTGGAGATGTTGTAAATCCCTGGAAGTTGTATACCCTGATATGTTGATATCTGAGGTATACCCCTGGAGATGTTGGCCCTTGCAGGGGCACTAAGGATCTAGTTGAGGGACTTTGCTACCTGTTCTATAAAAGGGGGTACGGGTAACTCCATAACACAATTGAAATAAGAGATACTTGAAGTGGCCAAAACAAAACATGAGGATCGGTGGACTATAATTATTTTACTGAACAGGTCGGTACAATAGACAGGACAAGACATGAATCCGAGGGCATGAATGAGGGATGCAGGACATTTTTCTTTATCGGGTCGCTACAGTCTTCATCACATAACCAGACTTTAAACAAACAGCGAGTTAGTAGTATTGGATAAGTTAAAGGTATAAAAAATCAGAATATTGTAGTATTTAGTATATATTATTTATTGATTATTACATCATTGGTTCAAATATTGTTACCCAGGTCACACACTGCCCAATCTACAGGGTCAAGAGCAGAGAATACATGCAGGATGGGGAGGTGGGTATAAAGAGGGGGGACGGGGTACAAGGACGAAGAGGTAAGAAGGGCAGAAGGGAGAAAACAGCGGGGGGAGGACCGAGCAGGAACGGGGGAAAGTACGAAGGAAGATAAAGGGAGGAGGCGGAGGAGGAGAAGGAGGAGGAGGAGAGAGAGTTAGGAGAAGGAGGGGTGAGGAGGAGGGGGAGCGAGGAGGGACGGAGGGAGGAGGACAGGAGGAGGCGGGAGGGAGGAGAAGGAGGATAAGGGAGGAGGAGGAGGGGGGGGAGGGGAGAGGGGTACGGGGAAGGAGGCATTATGAGGAGGAGGTGGGAGGTAGGGGCGGGATGAGAGCGGGATGTGACGGCTTAGTGAGGAGTGGAGGAGATCGGGGGAGGTAGGACATAGATGGGGGGTATTCGGAGGGGATGATTGGTAAGGATGAGGGTGAGGAGGACGGGTGGTGGTGGAGGGAGTAGAGGGAGGGGCCGGAGATAGGCAGGGGAGAGTAGGAAGGATGGGAGAGGGGAGGGGAGAGGAGAGGTGACTGTATATTGGAGGAGGCCCCTCCACGGACATGAATGTTATGTGATGCGGGTATAGTATATTATTCGATACTATTATGCTATATTATGTATTGTTTTATTGTATTAGATTATATTTATTTTAGATATAGATTATTTATGTAGATTTATTAGTTGTTTAACATGTATTATTATCTTATCTTATATTGACATATTACTTATTGTTATTATTATTACTATTATTGTATTATTGTAATTTATGATTACGTAATGTTAATTATTGGTATTATGTGTAATATTATTATATTACTATATTGTTATTATTTATTTTCTGTGGTTAGGATTATATGCTGTATTATATTACTTTAGGTTATGTATGATTGATTACTTATTATTGTTAGTTAGTTATGATTATGAGTTGTTATGTAGTTATTGACTGATTATTAGTATTATTATTTGATGCTATGTATGGTTGGACGCGATGTGATTGTGTATTGTTAGTATTATTAGATTATATTATATGATTATTGGGGTGGGGAAAAACTGGGAGGAGTATGTGGCGAGAGATGAGGATAGAGGAGGGGAGGGGAGGGAGAGGGAGGAGCTGAAGAGTGAGTTGAGGAATTAGTGGTGAGGGATCTGAGGGGAGGAGGAGGGGAGGGGAGGGGTGAGGGGGAGGAGGGTGGTAGAGGGTGGGAGAGGATGTGATGTTACGATAGTACGAGGTAAATTGAGGGTAGAGTGGCGAGTTAGGAGGGCTATTATTGTGCTATATTATTACATATTATTATTATTATTTATGTGTATTATAATTATTACTATGATTATTATTAACATCCTCTCTGGTTCCTCTTAAGTTGGGGTTCCTCGGGCTCTTGGACCTTGCTGTTCTCTCCCTCAGTACCATTTACATGGGAGAAGTCATCCAGCTCATTGGCGGTGTAACTACCACTCTGTATGCCGTTTATAGCACATATTTTTCCACCACCACTACGTTAGCTGGCACCCAATCACGCATCTCGACGTGCTCCGTGCTGCTCCTCATGGATGGCTCACCGATGGCTCAAACTAAACCTGACTAAAACCGAAACAATCATTTCCCAAACTTTTTCCATTCTGTGGACAAACCCCCATTTACCTACTCAGTCGGCCTTGTTGCTTGGGGTAATTATTGATTCCTCCTCTCCTTTTCCATCACATTAACATGTGCTAAAACTTTTTTTCCATAATACTTTTATTATGTTTGTGTTATCTGTAACACTTGGCATTTTAAAGTCTCCACTCTTATATTCCATTTGTTCATTGACACTTATTTTATATTTACAAATCTTATGCTACTAACAACCTTACTAGAGACTTACAGGGTTATCAATAAAGTTCTTATCATTAAAATGGTGCTAATTTTGCCCCACCAATCAGATGTTAGCTTTTCAAATGTAAATAAGATCTGATTGGTTGGGGCAAAATTAGCACCATTTTAAACGATAAGAACTTTTATTGAATAAGCCTGAATAATTTTTATTAGATAGTGTTAATGGATGTATCTAATATCCAATATAAAGCCAAGAAATGTTTTTTTCTATCAGCATTTGGACAAATACAATGCTCTTTGTTGGCACTTTAAATAGTTTTGTTTGATCACTGGAACTAGGGAGCCTCAGTCTGGGACCTGATCCATCAATCACATTGCTACATCCCTTGTAAGTGGGATTATAAAGGTTGAAATGTTTGTTGGGATTGCACTCTGGTTAAACCTGAGGAAGGGTATGCCCGAAACGTTGTCTGTTGTTTGTGAATCAGATCAGTAGTGTGCTTCTCCTCTTCTTTTGCGTGTGATATTAAGTTTCTCTCCTGGTTCCTTTGCACCTGGTCGGACCAGTTTGGTTCTCACGGATTCCCAAAGCACCTGGGACAATGGTTCTTTATTGATGGATCTGTTGATCTGCCAGTGAATGAGAACAGGTGGAGTTTGTGTGACGGTGAATGTGAGAATTAAAGGAGCAGTTTATGTTCCTGAAATATAAATGTTCGGACTGTAGTTTATTTCCCTATTGACTGGTTTTTGCAGTTTTATTTTTAGGGATATTAAAACATCATCTTTATTTTCACACATGTTTTAAATCAGTAAAATCTTTCACTCCTGCAGTTATTTTTCTATTCAGTCTCTATCCCACCCCTTTCCTCATTGGAAGACCATTCCTCTCTTCCTGGGTAAAGCACACTGAGCATGTCTAAGCCAGCGACTTGGAAATGACTCAGTGACATGATTGTGTGTTATATTGTCACTGCAAGGAGCATCTTTGCACATCTCTGAGGTTTA
This sequence comes from Hymenochirus boettgeri, assembly GCA_019447015.1. Lineage (NCBI taxonomy): Eukaryota > Metazoa > Chordata > Amphibia > Anura > Pipidae > Hymenochirus > Hymenochirus boettgeri. Next base: position 31,204 of record JAACNH010000307.1, read on the forward strand.
ACTTTTTATTTTCTTAAATTGTTGGGCAGTGTTATTTTATAGTTTGTGCATGTAACGTACGTCCTGTTATAAGAAGCTCGGTAGCAGATATTTATTATCAGCCTGGTCATGTGTTTTAGGTGTTTTAATTGACTTTCTAGAGAATTCACTCAGCATGTGCAACTGTGGAAAGGTGTCCAGGACACACTATGGTAGGGGGGATGAATAAGATAGAAACCTGCAAAATTAAAAAGATAAATTCTACAAAATGAAAGGTGAAAGATACAACTATCATTATGAATAGAGATGGGCTAGAACTGGAACTTGAACCCAAGTTCAAAACGAACTTTAATAGTTCGGATGAACTCAAACTTTTTAGAACTTCCCGAACTACGAACTTCTCAAAATGATAACCCCCAAATGTACCGTTAGCGTTAACCCTCAAATGTAGTGTTTCAGTGATAAATTTCGAATGTAGTGTTTTGGTGATAACTCTCGAATGTAGTGTTTTGGTGATAACCCTCGAATGTAGTGTTTCAAAAATGAAGTTCTTATCGATAAAAATGGTGCTAATTTCGCCCCAACCAATCAGATGTTAGCTTTCAAATGGTAGCTAGCATCTGATTGGTTGGGGCAAAATTAGCACCATTTTTAACAATAAGAACTTTTATTACAAAGGCCTGTTCTGATGTCTAAAACAAAGTTGTTGATAGATCGTGGTTCCCCAGACCATTTCCCTGTACAGAGCCATTTACATTCTAATTGTTATTTGTTGGAAATTTTCAAACTATTTTTCCCCATTGACTTTAATGGGTCCGTATTCAAACTGTAACTGAAGTTTTATAGTTCTATAACGGACCGAGATCTATACACATTCTCATCTCACATATGAATGATAGATTCATTCAGACACCTTTTATATACTAGTTTTAATTCTCCTCTAACCACCATATTTATATAATACAATGTAATGGGGTTGGGGTTTAATTAAGGCTGAATCTCCAAGGTGGACACATGCTGTCAATCATATCGATGGTTATTTATCTATCTATATTATTTATATTTATACAATGTATTAGAGTTGGGGTGAACTCGGCCTGTTACTGTCAATCATATAGGTGGTTATTTATCTATCTATTATTTATATTTATACAATGTATTAGAGTTGGGGTTAACTCGTCCTGTTACGTCAATCATATCGGTGGTTATTTATCTATATATATTTATATTATACAATGTATTAGAGTTGGGGTTAACTCGTCTGTTACTGTCAATCATATAGGTGGTTATTTACTATCTATATTATTTATATTTATACAATGTATTAGAGTTGGGGGTTAACTCGCCCTGTTACTGTCAATCATATCGGTGGTTATTTATCATCATATTATTTATATTATACAGTGTATTAGAGTTGGGGTTAACTCATCCTGTTACTGTCAATCATATCGGTGTTTATTTATCTATCTATATTATTTATATTTATACAGTATAGAGTTGGGGTTAACTCGCCCTGTTACTGTCAATCATATCGGTGGTTATTTATCTATCTATATTATTTATTTTATACAATGTATTAGAGTTGGGTGGTTTAACTCGCCCTCCGTTACTGTCAATCAATCGGTGGTTGGTTTTATTCATCTATATTATTATTTATTACAGTGTATTAGAGTTGGGGTTAACCCGTCTGTTACTGTCAATCATATCGTGGGTTATTTATCTATCTATATTATTTTATTTATACAATGTATAGAGTTGGGGTTAACTCTCCTGTTACTGTCAATCATATCGGTGGTTATTATCTATCTATATATTATATTTAACAAGTATTAGAGTTGGGGTTAACTCGTCCTGTTACTGTAATCATATCGGTTGTTATTTATCTATCTATATTATTTTATTTATACAATGTATAGAGTTGGGGTTAACTCGTCCTGTACTGTCATCATATCGGTGGTTATTTATCTATCTATATTATTTATATTATTATACAATGTATTAGAGTTGGGGTTAACTCGTCTGTTACTGTCAATCATATCGGTTGGTTATTTATCTATCTATATTATTTATATTTATACAATGTATTAGAGTTGGGGTTAACCCGTCCCTGTTACTGTCAATCATATACGGTGGTTATTTATCTATCATATTATTATATTATACAATGTATTAGAGTTGGGGTAACCCGTCCGTTACTGTCAATCATATCTGGTGGTTATTTATCTATCTATATTATTTATATTATACAATGTATTAGAGTTGGGGTTAACTCGTTCTGTTACTGTCAATCATATCGGTGGTATTTATCTATCTATATTATTTATTATACAATGTATTAGAGTTGGGGTTAAACCGTCCTGTTACTGTCAATCATATCGGTGGTTATTTATCTATCTATATTATTTATATTTATACAATGTATTAGATTGGGGTTAACTCGTCGTTACTGTCAATCATATCGGTGGGTATATCTATCATATTATTTATATTTATACAATGTATTAGAGTTGGGGTTAACTGTCCTGCGTTACTGTCAATCATATCGGTGGTTATTATCTATCTATATTATTATATTATTACAATGTATTAGAGGTGGGGTTAAACGTCCTGTTACTGTCAATCATATCGGTGGTTTTTATCTATCTATATAATTATATTTATATATTATTTAATACAATGTATTAGAGTTGGGGTTAACTCGTCCTGTTACTGTCAATCATATCGGTGGTTATTTATCTATCTATATATTTATATTAACATGTTTAGAGTTGGGGTTAACCCGTCTTTACTGTCCATCATATACGGTGGTTATTTATCTATCTATATTATTTTATTTATACAATGTTACAGTTGGGGTTAACCCGTCCTGTTACTGTCAACATACGGTGGTTATTTATCATCTTATTTATATTTTTATACAATGTATTAGAGTTGGGGTTAACTCGTCTCGTTATGTCATCATATTTTGTTATTTATCTATCTATATTATTATATTTATACAATGTATTAGAGTTGGGGTTAACTCGTCCTGTTACTGTCAACAATCGGTGTTATTTATATCTATCTATTATTTCTATATACATGTATTAGAGTTGGGTTAACCCGTCCTGTTACTGTCAATCATATCGGTGGTTATTTATCTATCTATATTATTTATATTATACAATGTATTAGAGTGTGTGTTAATCGTCCTGTACTGTCAATCATATCGGTGGTTATTTATCTATCTATTATTATTTATATTTATCAATGTATAGAGTTGGGGTTAACTCGTCCTGTTTACGTCAATCAATCGGTGGTTATTTATTATCTATATTATTTATATTATACAATGTATTAGAGTTGGGGGTAACTCATCCTGGTACTGTCAATCATATCGGTGTTATTTATCTATCTATATTATTTATGTTTATACAATGTATAGAGTTGGGGTTAACTCGTCCTGTCACTGTCAATATATAGTGGTATTTACTACATATTATTTATGTTTATACAATGTATTAGAGTTGGGTTAACTCGTCCGTTACTGTCAATCATATCGGTGGTTATTTATCTATCTATATATTTAAATTTATACAATGGATTAGAGTGTGGGGTTAACCTGTCCAGTTACTGTCAATCATATCGGTGGTTATTTATCTATCTATATTATTTATTTATACAATGTATGAGGTTGGGTGGGTTAACCGTCCTGTTACTGTCAATCATATCGGTGGTTATTTATCTATCTATATATTTAATTTATACAATGTATAGAGTTGGGGGTTAACTCGTCCTTTTACTGTCAATCATATCGGTGGTTATTTATCTATCTATAATATTTATATTTATACAATGTATTAGAGTTGGGGGTTAACTCATCCTGTTACTGTCAATCTATATCGGTGGTTATTTATCTATCTATATTATTTATATTTATACAATGATTAGAGTTGGGGTAACTCCTTCCGTATTCAAATCATCGGGTGGTTATTATCTATCTATATTATTTATATTATACAATGTATTAGAGTTGGGGTTAACCGTCCTGTTACTGTCAATCATATCGGTGGTTATTTATCTATCTATATTATTATATTATACAATGTATTAAGTTGGGGTTAACCCGTCTCATGTTACTGTCAATCAACGGTGGTTATTTATCTATCTTATTATTTAATATACAATGTATTAGAGTTGGGGTAACTCGTCCTGTTACTGTCAATCATATCGGTGGTTATTTATCTATCTATATTATTTATATTTATACAATGTATTAGAGTTGGGGTTAACTCGTCCTGTTACTGTCAATCATATCGGTGGTTATTTATCTATCTATATTATTTATATTTATACAATGTATTAGAGTTGGGGTTAACACGTCTGTTACTGTCAATCATATCGGTGGTTATTTATCTATCTATATTATTTATATTTATACAATGTATTAGAGTTGGTGTTAACTCGTCCTGTTACTGTCAATCATATCGGTGGTTATTTATCTATCTACATATTATATTTATACAATGTATTAGAGTTGGGGTTAACGTCCTGTTACTGTCAATCATATCGGTGGTTATTTTTCTATCTATATTATTTATTTATACAATGTTATTAGCGTTGGGGTTAACCTCCTGGTACTGTCATCATATCGGTGTTTATTTACTATCATATTATTTTATTTATACAATGTATTAGAGTTGGGGTTAACTCGTCCTGTACTGTCATCATATCGTGGTTATTTATCTATCTATATTATTTATTTTATACAATGTATTAGAGTTGGGGTTAACTCGTCCTGTTACTGTCAATCATATCGGTGGTATTTATCTATCATATTATTATATTATACAATGTATTAGAGTTGGGGGTTAACCTGTCCTGTTACTGTCAATCATATCGGTGGTTATTTATCTATCTATATATTTATTTTATACAATGTATTAGAGTTGGGGTTAACTCGTCTGTTACTGTCAATCATATCGGTGGTTATTTATCTATCTATTATTTATATTTATACAATGTATTAGAGTTGGGGTTAACTCGTCCTTTTACTGTCAATCTTATCGGTGGTTATTTATCTATCTAATTATTTATATTTATACAATGTATTAGAGTTGGGGTTAACCTGTCTGTTACTGTCAATAATATCGGTGGGTATTTATCTATCTATATTATTATATGTATACAATGTATTGAGTTGGGGTTAACTCGCTCCTGTTACGTCAATCATATCGGTGGTTATTATTCTATCTATATTTTTATATTTTATACAATGTATTAGAGTTGGGGGTTAACTCGTCCTGTTACTGGCATCAATCGGTGGTTATTTATCTATATATATATTTATATTTAACAATGTATTAGAGTTGGGGTTAACTCGTCCTGTTACTGTCAATCATATCGGTGGTTATTTATCTATCTATATTATTTATATTTATAAAATGTATTAGAGTTGGGGTTAACCTGTCCTGTTACTGTCAATCATATCGGTGGTTATTTATCTATCTATATTATTTATATTTATACAATATATTAGAGTTGGGGTTAACTCGTCCTGTTACTGTCGATCATATCGGTGGTTATTTATCTATCTATATATATTTATTTATACAATGTATTAGAGTTGGGGTTAACTCATCCTGTTACTGTCAATATATGGTGGTTATTATCTATCTATATATTTATATTTATACATATATTAGAGTTGGGGGTTAACTCGTCCTGTTACTGGTCATAATCGGTGGTTATTTATCATCTATATATTTATATTTATACAATGTATTAGAGTTGGGGTAACTCGTCCTGTTACTGCAATCATATCTGTGGTTATTTATCTATATATTTATATTATATCAATGTATTACAGTTGGGGTTAACCCGTCCTGTTACTGTCAATCATATCGGTGGTATTTATCTATCTATATTATTTATATTATACAATGTATTAGAGTTGGGGTTAAACTCGTCCTGTTACTGTCAATCATACTGGTGGTTATTTATCTATCATATTATTTATATTATACAATGTATTAGAGTTGGGGTTAACTCGTCCTGTTACTGTCAATCATATCGGTGGTTATTTATATCTATATTATTTATATTTAACAATGTATTAGAGTTGGGGTTAACCGTCCTTACTGTCAATCATATCTGTGGTGTATTTATCTATATTATTTATATTTATACAATGTTAGAGTTGGGTGTAACCGTCCTGTTACTGTCAATCATATCGGTGGTTATTTATCTATCTAATTATTTATATTTATACAATGTATTAGAGTTGGGGTTAAACTCGTCCTGTTACTGTCAATCATATCGGTGGGTTATTATCTATCTATATTATTTATATTATACAATGTATTAGAGTTGGGGGTAACTCGTCCTGTTACTGTCAATCATATCGGTGGTTATTATCTATCTATATTATTTATATTTATACAATGTATTAGAGTTGGGGTTAACTGTCCTGTTACTGTCAATCATATCGGTGGTTATTTATTATCTATATTATTTATATTTATACAATGTATTAGAGTGTGGGGTTAATCGTCCTGTTACTGTCAATCATATCGGTGGTTATTTTATCTATATTATTTATATTTATACAATGTATTAGAGTTGGGGTAACTCGTCCTGTTACTGTCAATCATATCGGGGTTATTTTATCTATATTATTTATATTATACAATGTATTAGAGTTGGGGGTTAACTCGTCCTGTTACTGTCAATCATATCGGTGGTTATTTATCTATCTATATTATTTATATTTTACAATGTATTAGAGTTGGGGGTAACTCTCCTGTTACTGTCACATCATATCGGTGGTTATTTTCTATCAATTATTTATATTTATACAATATTAGAGTTTGGGTTAACCCGTCCTGTTACTGTCAATCATATCGGTGGTTATTTATCTATCTATATTATTTATATTTATACAATGTATTAGAGTTGGGGTTAACCCGTCCTGTTACTGTCAATCATATCGGTGGTTATTTATCTATCTATATTATTTATATTTATACAATGTATTAGAGTTGGGGTTAACCCGTCCTGTTACTGTCAATCATATCGGTGGTTATTTATCTATATTATTTATATTTATACAATGTATTAGAGTTGGGTTAACTCGTCCTGTTACTGTCAATCATATCGGTGGTATTTATCTATCTTATTATTTATATTTATACAATGTATTAGAGTTGGGGTTAAACTCGTCCTGTGTACTGTCAATCATATCGGTGGTTATTTATCTATCTATATTATTTATATTTATACAATGTATGGATTGGTTGGGGTTAACTCGTCCTGGTACTGTCAATCATATCGGGTGGTTATTTATCTATCTATATTATTATATTATACAATGTATTAGAGTTGGGTGTTAACCCGTCTGTTAATGTCAATCATATCGGTGGTATTTATCTATCTATATTATTTATATTTAACAATGTATTAGAGTTGGGGTTAACTCGTCCTGTTACTGTCAATCATATCGGTGGTTATTATCTATCTATATTATTTATATTTATACAATGTATTAGAGTTGGGGTTAACCCGTCCTGTTACTGTCAATCATATCGGTGGTTATTTATCTATCTATATTATTTATATTTATACAATGTATTAGAGTTGGGGTTAACTCGTCCTGTTACTGTCAATCATATCGGTGTTTATTTCTATCTATATATTTATATTTATACAATGTATTAGAGTTGGGGTTAACTCGTCCTGTTACTGTCAATCATATCGGTGGTTATTTATCTATATTATTTATATTTATACAATGTATTAGAGTTGGGGTTAACCCGTCCTGTTACTGTCAATCATATCGGTGGTTATTATATATATATATTTAATTTATACAATGTATTAGAGTTGGTGTAACCCGTCCTGTTACTGTCAATCATATCGGTGGTTATTTATCTATCTATATATTTATATTATACAATGTATTAGAGTGGTTGGTGTTAAACTCGTCCTGTTATGTCAATCATATCGGTGGTTATTTATCTATCTATATTATTTATATTTATACAATTATATTAGAGTTGGGGTGGTTAACTCGTCCTGTTACTGTCAATCATATCGGTGGTTTTTATCTATCTATATTATTTATATTTATACAATTGTATGAGAGTGGTGTTAACCCGTTCCTTTACGTCAATCATATCGGTGGGTTTATCTTCATATATTATTTATATTATACAATGTGTTAGAGTTGGGGTTAACCGTCCTGTTACGTCAATCATATCGGTGGTTATTTACTCTATACTATATTGATATTTATACAATTGGATTAGAGTTGGGGTTTGAACTCGTCCTGTTACTGTCAATCATATCGGTGGTTTATTTATCTATCTATAATGATTTTATTTATACAATGTATTAGAGTTGGGGTTAACTCGTCCTGTTACTGTCAATCATATCAGTGGTTATTTATCTATCTATATTATTTATATCTCTACAATGTATTGGAGTTGGGGTTAACCCGTCCTGTTACTGTCAATCATATCGGTGGTTATTTATCTATCTATATTATTTATATCTCTACAATGTATTGGAGTTGGGGTTAACTCGTCCTGTTACTGTCAATCATATCGGTGGTTATTTATCTATCTATATTATTTATATTTATACAATGTATTAGAGTTGGGGTTAACCCGTCCTGTTACTGTCAATCATATAGGTGGTTATTTATCTATTTATATTATTTATATCTCTACAATGTATTGGAGTTGGGGTTAAACACTTTCTGCTACTGTCAATCAGGTCAGTAAATATTTGCAGGGAAAGCGATTGGCTGTTCGGTACAATACCCGGGGAAGTGTTAATATTGCAGTTTGTGTTTTGTTTGTGCGGGTTCTGGTGTGTAAATTGAATTTCCGTGTGATAGAATTGCTAATTAACACAGGGCTGGGAAAATGCACATGGTTATGAATGGGAAACAAGTGGTATTTGTATATATAGATTCATTGGTGTGTGTACAGTAACTGTATATTGTATTAATACAGGCAGGGGATAGCACCTTGGAGGGAGGTGGAGAGATGGTGTAAGCTGGTGAAATTTGATTGGCGCCATATTGCAGCCATTAAGACTGCAGACCTTTCCAATCAACTAGTCCCCACTAACCCACAGCCCTGATCTCACAGACCAGACAGTTGTAGATATTGAATCTCCTCTATTGGTAAATGACAAGAAATCACCAGTAGAATTGTCTCAAAATCTTATAAATCAGGGGAATTTCTTCTTGATTCATTCACATCTTTCTACGATCACCCACTGGTGACCCTGCTTTATGGATAAATGATCGTACCCGGAAATAAAACCTTTATCTACTTATTAAGAGTTTATTTATTTTTTTGATCTTTGGACATTCGGGTAAAGATCAGTTTATTAATAATATATGTACAATACAATATTACAATATAAAACATCCAGTTACTGCTACAAAGTATCTACATGCCAATTTAGCAGGACAGCGCCGCCCTAGTGGCACAAAGGAAGATGCTTTGGTTTGCTGTTTATTCAGGATTGCTCTCTTGTTGGTACAAGATGGACATATCCGTCTCTTGCCTTGATTTATAGTGTGACCATTTCTGGGTAACATTCCCTCTACTCTGTATCCTGGGGCCAGCATTGCTAATAATACTGAACAAGACATAAGGCAATACCTACATGAAATAGGGAGGGGGTTATTACCTATTCAGGTTACAGATATAAGGTGCATTGGATAATATAATAAATAAGGAAGGTATACACTATATTGACATATTGCACTAAAGTCTACACAAGGAATGGAACGGAACTATAGATATATAATGGGACATGGAAAATGATTGCAAATGTCCTGTCTTAAAGTGACACAAACAAACGTACAAAGACATAGCGTCACTTTAAGATGGGAATGGGTGGGGCTGTTTGCTTTTGATGACAGGTACAGCCCCTACAGGTGTTTCTGAATGTGATGTGATGGCGTTAAAGTCACGCTAAGGCAGAATCCAAAGGAAAGCTTTTACCCAGAACCACCAGAGGGACATTAAATCCTCCCATAGAGTATTGATATGTGTATAGAGTATTGATATGTGTATAGAGTATTGATATGTGTATAGAGTATTGATATGTATATAGAGTATTGATATGTGTTTATAGTATTGATATGTATTTAGAGTATTGATATGTGTTTAGAGTATTGATATGTGTGTAGAGTATTGATATGTGTATATAGTATTGATATGTGTATATAGTATTGATATGTGTATAGAGTATTGATATGTGTATAGAGTATTGATATGTGTATAGAGTATTAATATGTGTTTATAGTATTGATATGTGTACAGAGTATTGATATGTGTACAGAGTATTGATATGTGTACAGAGTATTGATATGTGTACGAGTATTGATATGTGTTTAGAGTATTGATATGTGTTTAGAGTATTGATGTGCACGAGTATTGATATGTGTTTAGAGTATTGATATGTGTATAGAGTATGGATATGTGTATAGAGTATGGTTATTATGGGTGTATAGAGTATGGATATGTGTATAGAGTATGGATATGGTATAGCAGTATGGATATGTGTATAGAGTATGGAAGTGTGTAGAGTATGATATGTGTATAGAGTAGTATATGTGTATATGTATTAATATGGTGTATATAGTATTGATATGTGTACTGTTGAGAGTATTGATATGTGTACTAGAGTATTGATATGTATTAGAGTTATGATATTTTGAATGTGTTGTATAGTATGTATATGTGTATATAGATTGAATGGTTGCATGATTGTTTATAGCATTGATATGTGTATAGAGTATTGATATGTGTATATAGTTGTATATGTGTATAAGAGTATTGATACGTGTTAGACTATGATGTGCACGAGTTGATATGTGTTTAGCCGTATTTAGTGTATAGGAGTATGGATATGTGAATGATAGAGTATGGATATGTGTTAGGTAGGTATGTGTATAGAGTATGGATAGTGTATAGAGTATGGATATGTGTATTAGACGCTATGTGTATAGAGATGATGGTATAGAGTATGGATTGTGTTATAGAGATGGATATGTGTATAGAGTATGGATATGTGTTATAGAGTATGTGTATGAGTATGGTATGTGTTTGATAAGTATGATATGTGTATTAGAGTATGGATAGTGTATAGAGTATGGATATGTGTATAGAGAGGATAGGTGTATGGTATGGTATGTGTATTAGTATGGATATGTGTATATAGTATTAATATGTGTATATAGTATTGATATGTGTACAGAGTATTGATATGTGTTTGAGTATTGATGTGTATAGAGTATTGATATGTGTATAGAGTATGGATATGTTTGATATGTGTTATAGTATTATGTTATATAGTATGAGATGTGTATATAGTATTGATATGTGTTTATATTATAGCATGAGATGTGCTATAGAGATGATATGTGTATATTATGTGATATGTGTATAGAGTATTGATGTCACGAGTATTGGATATGTGTTTAGAGTATTGATTGTGTATAGAGTATATTGATATGAGTATGATATGTTGTATAGAGTATGGATATGGTAATAGAGTATGGGTATGAGTATGAGTATGTGTATAGAGTATGGATATGTGTATAGAGTATGGATATGTGTTTATAGTATTGATATGTGTATAGAGTATCGATATGTGTATAGAGTATCGATATGTGTATAGAGTATGATATGTGTATAGAGTATGGATATGTGTATGGATATGTGTATAGAGTATGGATATGTGTATAGAGTATGCTTGTGAAGGTTCTCATTTATCCAGGTCATGGTATATCTGTAATATTCATTCATCCAGGTCACGGTATATCTGTAATATTCATCCATCCAGGTCAAGGTATATCTGTAATATTCATCCATCCAGGTCATGGTATATCTGTTATATTCATCCCATCCAGGTCATGGTATATCTGTAATATTCATCCACCCGGCCATGTAATCTGTTGTATTCAATTAGATCAACTGGACTGAAGTTTAGTTCTTGAAGACGTTTCGCTAGTCATCCGGACTGGCTTTCTTCAATTCAGAATGACTTGTTACAAGAATCTGTGGAATTATGTACCCTGGGAAAATCCCAATAGCATATCACAGCCAGGTGTTAAGGTGGTGTGATGTGGATAGTGGCTAAGAGGTGTTATAGGAACGCCCAGAGTAAGTGTTAAAACAGCATTGTATGGATATGTGTATAGAGTTATGATAGGTGTATAGGAGTACTTGATATGTGTTATAGCTTGATATGTGTATAGAGTATGATATGTGCAAGATGATATGTGCAGAGTTATTGATATGTGTTTATAGTATGAGTGTGTAGTAGGAGTATTGATATGTGTATAGAGTATTGATATGGTTATAGAGTATGGATATGTGTATAGAGTATGGATATGTGTATAGAGTATGGATATGTGTATATAGTATGTATATGTGTATATAGTATTAATATGTGTATATATTATTAATATGTGTTTATAGTATTGATATGTGTACAGAGTATTGATATGTGTATAGAGTATTGATATGTGTTTGAGTATTGATGTGTATAGAGTATTGATATGTGTATAGAGTATTGATATGTGTTTATAGCATTGATATGTGTATAGAGTATTGATATGTGTATATAGTATGTATTTGTGTATAGAGTATTGATACATGCTTATAGTATTGATGTGTATAGAGTATTGATGTGTATAGAGTATTGATGTGTATAGAGTATTGATATGTGTATAGAGTATTGATATGTGTTTATAGCATTGATATGTGTATAGAGTATTGATATGTGTATAGAGTATTGATATGTGTATAGAGTATTGATATGTGTTTATAGCATTGATATGTGTATAGAGTATTGATATGTGTATATAGTACGTATTTGTGTATAGAGTATTGATACGTGCTTATAGTATTGATGTGTATAGAGTATTGATATGTGTATAGAGTATTGATATGGGTTTATAGCATTGATATGTGTATAGAGTATTGATATGTGTACAGAGTATTAATATGTGTATAGAGTATGGATATGTGTATAGAGTATTGATATGTGTACAGAGTATTGATATGTGTACAGAGTATTGATATGTGTATAGAGTATAGATATGTGTATAAAGTATTGATGTGTTTAGAGTATTGATATGTGTTTGAGTATTGATGTGTTTGAGTATTGATATGTGTATATAGTATGTATATGTGTATATAGTAACGTATTGGGATTCTGATGGAATATCTGGATGTTCCTCACAGTATTGTCCTCACCTCGTACTAAGAGATGGAAGCAGTCGGCCATGTTTATTCCGTTACATTGGCAACGTTACCCCTTAACATTAACACACATGTTACAAACTTACACATATAAACCAACATACTTGTGCAATGTAGCTGGGTACACTCTATTCTATGCTGTGTATATATATAGACACATTTACAGTAGTAACTAGTTGGTTGTTATTGTCCGTTTACTGAGGTGATTCAGACATTCTTGGGATTTCCATTTTTACATTTCATTATTTCATTTCCTGCTGCCCAGAGCACATTTCCTCCTATTATAAAGTCCAGTAGGACAGAGAGAAACAATAATTACCCAAACCGGAGCTCAATTCTATATATAGATTTCTATACGTAGTTATTTTCACATCCTCAAGGCAATAGTTCATTCCATGTCAATATAAAGGGGCCCCGAGGCATTGGTTCACTCCATTTCAATATAAAGGGTCCCCAAGGCATTGGTACATTCCATGTCAATACAAAGTCTCCCCAAGGCATTGGTTCACTCCATATCAATACAAAGGGTCCCCAAGGCATTGGTTCATTCCATGTAAATACAAAGGGTCCCCAAGTCATTGGTACATTCCATGTCAATACAAACAGTCCTCAAGGCATTGGTTCATTCCATGTCGATACAAAGGGTCCCCAAGGCATTGGTTCATTCCATGTCAATACAAAGGGTCCCCAAGTCATTGGTACATTCCATGTTAATATAAAGTGTCCCCAATGCATTGGTACATTCAATGTCATTATAAAGGGTCCCCAATATAACATATATTATATTTATATATTATATTTAATATATATATTTAATATATAAATAAGGGAATTACACAAATAGAGTGTAAACATTGCAATGTGGAAAGACAGAAATTACCCATACCAACCAGTAGTACATTGTGTAAAACAGATTAGTTATCCTTCACGATCTGACTGACGTGTTTATTTTACCTCATAGAGGCTGACATAATAGAAATCTCTTCTCTGTATTTTTCAAGGGAAATATTTAGGCTTAATCACATTTTACTGTCTTCTTACCCACAAACTGCTGATCATCCCCCTGGATAAAGCCCACTGAGCATGTCCGGACCATAAAACAGTGGAGGGGGCGGACCCCAGGAGGATTTGTCTACTGAGAAGAAACAGAAGCTTTACAATGCTGTGTTTCTGTAAAGAAATCGCCTAATAAGGCAAGGGATACATTGTTTAGCTCTACAGATAACACTCTGTGTTATTATTTACACTCTTGTGCTCTCACATTGATTAGATCTGGTGTCTCTGTTCGAGTTATCAGGAGTCTCAGACCTCCAATTGTTTTCTAACACAAATGTGGAAAATTTGTTTTTCATTTTTGCAATTCCACTTCTGGAAATAATGTTTCTTCTCACCGTCTGTCCGGCCAGAAAGTATAAAATGGGGTCAAAGCAGCTGTTTGCACTGGCGAGCGGTCTTGTCACCTTGTAGGCCAAGTTAATTGCATTTAATATATTACAGTCAAGGTCCATCTTGCGGAAATAATAGTAAAGTGTCCGGTTCACATGAAAAGGCAAAAAACACACAATAAAGACCAACAGGACCATAACAATAATTTTAACTGACTTTTTCTTGGAGGCCGATGTTTGTGCGGTGGCAGCTGAAGGCTTCATAATAGTCCGAACCATTAAACAATAGCAAATAATAATGATGGTGAAAGGGACACAGAAAAGCAAGGCCAAGTTAACCAAACTGTAAACTACAAAATCATCAAACACGTCTAAAGTGGAAGTGTCATGACATATGGTGTTATCTCCATTAGTGCGGGTGGTTACAAAGTAAAATATGGGAGACTGACATCCTGACACTATAATCCAGACAATAACTGATACAATCCGAGCGTTCCGTACCTTTAACCAAACAAGCGATTTCATTGGATAACAGATTCCCAGGAACCGATGGATGCTGATGCAGAGGAGGAAGAAGATGCTGCAATACGTGTTGGTGTAAAAGAGAAACCTGGTTATTTTGCACAAAGCCGCTCCGAATGGCCAGTTCTCCTTCTGAGAGTAATAATAGACAAGTAAAGGTAGGGAGATGACGTACAACATGTCAGATATCGCCAGGTTAAACATGTACGTGGTGGAAGAATTCCACGGCTTGATGCGGAACAGGAAAATGTACAAAGATAGAATGTTGAGAATAAGCCCCACGCCGAATACGATTCCATAAGAAACTGGCAGGAGAACGTATTTGAAATCCTCATCGAATTCGCACCGATAGGTTGAATTTTGTCCACTGCCAGTTGAGTTCATTTTGCTTCTTCTTTAGTATTGACCTAAAAGGAAAAGGATAAGTTTAGGGAAAGTGCGATGGCTTCATTCTTATTACTAACCTTTCAAATTACCAACTGGCAACTACTTCTTAAAGGGCAACTGGGGTCTTTAAACAAGGTAGGCTTAAATAAAAGCCATTCTGTTGTACCTTTTAAAATAATCCCTGGGTTATATCTCTAGATTAAAATTGCTGGAAAGGTTTAGCAATATAACTAGCTAAACACTTCCTGCTTTCACCAGCTTGTAGTCATGTGATCAGCTACTGCGTACAGTAATAGGCCCCACTTTTAACTGTGTTTTTTTTTTAAGCAGGTACTTCCTGTCTTTCCCAGAATCTTAAGTGAGCATGCTCTGCCTCTGTGACAGATGGGAGGAGCTAAGTGCCAGGTGGTGTCACTCAAGCTAGCGGAAGCAGGAAATTTGAACATTATCTGCAATATAAATTTCTCACAGGCTACAGCCAGAGATCCAGAGCTCAATTTAAAGGAAATACTGCAGGTTTTTATTTAACCTTAACTTCTTCAGAGACAACAGTTACCCTTTAAGTGGCCCAATCCTGGTCGTACAAAAGGCCAAAGGCTGAGTTATACAGGTCATGGTACTCCCATGTGACTAATAGTTTAAATACTACACAAGCTTCATTGAGTCATGTGATATAGCTAGACCATAATTATAACTGATGACATCATTAAGCAGTGTTTATAAGGATATAATTCCCATGTCTGTTGGTTATTATAAACCTAAAATATCTAATTTGCTCTGTCTTTTTAAAATTTAAAGATAATAAAGTGAAAAACACAATCTACAAACTGGGCCTTTTCTTTAGTGCAGTCTATAACTATGTGTCCCTTTTCTTAATGTAGGATCCTATTAACATGTACAGACATGGGACAGGTGTGTAATCGTATTTACTATTAGTGTACAGTTGGAGAACATTGTTTTTCCCTTGACTATAATGGAAAAAATATTGTTTATTTAAAATGACCTCTTCACTTTGACATAGTTTGTAATAAATTAAATTAATGTATACATTCATACTGTACTGGTCTGTTTAAGGTAATCAGTATGGCATCTCCCCTATACATACTGAATAACTACAAATATACAGAAGGAATGTTCAATAACAGAAAATTTTTCACAATTTTGTGATACTGCGCCTTTAACAATAGTAGTTGTACAATTGCGGCCGTGAATGTACATATGTACGCCAGCATTGAAAACTAAACGTTATCGCCTACACAATAATACCGCTGTGGTATTGTAAGTCCGCGTAATTATATGAAACCCCATTTTGTAACCTCCCAATGGGCTTATAAATACTGCCCTAAAATATGTTCTGTCAAACAGGAGCATTAAGGTCCACATGTATATTACAACAAACACTGATAATTCATTGGAAGATATTAACCATACGATAAAACGATAAACGGTACAAATCTAATGTAGAAACCATTTATATGACCAGTTTATAATAAGGAGACGTACAGTTCTCCATGTTCTAAGGTCCAGACCAGTAATTCCACCATTAGAACTATCCCATTATATAGAAAGAACCTACTGTATTGCAGTCCTCATCGGTAAGTAGAATTTCCTTTCACCGACTGGCATATCTGGTCATTACACCACGTACATGGCCCAGGTGGACTGTCCAGACAACATCAGCTTCTCACCGTGTAATAGTTTCTAAGGTGACTGTTGACTGTTTATCATAACTTAAGTTACTGTCCTCCCATTAACACTGCATATCTATAATTATCAGTCTAGTGTAATGATAGGTTATAAACCAATGAGTGTGCCCTCCCACTGCGTATATAAAGGGTCGTACAGTATAGGAAACTTGGACCCACTTCCCACTGATCAATGCAGTTGTGGATAGTAACGGAATTTGTTACTGTAATTATGTATCTTTATTATGTATCTTTATTATGTATCTTTACACTAAACAATCATCAACAGTATCGGTGGGGTGGGGTAAGAGTCTTCCTTGAATAATTGGATGAATGGAGGGTACAGATACAGAAATAGGACATTTCGTCCAAACCATGGGGGTTTTATTTTTCATAAATTTCAAGGAAAAAATTGTTCTGATCTTCACCATGGATATAAACAAGTCAGTTTAATTCATTTTCTTTTAAATTCGTCCTAAAAAAGATCCTTGTGGAATGTAAAGTTTAACGACGACTAAATCCTCCTCCGTAGGTTTATAGAAATATAATCAATCCACCCACCCATGTAGGGTTGACATAAGATAAGGAGATAACATATCTGGTTAGTTATTAATTTCACCTACGTAGAAGGTCGGGTTAGATCCAAATAATTCAATACCGGTGGTTAAAATTTAAGCAAGAATTAACAGGCCAATAAAACGATCGAACTGCAAATGAAATAGTTCTGGTGACCAGAAGACAATGAGCAGATTAACCCACTGTAGAGACTCTCGGGGCCATGTTGGCATTTCCTGTGATTGGTGGCCAGATGGTGGGACCTCCTGGTTGTGTGTGACTTGGGCTACAATACAACTGGATGTGACTGAGACACTAGGGAATGTGTCAGTGAAACACTAAATACAAATACAACCAGCACAGCCATATAATTTAAAGCCTTATCAGTGAATTCATAGCGTGTTATAAAATATCCTCCTTTATTTGTATTATTGCAGCAATTTACATTGAACTAACACAATGTAGGACATTGATACACAAAGGGTTTTGTAGAGATGCCTCGAGTTTAACGCACATAGAAAGCAGATGTGAGGGATGATGGGAAGCGCTAGGCATGCTGGGTAGGGATGAGCAAGGGTTCTGGGTTTGAAATTCTGTCATCGGAATCACCGGTGACACCATCAAAACCAGGTGTCAGAATCTAATGTTGTAGTTTTGACGGACGATATTCCTTTGTGTAGTATAGTATAGTATGATATAGAAAAGTATAGAATAGTGTAGAATACTATTGAGGTTGAATAAAGACAGTTCCATAGCTTTACCGTTCTCACAGTGACAAACCCTTTCCCAACTCTACTTTATGTATCAATACCAGTAACTTGTAACATTCCTTGTTTGTAGAAACTCATCCAGCTTTTTATTAAACTGACCAATGAACCTGCCATAACAACGTCCACTGGAAGACAGTTCCATAGCTTTACCGTTCTCACAGTGACAAACCCTTTCCCAACTCTACTTTATGTATCAATACCAGTAACTTGTAACATTCCTTGTTTGTAGAAACTCATCCAGCTTTTTATTAAACTGACCAATGAACCTGCCATAACAATGTCCACTGGAAGACAGTTCCATAGCTTTACCGTTCTCACAGTGACAAACCCTTTCCGAGCTTGAACCCTAAACCTTTTATCTTCAAGCCTTAAGGGATGTCCTCGTGTCCTTTGACATGTTCTATTGATGAACAATGCCCCAGATAGTTTATTGTATGGCCCGTTAATGTATTTATACACAGTAATCATATTCCCACGCAAGCGCCTTTTCTCCAGCGTACATAATTGTAACTTTTCCAGTCTCTCTTCATATTCAAGCTCCCCCAATCCCTTATTAATTTAGTTGCCCTTCTCTGAACCCTTTCCATTTCAAAGATGTCCTTTTTGTACACAGGATTCCAAAATTGCACTGCATATTCCAAATGAGGCCTTACCAATGCTTTGTAAAGAGGGAGAATTACATTTTTCTCCCTTGAATCCATACCTCTCCGTGAATGACCCCCATTATCTTTCAATATATTTGGTCTTCATTACCCAGAAGCCTCCTCTCTCGTGGGGTTTATTTCCAGTGCACACAGTTGGGTTACAGTTTATTGCAATTCTACTGACAAATGTTAAACAGTGATTGGGAACGGACCTTCTGAGCCATACGTGTCACCACCCACACTATAAACCAGCTGCTTATTAAATCAATATGGACGAAGCCAGAAGATTTCTACTTGCCATATGTGATCAGCTTCCTTCCCACATTATCTGCCATAAACTAATCCCACACCTCTTACCGGTTTACTGGGGGATGAATGAAATCCAACAACCTTATCAACTACAGTCAACAGGGGACGGAACCTTCAATGCCAAGTGCCCAAGTGAGTGCCACAATGTTCCCCGGGACAGATCGGCTCAAAGGCCATAAATCTCCCACATTCAGACACTATTGAACGTGAATTGTTTACGGAACATTTCACAATTGATTCTTTTCTGTTCACTAATCCTAGTGATTACCACAGACTTTGTCTGATTGGCCGACGTCTCGTCCATTGAAATTTAATGGGTTTTTATTACGTAATGTGTTCTCTTGGGAAACAGGACAAAGTTATTTTCATAGACAAATATGTGAACCGTTTCCCATAACACAGAGCGTGTATATGACGTGTATATAACGTGTATATGACGTGTATACGCTGTGTATACGATGTGTATATCCGGGCCGGTTCACACCTCCTGTGACTGTCCGACAATAGCTGCAAAGCTACAAACAGGAATCGATTTACGGGATTTTAGAATTCGGTGACATTTCCCCTTTGATTTTACACGTTATTGTGGCGCACTGAGCAATGTCCGAATATCCTTAAAGTCACACTGCAGCGCACCTTAATGCTCGTGATTGCACGCATTCCCGGTGCGCAATAGCGATGTGCCGTGTGTGTGCTATTGCGATTGCCCAATGTTTCGCAATCGGAACGCATGCATTTGCGCAAAAAATGCGGATCACATGGGCTCCGGTTACCAGATTGCAACGCACAGTAGCGCAGTAGGGTAACCCACCCTAGTGCACTTTTAAAGGTGCAATATAACTGCAAAAGCGCATCAGTGTGAGCTAGTCCTCACTAGTTATGTAACCGGGTTTCTAGCGGCTATAAACCAGTTTATTGGGGTTTATGTTCAGGGCTGTAATTCAGGGCGTAGAGCGATCTGGGCCCCTGTATAATGTCACATGTGCAGGGTCAGGAGAGGTAAGTCATGGTCACACAGCTGGATTGTGTTGTAACAATAACACACAACATTCTATTGTAATAAAGGTTTATACATTGTGGTTGGGAAATTCCATAGTCTACGATGTCACCGCCAGGACAATGTGATTGTAACCAGGTCAACATAAAGTTGGGTACACACAGCAAAGATGACAGACAGGATCTGCATTAGTGTACACACAGTCCTGAGCATTCTCCCTATACACATCATATACACATCATATACACATCATATACACATCATATACACATCATATACACATCATATACACACCATACACACATCATATACACATCATATACACACCATACACAAATCATATACACATCATACACACATCATATACACATCATATACACATCATATACACATCTTATACACAGCAATATACACATCATATACACATCATATACACAGCATATACCCACCATACACACATCATATACACATCATATACACATCATATACACATCATATACACCCATACACACATCATATAACACACCATATACAACATCCATATACACACCAATATACACATCATATACCACACCATATACACACCAAATACACATCATATACACGACTCATATACACATCCATATACACATATAATACACATTCATATACACATATATACACACCTCCACATCATATACACAACATATACACACCATAAACACACATCATATACACAGCCCATATACAACAATACACATCATAGACCCATCCATATACCATCTATACACAGCATATACACATCATAATACACAGCATATACACAGCATATACACACCATTACACAGTCCTATACACACAATATACACATCATATACACATTATATAACACATCAAATAACACATCATATACACATCTATACACACCATAACATACACCAATCAATAAACCAAAAAAACAAACCAAACATCAAGCTATACACATCATATAACACATCATACACATCACGCTATACCATCATATACCACCACATCACAACATCATACACACATTCATATAACCATCTTCACACATCATAATACACATCATATACACATCATATACACCCATACACCTAATACAACCAATACACACATCATATACACCACTCATACACATCATATCTACACACCATCTACCCCATCATATCACATCAATAGCACCAATCATATACACACATATAATCACCATCATTACACCATCATTCATACCGACCATCAGCCTCATACACACATATACACCCTATACCATATACACACCATATACACACCATATACCATCATATACAACACCATATACCACCCCTATACACATCATATACACACCATACATACAATCATATACACACCATATACCACCAATATACACATCATTACCATCATCATAATCATCATATACACATTATTCAACGACACTCATATACACCTCATATACACCACAACACAATCCATATACACACATATCACACCATCTAAATATACACACCCATATACACACCAATACCATCATATTACCACAACCATATACACATCATATACACACCAATACCAAAATACTACATCCATATACACCATCTACACATCATATACACATCATATACACACCATATACACACCATATACACACCATATACACATCATATACCACCATACTACACACCATATCACACCCACTATACACACAGTACACACCATCCTGTACACACCATGATCCACATGTCACTCATATACAAACCATACCATGATACACATCATATACCAACAATATGCACACATATACCACCAATATACACAGCCATACTACTCACCCTATCCATAGAAATACACACCCATATCACAAACCATAACACACCATATACAACACACATGTCACATATTCACATCATATACACACGTCCCACGTATACACACATACCACAACCGATAATTACACAATCCGTAACATCAGGTATCACATCATCATACGCAACACCATAACACAACCGTATAACAACAACCAATATACACTCGTCCAACTATACACACTATAACACACCAACCTTCATATATCACACATATACACTCATGGTACTCACAGGCGGCATATACACACCATATGTGGGTCATGACTATCACCCATAGTTACACCATAACTGACACATCATACGTATACACATCATATACACACCATATACACACCCCATACTAACACATGTACATTACACCTATGTACACATCATGATCACACATCATATCACAATCATGCAATACATAACACCCATATACAACACCATAACACAATACACACATGTAACACCAATGTACACATCAGGTAACATCATAAACCATCATACACACCATCGACCCCGATCACCCCCGATGCACAATACCACCATCTAGGCACATCCCATACTATACACACCAAGTACACCCCATACGACACCATGACAACAGCTACACATCAGATACACCACTATAAACCCATATACCCACCATATTGCACACAACCTATGCACACCAATGCAACCATATACACCCATATAACACATCCATAAACATACACACATATACCAACATATACACCTATTCACATCATTACACCATCTCTATACACACCATATCACACCATGATACACACATATAACAACGCATTCACACCTACTACACCATAGTACACACGCATAGTACCCATGCATAGCACATCCTTCATAACACATCCTCTACACAGCATATACACAGCAGTAGAACATCATATACAACATCTATACACATCCTAGCACATCTACTATACCAGCATAGTACACCCTATACACTATACACATCAACACCTATACACTAGCATCATATTCGCCCAAACACATATCCATACTATCACTCTAATATGCAGTCACATCCATATACCTGCACACATAACAACTATATTCACACATAGACACAATCATATCAACCATATACCTCAATACACATCATATCACCCACTCTATACATACACATAGACACAATTTATACGACATCATATACACATCCTAAATACACAATTCACTCATAGTACAACACATATCAATCATACTACACTCTAACGCTATACACAATCATATACACACATACAATCATATGCCACCACATACAACGTACACCATCAATACACATTCCATCATATCACAGCCTACCACAGCTACTACTATCATCAAGCTATCACAGCATCAACATCCATACTAACATTACACACATACATACAACATATACACACATATAACACATCCATATACACACCATATACCCAGCATCATACTACACATCATGCCATCACACATCAGTACCAAATACATCCCTCATATACACCATATCACATCTATCATACACACATCAACTCCACAAATATCACACATAAATCCAGACACCTACACCACACCTATGACACAGTATCAGTCATGCCATCAACCCGATAACAACATATACACACTATCAATCTATCACATCCATCATCCATACACAGCATGATACCATATATGCACATCATCAACACACATCACCAGCATACACACATCCATACCAGATACATACCCCTCCATCATACACACAGCATACACACCAACCATATACACACACATCATACACACCGAATATCATATACACAGCAATTCCCCATCATATACCATCATCATCACATCATACACAACCTCATACACACGTACACATACCACACAACCATCATACAGTTCACCATATCACAGCATGCATACCACCCACGCAATCTCCAATCACATATACACAGATCATACCCACATATCACACATCACCCTCATATCACAGCATGACTATACACATACACCTATACACATCATACACACATCATACACACAGACAAAATAACAATACAGCATCAATTACACACACATTACATCACCATAACACATAGCTATCACAGAATATCCAATCATTCACATATCACACACATATACACACCATATACACACAATACACATCATATACACATCCCAATACACACTATATACACATCATATACACATCGTCCACATCATATACCACACATATACACCAGCATAAACACATATACACACATCCACACGCATATACAAAGCATATGCACACATAGACACAGCATATACATCACAATACACACACATACACAGCATCACACATCATACCACACATAACACATCATAACATATATCACAGGTCTTACACAGCATATATACAAGCACATAGCATATCACACATCAGCAATATCACAATATCCATCAACCATCATATACACATATAACACAATATACAAAAGCTATCCATCAATACATCATATACACACATTCCACAATATACACATCACTACTACACATCATCCCTGATACACTCCTCAACAGCACTACCATCCATTACCCACTCACTTAAATACTACACAAATTATACACCCATATACCACCAATACCTCATCACACATCATATCACACATCATACACACAGATACACACAGCTATCCAAATCACTCATACACACAACACACAGCATACCACTATACACACAATGTACACAGCATACCCATAAACACATCATATACACACAGATATACACATCATAACCACATCGTACCACTCCATACACATCATACTACATCATATACACCACATTATACACACATGATCTCATATACAATCATAATCACAGCTAACACCTACAAGCATATACACATATACAATCATATACACATATATACACATCATATACACCATATCACATCATAACACATCACTATACACATCATCATACACATCATATAACATCACATAACACACCAACTCATCAGATACACTTCCGATATACACACTCATATACACATCCAATACGGTACACAATCATAACATATAACACATCATATACCCCCTCATCATCCACATCATAACAAGTTACACATCATACACAGCTTACACAGCTACACAAATCACTCATACACATCATATACAACACCACTCATTACAGTAATGCACAATTATATATCCACATCAACATCACTATACCTCAGTACACAATACACCAACATACACATAAACTACACAATAATGCCACCATCATAATACCAACATCAGAGATATAAACAACCGATTTGACCATCACACATAAATATTCCTCCACCATCATATACCGATCATAACAGCATACACACAGCATGGAATGACAAATGTCCTAACATCATATATTCACACACAGTCAAAGCTACAACACAGGCCATAACCTCGATAATGAACCAGACAGTGATACAATCACAAGACATTTCACATCATACCAACATACAACAAACACATCAGACCACTCATAATGAACCCCATCCAATACAATCATAATAGCACCATATAACTAGACCTCAATAAATCCACACATAAACAGACCATATATACGATCATGATACACACATATCATACAGACTCATATACACACATTAATCACATCATAAGACTAACACGCTCAATGATGAACATGATATACCACAGTATCTACAACATACTATTCACCCCATCATATAGCTACCAGCAATTACAACTTCAATCGATAGGTTCAATCATAGTAACAGCAATCACCATAAGACAAACCTATACACAGCATATAACAACTTATCCTCATTCACCATATACACAGTAATACCATAACACAATCACAGAGCCGATACACTGCAACACCATATAACACCGGTACCAAGCAGCTGACATATAAATCCCCATCATATAGACTAAAAAACACCAGGAGCCATGATGGAGATGAAACAGACAGTGACCATACAAAGAATATTCCCATCATATAGACTAAAAACACAGAGCCTTATGGATATGACCATACAGTGACATCACATACAATATCCTCTTACAAACACAGCATGCTAAGAACGTTATATCACAATTGCACAATAGATACAGGCATGAGGATATGAAACAGAAGTGATCATACAAGACATATTGCCCAGTATAGCAGACCTAAAACACAAGAGCCTGATAGATCTGCACAGTGAGTACAAAGAAAATATTCCCATCATAGTATAGACTAAAACCCAACCCAATGTATGAATTGGAACAAGACAGTTTGATCATACAAAGATAATTCCCATCATAAATACGACTAAAACACACGAGCCATGATGGAAATATGAACGAGTGACTCATACACAGATATCCAGCCCATCAGTCAAGACTAAAAACACACAGCAAGCCATGATAGGATATGATCAATACGTGGCATCACATAAGAATATTCACTCCCCATCATATAGACTAAAAACACAGACCTGATGGATCATGACAAACAGATAGTGACCATCCATCAAATATTCCCATCATTAGACAAAACACCAGAGCCATGATGGATATGAGCACGACTGACAACAATATAACAATTCCCATCATATATACTAACAAAACCGAGCCATGATGGTATAATGAACAGACAAGTGAATACATACTAGAAATATTCCCCATCATAAGAACTACTAAACACACGAGCCATGATAGATCTGAACAGATACAAGTGATCCCATACATACAACTATATTCCCATCATATAGACTACAAACACAGAGCAAGGGCAATGGAGATGAACAGACAGTGACATAAAAGAATATTCCCCATCATATAATCACATAAAAAACACCAGAGCCTGAGGATATGACAGTAAGTGACCTAATAAAGATATTCCCCATACATATAGACTAAAACACAAGCCATGATTGATATGATCCAGACAGTGACTAACAACACAGAAATATTTCCCCCATCAATAGACCTAAAAACACACATGAGCCATGATGGTGGATATGAACAGACTAGTGAACATACAAGAATATTCCCATCATATGACTAAAACCAACAAGACCAATGCATGAGGATTGAACAGTACAGTGACCATACAAAGAATATGCTCCCATCATATAGACCACTAAAAACACGAGCCATGAGGCTATGAACCAGATAGTGACCAATCACCTAATACATCATCCATCTACTAGAACCTCAAAACCACCAGAGCCATGATGGATTGTAACACACAGTGACCAATAAGAATATCCCCATCATAATAGACTAAAAAACACAGAGCCATGATGATATCGAACAGACAGTGACAATACATACAATATCCATCATCTACGACTAAAACACACAGAGCCCAATGATGAGATATGTAACTGACATCAAGTGCCATATAACGAATCTTCCCATCATATAGACTCAAAACACAGAGCCAATGATGGAATATGAAAACACAGCGTGATCATATAAAAGAATATTCCCCAACATATCAGACCTAAAAACAACAGAGCCTGAGGATCTGAACCAGTGTACTATACAATAAATATTCCCATCGTAAATGACTAAAACCACAGAGCAAGCATGTGGATATTAACAGATAGTGACCATACAAATGATTTCCAACCCATCATACTAGCTAAAACAACACGACCCATTATCGATAATTGCACAATGATGGATATGAACAGAAGTGAATCAAATTCTACCCCAATCATTGAACTAAAACCAGAGCCATGATGGATATGACAGACATGACTATACAAAGAATATTCCCATCATATGACTAAAACACACAGAGCCAATGGAGGGATATGTAAACAGATCAGGACTCAGAATAAAGAATACTTCCCACATCATATGACTAACAAACACAGAGCCATGATGGCATATGAACCGACGTAGATACAAAAGACACTATTCCCCACATTAGACTAAAAACACGACGATGGATATGACCAGTGACATACACAGATATTCGCATGAGAATAAACAATATGGATAGAACAGACAGTGACTCAATAACAAGATTCCCATATATCGACTAAAAACACGAGCCATGATGGATGATGAACGACTACTGGGAATACAAGACAATACATTCCCATCATATAGAATAAAAACACAGACCCATGATGGATAAATGACCAGAAGTGATCCCATACCGAATAGATTCTCCCATCATCTTAGACTCAAAACACAAGCCCTGATGGATATGAACAGACTAGTGATCACATATCCAAGATACTTCTCATATATGACTAAACACAGAGCCATGTATGATATTAACAGACAGGACCATACAAAGAATATTCCCATCCATATAGACTAAAAAACCCATGCCATGACATGGAATATGAACACAGTGATCATACCATAAAATCTTCCCCAATCATATAGACTAAAAAACACAGACCCATGATGGAATGACAGACAGTGATCAATACTAAGAAATACTTCCCATCATATCAGACTAAAAACACAGAGCCTATGATGGATATGGAGTTCAAAATACATCATCACGTGATCATATCACCCATCAATTAGCTCAAAAACACAGAGCCTTGATATGACAATCTATGTGACGATACTAACAAGATATTCCCCATCATATCACTAAAAACACAGGCCATGATGGTATATGAACAACCAAGTGATCATACATAAATACTTCCCAGCATCATCGAACTAAAAACACAGAGCACATGAATGATATATGAACGACAGAGTGGACCATACAAATAGAATATTCCCCAGCATATAGACTAAAAACACGACCATGATGGTTGAAAAGACCATTGACCATACAAAGAATATATTCCACCAACATGACGCTAACAAACACACAGAGCCGATGATGGATAATGACAAATAGTGACCATACAAACGAATAATTCCCATCATATAGACTAAAAAACCACAGAGCATGATGGTATATGAACAATCATCGATCATTCAAATAAATACACTTCCCATCATTAGACTAAAAACACACGAGTCCCCATCATGGATATGAACAGACTTGATCATACACAGTAATATTCCCCTCACTAGACCTAAAAAACACAGAGCCCCCATGATGGATCATCGTCAGACAGGATAACATACAATAGAATATTCCCATCATACGACTATAAAAACACATGAGCCATCGCATGGTAATGAACAGACATGTATCATACATAGAATATTCCCCTCATCTAGACTAAAAAACACGTAGCCACATGATGTGATCATGGAAAAATAAGTGACTACAATAGAATATCCCATCATATAGACTAAAAACACAGAGCCAATTCGATAGACAAGGAATCAGACATATCAACAGAAAATAGTCCCCATCATATAGACTAACAACACAGAAGCCATGATAGATATAAAGACACGTGATCATACAATGATATTCCCTCATATAGACCTAAAAAACACAGAGCCATGATGGAATATGAACAAGACAGTGACCAGGACATAGAATATTCCCCATCATCTATACTAAAAACCCAGGCCATGATGGATATGAACACGACAGTGACCATACATAGAATATTCCCATCATATAGACCTACAAACACGAGCCATGATGGATATGACATTAGTGACCTATACAAAGAATATTCCCATCATATAACTAAAACAACAGCAGCCATGATGGATATGACAGACATTGATCAAATCCAACAGAATATTCCCCATCTATAGACTAAAAACACAGAGCCATGATGGATATATGAACAGACAGTGAATCATACAAAGAATATTCCCCATCATATAGACTAAAACACAGAGGTCCATGTGGATATGAACAGACAGTGATCATCATAGAATATTCACCGA
Source organism: Hymenochirus boettgeri (assembly GCA_019447015.1). Classification (NCBI taxonomy): domain Eukaryota; kingdom Metazoa; phylum Chordata; class Amphibia; order Anura; family Pipidae; genus Hymenochirus; species Hymenochirus boettgeri. Next base: position 61,343 of record JAACNH010000307.1, read on the forward strand.
TCATCTAACTAACAACACCAGAGGCCATGATGATATGAACAGCAGTGGATCATACATAGAATATTCCCATCATATAGACTAAAAAACCCAGGCCATGATGGATAATGGGAACACATATTTACCATGACATAGAATATTCCCATCATATAGACTAAAAACACAGAGCCAGTGAATGGATATGAACAGACAGTGATCATACATAGAATATTCCCCATCATATAGACTAAAAACACAGAGCCATGATGGATATGAACAGACAGTGATCATACAATGAATATTCCCCATCATATAGACTAAAAACACAGAGCCCCATGATGTATATGAACAGACAGTGATCATACAATGAATATTTCCCCCATCATATAGAATAAAAACACAGAGCCCTGATGCTATGGCACAGACAGTGATCATACCTGACAATATTCCCCATCATATAGACTAAAAAAAAAACACGAGCCCAAGATGGATATGAACAGACAGTGATCATACAAAGAATATTCCCATCATATAGCACTAAAAACACAGAGCCATGATGGATATGACAGACAGTGACCATACCAGAAATTCCCATCAATATAGACTAAAAAACCCAGAGCCATGATGGATATGAACAGACCGTTACCTATACAAAGAATATTCCCATCATATAGACTAAAATGAACACATAGACATGATGGCATATGAACAGACAGTGACCATACAAAAATATTCCTCCCCATCATATAGACTAAACACACAGAGCCAGTGATGATATAACACGACAGTGACCCATACAAGAAATATTCCCATCATATAGACTAAAACACAAGAGCCATGGGATGGATATGGAACAGAACAGTGACCATACAAAGAATATTCCCATCTATATACTAAAAACCTGGGGGGGGGACAGACCATGATGGGATATGAACCGACTTATCATACAAGAATATTCCGCGATCATATCGCGGCTAAACAGCAGATCCAGATTGAGTCTTCACATACATGACGGCGAACACAGAAATGCCCGCGGCATCATTGATCGACTAAGCAACCACAGGAGTCATGATGGGGGGGGGGGGGAAAATATGAACAACCTTGACCATAACAAGAAATTCGCCCACAGAAGGGAATCATACGACTAAACAAAACGCAACACAGTCCAATGATGGTATGAACAGACAGTGATCATACAAAAATATTCCCAACAATCATATAGACTAACAACACAGAGCCAATGATGATATGACAGACAGTGTCATACAAAGAAATATCCCATTCATAATAGACTAAACCACCAGCCATGATGGATATGAACAGACCGTGACCATACAAGAATATTCCCCATCATAATAGACCTAAAACACCGAGCCATGATGGCTAGAACATACATTTGACCATACAAAGAATATTCCCATCATATAGACTAAAAACACAGAGCCATGATGGATATGCCCGAACGTGACCATATACAAGAAATCTTCCCATCATCTAGACTAAAACCCCCACAGAGCCATGATGGATATGAACAGACATTGGACCATACTCGAATATTCCCATCATATAACTAAACACAGAGCCATGATGGAATGAACAGCAAGTGACCATACAAAGAATACCCATCTCTAGACTAAAAACACAGAGCCTGATGGATATTAAACAGCTAGTACCATAATAAAAGAATATTCCATCATAGTAGACTAAAAACACAGACCATGATTGATAGGAAAGAGATAGTAGCCATACAAAAATATTCACCCAGCATATAGACTAAAAACACAGAGCCATGATGATATGAACAGACCAGTTGACCATACAAAGAATATTCCCATCATATAGCTAAAACCAGTAGCCAGATGGTATTAACAGATAGTACCATATAAAATATTCCCATCATATAGACCTAAAAACACAGAGCCATGATGGATATGACAGATAGTGTAATCAAAGAATATTCCCCATCATATAGACTTAAAAAAACACAGAGCCATGATGGATAATGAACATACATTGATCATACAAAGAATATTCCCCATCATATAGACTAAAAACAACAGAGCCATGATGGATATGAACAACGTGACCCATACCTATAATATTCCCCCATCAATAGACTAAAAACACATAGCCATGATGGATATGACAGACATGATCATACAAAGAATATTTCCCCATAATATAGACTAAAAACACAGAGCCATGATCGGATATGACCAGACAGTGACCATTACAAAGAATATTACCCCATCATATAGACCTAAAACACAGAGCCTGATAGATAGTTGGAGTATTTTTTGACCGTGACTCATACAAAGAATATTCCCCATCATTCATATAGACTAAAAACAATACAGAGCCATGATGGATATGAATAGACAGTGGACCATACATAGAATATTCCCCATCATATAGACTAAAAACACAGAGCCATATGGATATTAACAGACACAATGACCATACAACAGAATATTCCCCTCATATGAGTTCACACACTACAAACACAGAGCCATGATGGATAGGCACAGACTGATCATACAAGAATATTCACCATCATATAGACTAAAAACAGCAGAGCCTGATAGATATGAAATGACAGTGATCATACAAGATATTTCCCATCATAGACTAAAAACAACAGAGCCCTGATGATATGAACAGACAGTGACCATACATAGAATATTCCCCATCATATAGACTAAAACACAGAGCATTATGGATATGAACAGACCGTGCTCATACAAAGGAAATATTCCCCATCATATTAGAAACTAAACACAGAGCCCATGATGATATGAACCGACGTGATCATAAAAGAATATTCCCATCAATAGACTAAAAACACAGAGTCATGATGGACGTGTGGAGAAGCAGGACAGGTTGATCTACCAAGAATATTCCACATATAGAACTAAATAAAACACAGAGCCCATGATGGATATTAACAGACAGTGACCATACAAAGAATATTCCCCCCCTCATAAGACTAAAAACCCAGAGCCTGATGGATAGAACGACAGTGCTTCATACATAGAATATTCCCATCATATAGACGAAAAACGAGCCATGATGGATATGAACAGACGTGAGTGCATACAAAGAATATTCCCATCAATATAGACTAAAACACAGAGCCCATGATGGATATAACGACAGTGATCATACAAAGAGATATCCCCATCATAGAGACTAAAAACACCGAGCCCATGATGGATATGACAGACAGTGATCATACATAGAATATTCCCCATCATATAGACTAAAAAACACATAGCCATGATGGATAGAAATAAAGTGATCAATACAATGAATATTCCCATCATATAGAAAACTACAAACACAGACCATGATGGATATGAACAGACAGTGATCATACAATGATTTCCCCATCATATTAGCCTAAAAACACAGAGCATTATTGATATGAACATACAGTGATCCATACAATGAATACTTCCCCATCATATAGCTAAAAACACCAAGAGCCATGATTGATATGAAATCAGACAGTGATCATACAAAGAATATCCCACATATAACTAAAAACACAGATCCATGATGGATAGACAGATAGTGACCAACCAAGAATATTCCCTCATCATCATAGACTAAAACACAGAGCCATGATGATATAACATACAGTGACCATACAATAATATTCCCCACTCATATAGACCTAAAAACAACAGAGCCATGATGGATATAACAGATAGTGACTATACAAAGATATTCCCCCTCATATAGACTAAAAAAACCAGAGCCATGGAATGGATATGAACAGACAGTGATCATACAAATAATATTCCCTCATCATATAGACGAAAAAACACAGAGCCATGATGATATGAACATACAGTGGAACCATCACAGAGAATATTTCCCCCCCCATCATATAGACCTAAAAAAACAGAGCCAATGAGGATATGAACCATGACCGTGATCATAAAGAAATATTCCCCCATCATATAGACTAAAAACACAGAGCCATGATGGATATGAACAGACAGTGATCATACAAAGAATATTCCCCATCATAGTTAGACAAAACACAGAGCCATCTGATATAAATGAGTGACTCATACAAAGAATATTCCCCATCAATATAACTAAAAAACACAAGCCATGATGGATATGAATAGACCGTGAGACCATACATAGAATAGTTCAGTTCCCCATCATATAGACTAAAACCACAGAGCCATGATGGAATAATGACAGACAATGACCATAACAAAGAATATTTCCCCATCATATAGACTACAAACACAGAAGCCATGATGGATATGAAACAGACAGTGAATCATACAAAGAATATTCCCCCCCATCATCTAGACGAAAAACACAGAGCATGATAGATATGAACTGACCGTGCTCATACAAAGAATATTCCCCACATATCGACTAAAAAACACAGAGCCATGATGATCTTAACGACATTGACCATACAACGCTATTCCCCATCATAATAGACTAAAACAACACGAGCCATGATGGATATGACAGACCTTGATCATACAAGAATATTTCCCACTCTAGAACTAAAAACCCAGAGCCATGATGATATGAAACAGACAGTGATCATACAAGAGATATTCCCATCATATAGACTAAAACCAGAGTCATGATGGATATGAAACAGACAGTGATCATAACAAAGAATATTCCCATCATATAGACTAAAAACACAGAGGGCCATGATAGTATGAACAGACAGTACCATACAAGAATATTCCCCATCATATAGACTAAAAACACAGAAGCCATGAATGGATATGAACAACCAGTGATCATACATACGAATATTCCCATCATAATATAGACTAAAAACACAGAGCCTGATGGATCTGAACAGCAGTGATCATACAACGAATATTCCCATCATATAGAACTAACAACACCGAGCCTGATGGATATGGAACGACAGTGATCCATACAAAGAATATTTCCCCCATCATATAGACTAAAACACAGAGCCATGATGGATATGAACAGACAGTGATCATACATAGAATATTCCCATCATATAGACTAAAAACACAGAGCCATGATGGATATGAACAGACAGTGATCATACATAGAATATTCCCATCATATAGACTAAAAACACAGAGCCATATGGATAGAACAGACATTGACCATACAAATATTCCCCATCAATAGACTAAAACACAGAGCCATGTGGATATGAACAGACAGTTGACCATATAAAAAAATTATTCCCCATCAATAACTAAAAACACAGAGCCATGAGGATATGAACAGACGTGCCATACAGAGAATATTCCCCATCATATAGACTAAAAACACAGGCCTGACGGATATTGTAACAGACAGTGCCCATACATAGAATATTCCCCTCAGATAGACTAAAAACATAAACAGAGCCACATGATGGATATGAAAACAGACAGTTGAACAGACCAAGAATATTCCCCTATCATATTTACTAAAAACACAGAGCCATGATGGATATGAACAGACAGTAGACCATACAAAAATTTCCCCATCATATAGACTGCAAAACACAGAGCCATGATGGATATGAAAGACAAGTGACCATACAAGAATAGTTCCCCATCATATAGACTACAAACACAGAGCCATGATGGATATGAACAGACAGTCGATCATACACAGAATCTTCCCCTCATATAGAACTAAAAACCAGAGCCATGATGGATATGAACGAACAGTGACCATACAAAAGAATATTCCCATCATATAGACATAAAACACAGAGCCATGATGGATATGAACAGACAGTGATCAACATAGATTTCCCATCATTAGACTAAAAACACAGACCATGATGGATATGAACAGCCAGTTGACCATCAAAGAATATTCACCAGCAATAGCTAAAAACAACAGAGCCCAATGATGGATATGAACAGACAGTGATCATACATAGAATATCCCATCATATAGACTAAAAACACAAGCCATGATGGAGATGAACGACAGTGACCATACAAGAATATTCCCCATCATTAGACGAAAACACAGAGCCATGATGGATATGAACAGACAGTTGACGCATACAAAGAATATTCCCATCTATAGACTAAAAACACAGCGCCATGATGATATGAACAATATTGACCATACTACAAAGAATATTCCCATCATATAGACTAAAAACAAGAGCCATGATGGATCTGAACATACAGTGACCATACAAAGAATATTCCCTCATAATAACAAAAACCAGAGCCAGGATTGATAGACAGACAGTGACCATATAAAGAATATTCCCCATCATATAGACTAAAAACATGGAGCCATGATGGATATGAACAGATAGTGACCATACAAAGAATATTCCCATCATATAGACTAAAAACACAGAGCCATGATGGATATGAACAGACAGTGACCATACAAAATATTCCCATCATATAGACCTCAAACACCAGCCATGAGGAAATACCAACGTGACCATACAAAAATAGTCCCCATCATATAGACTAAAAACACAGAGCCATGATGGATATTGAACAGAACGTGACCATACCAAAGAATATTCCCATCCTTAGATAAAAAACACAGAGCCATGATGGATATGACCAGAACAGTGACCATACAAAGAATATTCCCATCAATAAACTAAAAACACAGAGCCATGATGGATATGAACAGACAGTGCAACGAAAGAATATTCCCATCATCTAGACTAAAAACAGACCATGAATTGATATGAACAGACATTGACCATACAAAGATAATTCCCATCATATAGACTAAAAACCAGAGCAATGATGGATATGAAACAGCTAGTGCCATACAAATAATATTCCCATCATAAGACTAAAGGAACAACAAGCGCCATGATTGATTGTAAACAGACAGTGACCATATAAAGAATATTTCCCCATCATATAGACTAAAAAAACAAGAGCCATGATGGAATGACGACAGTGACCATACAACAATACTGTCCCATCATATATACTAAAAATCACGAGCCATGATGGATATTGAACAGCCCCCCAACAGTGACCATACATAGAATATTCCCCTCATAATAGACTAAAAACACAGAGCCAGATTGGATATGAACAACAGTGACCATACAAGAATAATTCCCCATATCTGACTAAAAACACAGCAGCCATATGGATATAACAGACAGTGACCATACAAGAATTTTCCCATCATAATAGACTAAAAACACAGAGCCATGATGATATTGAACATACAGTGATCATACAAAGAATATCCTTCATCATTAGACTAAAACACAGAGCCATAGGATATGAACCGACAGGTGATCATACATAACAATTTTCCCCTCATTATAGACAAAAACACAGAGCCATGATTGGATAATGAAACAGACAGTGATCATACCAAGAATCTTCCCATCATATGACTAAAAACACAGATCCATGATGGATATGACCAGACAGTACCATACATACAATATTTCCCCATCATCTAGACTAAAAACACGAGCCATGATGGATCTGAACAGACAGGTGAAACCATACGAAGAATATTCCCGCATAGAGACTAAAAACACAGAGCCATGATTGGATATGACATACAGTGACCATACAAAGAATATTCCCATCATATAGACTAAAACCAGAGCCATGATGGATATGACCAGGACAGTGATCATACAAAGAATATCCCATATATAGCTATAAAACAATAGAGCATGAATTGATATGAACAGACCGTGACGCATACAAGAATATTCCCCCATCATCATAGACTAAAAAAAACACAGTAGCCAATAGGATATAACAGACATTGATCATACATAGAATATTCCCCATCAGAGAGGACTAAAAACACAGAAGCCATGATGGATATGAACAGACCAGTGACCATATAAGATATTCCCCACATAATAGACTAAAAACACAGAGCCATGATGGATAGAACAGACGTGACCATACACAAAGAATATTCCCCTATCATATCGGCTAAAAAACAGAGTTCCATGATGGATTGACAGAGCAGTGACCATACAAAGAATTTCCCCATCATATAGACTAAAAACCGAGCCATGATGGATATGAACAGACCGTGATCATCAAAGAATATCCCCAACAATATAGGGCTAAAACACAGAGCCATGATGGATATGAAACAGACAGTGACCATACAAAGAATATATTCCCCATCATATAGACTAAAACACAGAGCCATGAAATGGAGAGGAACAGACAGTGCACCATACATATAATATTCCCATCATATAGACTAAAAACACAGAGCCATGATTGATATGAACCACATTGACCATACAAAGAATATTCCCCATCATATATACTAAAAAATAAAAACACAGATCCATGATGGATATTACATACATTATCATACATACATATCCCCCATCATATAGACTAAAACACGAGCATGATGGATAATGCACAGACAGTGACCATACAAAGAATATTCCCATCATATAGACTAAAAACACAGAGCCATGATGGATATGAACAGATAGTGACCATACATAGAATATTCCCATCATATAGACTAAAAACACAGAGCCATGATGGATATGAACAGACAGTGACCATACATAGAATATTCCTCATCATATATGACTAAAAACACAGATCCATGATGGATATGAAACAGACAGTGACCATACAAAGATATTCCCCATCATATAGACTAAAAACACAGAGCATGATGATATGAACAGCGTTACCATAACATACAATATCCCCATCATTAGACTAAAAACACAGAGCCATGATGGATATGAACAGACATGACCCTACAAAGAATATTCCCATCATCTAGACTAAAAATCACAGCCATGATGGATATGAACCGACAGTGACGCATAAAAAGATATTCCCATCATATATACAAAACCCAGAGCCATGATGATAATGACAAACATTGATCATACAAAGAATATTCCCATCATAGAGACTAAAAACACAGATCCATGATGATCTGACGACAGTGACATACAATAATATTCCACATCATATGACTAAAACACAGAGAGCCATGATGGATAATGAACCTACAGTGACCCATACAAGAATATTCCCATCATATAGACTAAAAACACAGAGCCATGATAGAGATGACCAGACAATGATCATACAAAGAATATTCCCATCATATAGACTAAAAACACAGAGCCATGATGGATATGAACAGACAGTGACCATACAAAGAATATTCCCATATATGAGCTCAAAAACACAGAGCCATGATAGATATGAACAACCTTGGATCATACAAAGAATATTCCATCATATAGACTAAAAACACAGAGCCATTATGGAATAACAGACAGTGACCATACGTATAATATTCCCATCATATAGACTAAAAACACGAGCCATGATCGATAATGAACATACCGTGCTCATATCAAAGAATATTCCCCTCATATAGACTAAAAACACAGAGCCATGATGTGATTATGAACAGACACAGTGACATACAAAGAATATTCTCCCCATCATATAGACTAAAAACCCAGAGCCATGATGGATATGAACATACAGTACCATACATAGAATATTCCCCCATCATATAGACTAAAAACACAGAGCCGAATGGATAAATGAACAACATTGACCATACAAAGAATATCCCATCATCTAGACTAAAAACACAGAGCCATGATGGATATGACAGACATTGATCATACAAGAATATTCCCATCATATAGACTAAAAACACAGAAGCCATGAGTGGATAGACAGAATCATGCCCATATACAAGACTATTCCCATCATAAGAAGACTAAAAACACAGGCCTGATGGATATGAAACAGACAGTGATACATACAAAGAATATTCCCATCATATATACTAAAACCACAGGCCGATGGATGGAATGAATCAGACAGTGACCCATACCATAGAATATTCCCATCATATATACTCAACAACGAGCCATGATGGATAATGAACAGACAGTGACCTACAAAGAATATTTCCCCATCATATAGACTAAAAACCAGAGCCTTATGGAATGAACAGATATGGACATACATACAATATTTCCCATCATATAGCTAAAATAAAATCACAGAGCCATGATGGATATGAAAGAATAGTTGAACATACATACATATTCCCATCATATAGACTAATCACAGAGCCATGATGATAGGAACAACAGTGACCATAACAAAAGAATATTCCCCATCATAATCAGCTAAAACACAAGAGCCATGATGGATATGAACAGATCTTGACCATCATACAATATTCCCATCAGATAGCTAAATCCAGAGCCCATGATGGATCTGAACAGATAGTGACCATACAATACAATATTCCCCATCAATATAGACTAAAACACAGATCCATGATTTGATATGAACAGACATTGATCATAACACTGAAATCCCCTCATATAGACTAAAACCACCCGAGCCATGATTATATTAACATACATGATCATACAATGTAATATCCCCCAACCATCATAGCCTAAAAACCACAGAGCCATGATGGATATGAACATGACAGTGACCAATACAAATAATCTTCCCCCACATATTAGACTACAAACCAGAGCATGAGGATATGAACAGACAGTTACCATACATGGCAATATGCCCACCATATAGACTAAAACACAGAGCATGATGATATGAACCGACATGAAACATACAAAGAAATCGTCCCCATCATATGACTAAACACACAGAGCCATGATGGATATGGAACAGGATAGTGACTCAGACATAAAATATTCCCATCATATCGACTAAAAAACACAGAGCCATGATGGATAATTAACAATCGTGACCATACATAGAATCTTCCCATCATATAGACTAACAACACAGCGCCCATGATTGAATATGACAAGACAGGTGACCATACAAAGAATATTCCCTCATATACTAAAAACCCAGATCCATGATGGATGAACAGATAGTGAGACCATACATAGAATATTCCCATCATATAGACTAAAAACACCGAGCCATTATGGTAGTGAACAGACAGTGACCATACATGAATATTCCCATCATATAGACTAAAAAACAAACAGAGGCCATGATGGATATGAACATAAGTGACCATACTAGAATATTCCCTCATATAGACAAAACACAGAGCCATGATGGATATGAAACAGACGTGACCATACAAACGAAATATTCCTATCATATAGACTAAAAAACACAGAGCCAATGATGGATATGAACCGACCTTGACCATACAAAGAATTTCCCCATCATATATAACTAAACACAAGCCATGATTGATATTAACAGACATGACCATACAAATAATATTCCCCATCATAATAGACTAAAAAAAGAGCCAGATAGATATGAACGACTTGACCATACATACATTATTCCATCATATATAAATTCAAATACCATTAACTAGCCTTAATTATAATGCCCTTGTATATACTCTCTGGACGTTGTAAAGGCTAATATAGGAACAATCCAAAATAGAATTCTAACGTAGCTAACAGCTGGGACTTTCACTATGAAACAGGAAAAGGTGGAGAAATGATCGTTATTCTATCTGAACTACTTTGGCCATGTTTAAATAGAGACCAAGGGCCAGATCATCCCTAAGTAATGGAAGAACAAATGGATGAGGGACTGGAGCTAGATGGCATTTGAAGTCTGGTGCACGTCCACATTTATTTTCTTGCCCTTTAACTGTACATTGTTGGAAAACCGATTGGGTGGCCTCATAGGGTTTAGGCTGCTAATAATAGATTTATATGGATACGAATGGACACGTTGGGTAAGATGGTCATTCTGTCAGTGATAATATACCTAAAACTACACTGCATGTTTGGCACTTTCATTAAACACAGGTGAAAGATAATAGACATTTACACATAACCTTCCACAAACCTGTAATGTCAGCTTAGCCTACAAATACTATACTACTGTCACTCACAAGGAAAGGTCAGTAACCTCACAAGGATAAAGTCAGTGGACCTCACATGTGATAAAGTCAGTGAACCTAACAAAGATTAAGTCAGTGGTCAGTGCATGTAATTCTTCCTTCTCCCTCTTTACAAGCATTGGTAAGGCCGCATTTGGCATATGCAATGCACTTTTTGAATTTCTGTGTAACAAAAGGACTCTTTGAAATGGAAAGGTTCAGAGAAGGGCAACTAAATTAATAGGGATTGGGGGGACTTTAATATGAAGAGAGACTGGAAAAGTGTTACAATTATGTAACCTGGATAAAGGCGATTGGCGTGGGGATGTGATTACGTGTATAACTAACATTAAACGGGCCCCATACAATTAACTATCTGGGTCAATTGTTTCACCATAGAACATGTCAGAGGACCGTGGACATCCCTGAAAGACGTGAATAAAAGGTTTAGGGTTCACAAGCTCGGAAAGGTTTGTTCACTGTGAGAACGGTAAAGCTATGGAACTGTCTTCCAGTGGACGTTGTTATGCCGGTTCATTGTCAGTTTAATAAAAGCTGGATGAGTTTCTACAACACAAGGAATGTTCAAGTTACTGGTATTGGATACATACAGTAGAGTTGGGAAAGGGTTTGTCACTGTGAGAACGGTAAAGCTATGGAACTGTCTTCCAGTGGACGTTGTTTATGGCCAGGTTCATTGGTCAGTTTACTAAAAAGCCGGATGAGTTTACTAAAACAAGGAATGTTACAAGTTACTGGGATTGATACATAAAGTAGAGTTGGGAAAGGGTTTGTCACTGTGAGAACGGTAATTTTTAAGCTATGGAACTGTCTTCCAGGGACGTGTGTTATGGCAGGTTCATTGGTCAGTTTAAAAAAAGGGCTGAGTTTTCTACAAACAAGGAAGTTACAAGTTACTGGATTGATACTAACAGTAGAGTTGGGAAAGGGTGTTGTCACTGTGAGAACGGTAAAGCTATGGAACTGTCTTCCAGTGGACGTGTTATGGCAGGTTCATTGGTCAGTTTATAAAAAAAGCTGGATGGGGTTTCTACAAACAAGGAATGTACAAGTTACAGGTATTGATACCTAAAGTAGAGTTGGAACGGGTTGTCACTGTGAGAACGGTAAAGCTATGGAACTGTCTTCCAGTGGACGGTTGTATGGCAGGTCATTGGTCAGTTTAATAAAAAAGCTGGATGAGTTCTAACTACAACAAGGAATGTTACAAGTTATGGTATTGATACATAAAGTAGAGTTGGGAAAGGTTTTTGTCATGTGAGAACGGTAAAGCTATGGAACTGTCTTCCAGTGGTTGTTATGGCAGTTTCATTGGTCAGTTTAATAAAAAACGCTGGATGAGTTTTACAAACAAGGAATGTTACAAGTTACTGGTATTAGATACATCAAATAGAGTTGGGAAAAGGGTTTGTCACTGTGAGAACGGTTAAGCTATGGAACTGTCTTCCAGTGGACGTTGTTATGGGGCAGATTCATTGGTCAGTTTATAAAAGCACTGGATGAGTTTCTACAAAACAAGAATGTTACACGTTACTGCTATTGATACATAAAGTAGAGTTGGGAAAGGGTTTGTCACTGTGCAGAACGGTAAAGCTATGGAAACTGTCTTCCAGTGACGTTGTTATGGCAGGTTTCATTGGTCAGTTTAATAAAAAGCTGGATGAGTTTCTACAAAACAAGGATGTTACATTACTGGTATTGATACATAAAGTAGAGTTGGGAAGGGTTTGTCACTGTGAGAACAAAGCTATGGAACTGTCTTCCAGTGGACGTTGTTATGGCAGGTTCATTGGTCAGTTTAATAAAAAAAGCTGGATGAGTTTCTACAAACAAGGAAGTTACAAGTTTACTGGTATTGATACATAATCTAGGTTGGAAACGGGTTGTCACTGTGAGAACGGTAAAGCTATGGAACGTCTTCCAGTGGACTTTGTTAGGCAGGTTCATTGGTCAGTTTAAAATAAAAAGCTGGATGAGTTTTCTAACAAACAAGGAAGTTAACAAGTTACTGGATTGATACATAAAGTAGAGTGGGAAAGGGTTTGTCACTGTACGAAACGTAAGCTATGGAACTGTCTTCCAGTGGACGTTGTTATGGCAGGTTCATTGGTCAGTTTAATAAAAAGCTGGATGAGTTTCTACAAACAAGGAATGTTCAAGTTCTGGTATTGATACATAAAGTAGAGTTGGGAAACGGGTTTGTCACTGTGAGAACGGTAAACGCTATGAACTGTCTTCCAGTGGACGTGTTATGGCAGTTCATTGGTCAGTTTAAATAAAAAGCTGGATGAGTTTCTACAAAACAGGAATGTTACAAGTTACTGGAATTGATAACAACAGTAGAGTTGGGAAAGGTTGTCACTGTGAGAACGGTAAAGCTATGGAACTGTCTTCCAGTGGAGTTGTTATGGCAGGTTCATTTGGTCATATTAATAAAAGCTGATGAGTTTTCTCAAACAAGGAAGTTACAAGTATGTATTGATACATAAAGTAGATTGGGAAAGGGTTTTGTCACTGTGAGAACGGTAAAGGCTATGGAAGTTTCCAGTGGACGTTTTGTAGGCAGGTTCATTGGTCAGTTTAATAAAAAGTCTGGATGAGTTTCTCAACAAAGGAATGTTACAAGTTACGGTATTGATACATAACGTAGAGTTGATCCAGGGAAAATTTCCCCTGACACTTGGAGTCAGGAAGGAAGTTTTCCCCCTTCATTTCTGGTGTTTGTTTTGGGGGCCTTCCTCTGGATCAACAGTTATGCAGGAAGTGTTGGATTGAAGATGGGTGGACCTGGTGGACGTATGGTCTTTATCAACCCTCAAAACTATCTATATTTCACAAGGATAAACAGTGACTCTTCACAAGGTAAAGTCATGATGCACATAGTAAAGTCAGTGACCTCACATCAGAAAGTCAGTGACCTAGAAGAATCAAGTCATTAACAAACTGACACCTGTGAGACAGGACATTGGTTCTGTAAACAATACAAAGGTCCATTTCCTTATGGACCGAATCCCAGCTACTGACATAATAGAATAATTGCCGGTCTACGTCACATGGAATCAAAGTGTTTGAAATTTTTATTGGATCGTTTGTATTGTCAGTTCCCAATAACCCTCTTCACTTTTTTCCCCAATGTCAAATTCTGTCCCATGAAATTAGACAATATTTAGACCCATGTATCCCTTTAGAAGACAGTTCCATAGCTTTACCGTTCTCACAGTGAAAACCCTTTCCCAACTCTACTTTATGTATCAATACCAGTAACTTGTAACATTCCTTGTTTGTAGAAACTCATCCAGCTTTTTATTAAACTGACCAATGAACCTGCCATAACAACGTCCACTGGAAGACAGTTCCATAGCTTTACCGTTCTCACAGTGACAAACCCTTTCCCAACTCTACTTTATGTATCAATACCAGTAACTTGTAACATTCCTTGTTTGTAGAAATTCATCCAGCTTTTTATTAAACTGACCAATGAACCTGCCATAACAACGTCCACTGGAAGACAGTTCCATACGGACCATTACAAAGTTAATATGCCCTCATATAGACTTAAAAACAACAGAGCCTGAGGATATGAACAGCATAGGACCCCATAAGACAATATTCCCATCATATAGACTTAAAATAACAGAGCCAATGATGGATATGAACAGACAGTGACCATACAAAATATTCCCCATCATATAGACTAAAAACACAGAGCCATGATGGATATGAACAGATAGTGACCATACAAAGAATATTCCCATCATATAGACTAAAAACACAGAGCCATGATGGATATGAACAGATAGTGACCATACAAAGAATATTCCCATCATATAGAATAAACAACACAGAGCCACTGATGGATATATGACAGATGCCATGACATACATACAATATTCCCCATCATATAGACTAAAAAACAGAGCATGATGCGAATTGACAGACAGTGATCATACAATGAATATCCCCCATCATATAGACTAAAAACACAGAGCCATGATGGATATGAACAGACAGTGACCATACAAGAATATTCCCCCATCATATAGACTAAAAACACAGAGCCATGATGGATATGAACAGACAGTGATCATACAAAGAATATTCCCCATCATATAGACTAAAAACAGAGCCATGATGGATATGAAACAGACAGTGACCATCACATGCCTTTAAATAATGTTCCCATCATATAGACTAAAAACACAGAGCCATGTGGATATGAACAACGCATGATGAAACAACAAAGATTTCCCCATCATATAGACTAAAAACACAGAGCCATGATGGATATGAACAGATAGTGACCATACATACAATATTCCCATCATATAGACTAAAAACACAGAGCCATGATGGATATGAACAGATAGTGACCATACCAACATAGAATATTCCCATCATATAGACATAAAAACACAGAGCCATGATGGATATGAACAGACGTGATCCATACAAGAATATTTCCCATAACTATGACTAAAAACACAGAGCCATGATGGATATGAACAGACAGTGACCATACAAGATATTCCATCATCGACTAAAACACACGAGCCATGATGTGATATGAACAGACAGGGGACCATACATAGAATAATTCCATCATCTATAGACTAAAAACCACAGAGAGCCATGATGGTATGAACGACAGTGACCAACACAAGAATATTCCCATCATATAGACTAAAAACACCAGAGCCATGATGGATATGAACAGACTGTGACCATACAAAGAATTACTCCTATATTATAGACTAAAAACACAGAGCCTGATCGGATATGAACAGACAGTGACCATTACATGAAGCAGCTGCAATATTCCCATCATAGTATGACTAAAACACAAGAGCCATGATTGATTATGCAACAGACAGTGAAACTACCAAGTCATCCCATCAGTATAGACTAACAAACACAGAGTCATGATGGCTAGGTGAACAGATACTGACCACATAATAGATATTCCCAGCACATATGACCCTAAAACACAGAAGCCATGATGTGATATGAACAGATAGTGACATACAATAGAATTTCCAAACTCATATAGACTAAAAACACAGATCCATGTGGTGATATTGAACAAGACAGTGGCCATACAAAGAATAAATTAATCCATCAATATAAGACTAAAACTACTGACCATGATGGATATGAACGACTAGTGGAACCATACATAGACATATTCCCACATCATATAGACTAAATAACACAGAGCCATCGACTGGATATGAACAGACACAGTGACCATACCCATAGAATATTCCCATCAATTAGACTAAAAACACAGAGCCAGGATGGCATATGAACAGAAGTATTGACCATACTAAATATTCCCATCATATAGACTAAACCCATAGCCATGATGGATATGAACAGACAGTACCATATCACCAAGACCTAGTCCTATCATATAGACTAAAAACACAGAGCCATGATGGATATGACAACATACAGTGACCCCCCTTCAAAGAATATTCCCCATCATATGACTATAAACACAGAGCCATGCACATGTGAATCTGTCGCGCAGATCAAGTGACCATTCCAAAGAATATTCCCCCATCATATAGACTAAACAACCACAGAGCCGATGATAGATATGACAGACATTACCATACATCATTATTCCATCATATATAAATTAAATTAACAATTAACCCACTAACTAGCCTTATTATAAATTGCCTAGGGTTAGACTCGCTGGACGTTAAAAAGTGCTAGTATTATGTCAACACATCCAAATATAGATTCTAACTAGCTAAAAGCTGGGATCTTTTTCATCTATTGATACCAATGAAAAGTTGGAGAAAGATCTGTTGTTATATCTAAAAGCTGACTAACTATTTTGCGTGCCATGTTCTAAATACCAGAGACCGAAAGGGTCAAGTCATATCACCCGTATAATGGACAAGAACAAATGGGATGAGGGAAGGAGCCTAGCGGCATTGCAGTCCTCTGTGCACGTGATGCCCCAGTTTATTTTCTGCCCTTTAAACGGATACAATTGGTTGGGGAAAACCGATTGGGTGCCCATAGGGTTTAAGGCTGCTAATAAATAGATTATAGGGATACGACATATGACACGTTGGTTAATATGTCAATCGTAGTGATAACTACCTAAAACTACACTGCATGTATTGGCAGACTATCTTTACACATAGGTGTAAGGTAATTAGACATTGAACACAATGACATTCCACAATAACCTGTAAGTCAGCTTGCATACAAATACTACGTGGCACTCTGGTCTCCAAGGAAAAGGTCAGTACCTCACAGAGGATAAAGTTCAGTGACCTCACATGGATAAAGTCATAACTAACAAAGATTAAGTCGAAGCTGGTCAGTGAATGTAATTCTCCCTCTTTTACAAAGCATTGGAAGCCTCATTGGGAAACTGCAGTGCCATTTTGGAATTCTGTGTACAAAAAGGACATCTTTGAAATGGAAAGGGTTTCAGAGAAGGGCAACTAAATTAATAAGGGGATTGGGGGCAAACTTGTGAAATACTGAGATAGAGCCTGGAAAGTTACAATTTTATGTACCCTGGAGCAAAGCGTACTTTGCGTGGGGATTGTGATTCCTTTGGTATAAATACATTAACGGGCCATACAATTCCGATCCTGGGGGCATTGTTCACCAATAGAAAAAATTCGAGGACCACGTGGACACCTTAATATAAACTCACTTTGAAGATAAAAGGTTTAGGGCTTCAAGCTCGATAAAGGTGGTTTTCACTGTGGAAGGCTGGAAAGCTATGGACAACTGTCTTCCAGTGGTGACGTTGTTATGGTGCAAGGTTTCTTGGTTCGTTTAATAAAAAGCTGGACTATCAATTGCTACAAACAAGGAAATGTTTAACAAAGTTCAACTGTACTGTATTTATATACATAAATAAGTAGAGGTGGGAAGGGTTTGTCACTTGTGAGTACGGTAAAGCGATGGACCGTCTTCCAGTGGCAGAATGAACGTTGTTATGGCAGCTTCATTGAGTCAGTTTTAATTAAAACTGCTGGATGTCAGCTGTTCTACAAACATATGCAGTTACAAGTTATCTTTGATGAATACATAAATGTAGAGTTGGGAAGGGTTCTTGCGTCACTTGTGTGAGTAACGGTAAAAGCTATGGAACTACTCGTCTGTCCAGTGGACGTTTATGTTTATGGCAGGTTACATTGGTCGTTTTATAAAAAGCTGATAGTTTCTTCTTTTCTACAAACACAAGGAATGTGTTACCAAGTATACTGGGATTGATTTCTAGTATAGTTGGGAAATGGTTTGTACACTGTTGAGAACGGTAAGCTATGGAAACTGTCTTCCAGTGAGAACGTTTGGTTATACAGGTTATGTGTGGGTCAGTTCAATAAACAAGTGCTGGATGGGTGTTTCTACAATACAAGGAATGTTACAAGTTTACTGGTATATTGATATCTAAAGTATAAGTTGGTAAAAGGGTTTGTCCACTGTGTAACAACGGTAAACAGCTATGACTGTCTTCCAGGTGGACGTTGTTATGCAGGTTCATTGGGTCAGTTTCTTAATAAAAAGCTGGATGATTCTCACAATGAATGTTTACAAGTTACTGATTATTGATATACATAAAGTGAGTTGCGAAAGGGTTTTCACTGTGAGACGGTAAGCTATGGACTGTCTTCCGTGTACGTTGTGTATGGCAGGTTCATTCGGTCATTTAATAAACATAGCTGGATGAGTTTCTAGCTAAACCAAGGAATTGTTATACAAGTTTAACTGGATTGTACATAAAGTAGAGTTGGGAAAGGTTGTGTTCCACTCGTGAGCACGGTTAACGCTATGGAACTGTCTTCCAGTGGAACGTGTGTTATGGCAGTGTCGGTCCGTTTAATTAAAAGCCTGGATGAGTTTCTATCTTACAACAAGTAATGTTTACAATTACTGACTGGTATTTGATACATTGAAGTAAGATTGGGAAAGGGTTTTTTGTCCACTGTGAGAACGGTAAAGGCTATGGAACTGTGCTTCCAGTGACGTTGTTTTAGATGGCAGGTATCATTGGTCAGTTTTTAATAAAAGCTGGATGAGTTTCTACAAACAGGAATGTTACAGTTAACTGGATTGATACAATAAATAGAGTTTGGGAAGGGTTGTCACTGTGGAGAACGGTAAGCTATGGAACTGTCTTCCAGTGTGAACGTTGTTATGGCGGTTCATTTTTCAGTTTAATAAAAGCTGGATTGAGTTTCTACAAACAAGGAATGTTACAAGTTACTGGTATTGGATACATAAAGTAGAGTTTGGGAAAGGGTTTGTCACGTGAGAACGGTAAGCTATGGAACTGTCTTCCAGTGGTCAACGTTGTTATGCGGTTCATTGGTTCAGTTGTTAATAAAAGCGTGATGAGTTTCTACAAACAAGGAATGTTACAAGTTACTGGGATTGATACATAAGTAGAGTTGGGAAAGGGTTTGTCACTGTGAAACGGTAAACGCTATGGAACTGTCCTTCCAGTGGACTTGTTATGGCAGTTCATTGGTCATTTAATAAAAGCTGGATTAGTTTCTACCAAACAATACTGTTACAAGTTACTGGTAATTTATCATAAAGTAGAGTTGGAAGGGTTTGTCCAATGTGCGACCGGTCAGCTAATTGAACTGTCCTTTCCCGTGGAACGTTGTTATGGCAGGTCATTTGCGGTCAGTTTAATAAAGCTGGATGCGTGTCTACCATACCAAGGAATGTTACAAGTTACTTTCCTTGTGGTTTGATACATCAAGTAGAGTTGTGGGAAGGTTTTGTCCACTGTGAGAACGGTAAAAGCTATGGAACTGTCTTTCCAGTGGACGTTGTTATGTGCAGTTTCATTGGTCCAGTTTAATAAAAAGCTGGATGAGTTTCTACAAACAAGGAATGTTACAAGTTACTGGGATTGATACATAAAGTAAGAGTTGGGGAAGGGTTTTGTCACTGTGAGAACTGGTAACAGCTATTGAACTGTCTTCCAGTGGACCCGGGTTGTTCGTAGGGCAGGTTCATTGGCTCAGTTAATAAAAAGCTGGTGATGAGGTTCCTACAAACAAGGAATGTTTTACAAACAAGTACGGTCTTGATACATGAAAGTAAGTTGACCATGGAAATTCCGCATTGACACTTGGAGGTCAGGAAGGAAGTTTTTCCCCCCTTCATAATTCTTGGTGTTTTGTTTGCCTTCCTCTGGATCAACAGTTATGCAGGAAGTGTGGTATTCGCTAGATGTGTTGGACTGGATGGACGTATGTCTTTATTCACTCAATACTATACTATATTTCACAAGGATAAAATCAGTGTCCCCTTCACAGGATAAAGTAGTGGATGTCACGAGAGTAAATCAGTGACCTCAACATAAGTAAATTCAGTCTACTTAGAAGAATAAGTCATTAAACAAACTGACACCTGTAGGACAGGACACTTGGTCATTGTAAACAACAAAGTCCATTTCTTATGTGAACAGAATCCATCTACTGACATATTGAATAATTTGCGCGTTCTACGTCACATTATCTGGAATCAAAGTGGTTTGAAATGTCACCGTGATTGGATCGTTGTAGTGCCTTCCCCAATAAACCTCTTCACTTTCCCCAAATGTCCCAACTTCTGTCTTCCCCAAATAAATTAGACAATATTTAGAACCCATGGTATCCCTTTAAAGGGAACTCTGATCTGAAAACAGCAACCACTAACCTTTACTGCATTAGAGTTGGTTTTTTCCTTCTGAATTAGACAAGAGCCAATTGACAGAGGGTGGACGAATCTGAGCGAGAAGTCAATGTGCTCAGAGATTCCTGATAACTCATTGTGAAGGTATTTCCACTAATGTAAATGGTAATTGGAAAAACTGGATTCTAACTGTGAACACCCTTTGTCCCCACCCCCCGTGCTTTTCATGTCACTTTTGTTTCCTCCTCCTAGTTTTCTAAGATGGTTGAGTAACTCCCATGCACAGTTTATTAGCTTTCCACTACCTACGGTCAAAACAAGCCACGATCTTAACTGCCATGTGACCACAACTAACAAAATGGCTCCGACCAGAACCAAATTCAGTAGAAATATCTACATTTTAATTTTTTTGTTTGTGTTCGTAAACAAAAATTAGAAATAATTTGGTTTTTTCAACATCAAACGGCCATATTGGTGTAGGTTCAATAATAAACTGTAATAGACATTACTCATACACACAATAATGCTCCTTTTTGGTAATTTTTTACTACCCAGGTTGGAATGGTAGACACTTCAGAGCGGTAACTGTACTACGGCTCCTTTGGGGACATCACACCAGGTTGGAATGGTGGAACTGCAGAGCAGAGTACACTGGGCTTTGGGGGACCATCAGCCCAGGTTTGATGGTGGACTGCAGAGCAGAGTACACTGGGCTTTGGGACAATCACCCAGGTTTGGATGTGGGACTGCAGATCAGAGTAAACCCCTGGGCTTTGGGACAGTCACCCAGTTTGGATTGTGGACTGCAGAGCAGAGTAAACACTGGGCTTTTTGGGACTTCACACCCTGGTTGTATGGTGGACCTGCAGAGCAGAGTAACACTGGGCTTTGGGACTGTCACCCAGGTTTGGATGTGGACTGCAGAGCAGAGTACACTGTGCTTTGGACATCACCCAGGTTTGATGGTGGGACTGCAGAGCAGAGTAACACTGGCTTTGGGACATCCCCAGGTTTGGATGTGACTGCAGAGCAGAGTAACACTAACACTGGGCTTTGGGACATCACCCAGGTTGGATGGTGGACGGCAGAGCAGAGTAACACTGGGCTTTGGGACACTCACCCAGGTTGGATTGTGGACTGCAGAGTCAGAGTAACACTTGGGCTTTGGGACATCACCCAGGTTGGATGGTGGACTGCAGAGCAGAGTAACACTGGGCTTTGGGACATCACCCAGGTTGGATGGTGGACTGCAGAGCAGAGTAACACTGGGCTTTGGGACTTCACCCAGGTTGGATGGTGGACTGCAGAGCAGAGTAACACTGGGCTTTGGGACATCACCCAGGTTGGATGGTGTTGGACTGTGCAATGAGCAGATGGTAAACTGGTTGTCTTTGGCACAAGCGATCACCCAGTTGGATGGTGGACTGCAGAGCAGAGTACACTGGGTTTGGGACATCACCCAGGTTGGTGGTGGACTGCGAGCATAGTAACACTGGGCTTTGGGACACTCACCCAGGTTTGGATGGTGGCTGCAGAGCACAGTAACACTGGGCTTGGGACAACCACCCAGTTTGGGAATGGTGGACTGCAAGAGCAGAGTAAACCTGGGACTCTGGGAATCACCCAGGTTGGTGGTGGGACTGCCGAGCAGATAACACAGGGCTTTTGGGACTTCACCCCAGGTTGGATGGTGGACTGCAGAGCAAGTCACACTGGGCTTTGGGACAATCACCCAGGTTGGATGGTGGACTGCAAGACCAGAGTACACTGGGCTTTGGGGACTTCACCCCATGTTTGGATGGTGGGACTTCAGAGCATGTAACACTGGTCTTTTGGGACATCACCCAGGGTTGGATGGTGGACTGCAGATCAAGAGACATTTGGCGGCTTTGGGACTTCACCCAGGTTGATGTGGACCTTCAAGCAGAGTTGCGCGTGCTGGGGCTTTGGGAATCACCCACAGGTTGGATGGTGGACTGCAATAGGCAAGTAACACTGGGCTTTGGGACCTCACCCAGGTTGGATGGTGGCCTGCAGAGCAGAGGTAACACTGGGCTTTGGGACTTCACCCAGGTTGGATGGTGGACCTGCAGAGGCAGAGTAACACTGGCTTTGGGCATCACCCAGGTGGGAGGTGGACTGCATAGCGAGTTAACACGGGCTTTGGACATCACCCAGGTTGGATGGTGACTGCAGGCAGAGTAACACTGGGCTTTAGGGACATCACCCAGGTGGTTGTGGACTGCATAGAGAGTAACACGGGCTTTGGGACTTCACCCAGGTTGTATGTGGACCTGGCCAGAGCAGAGTACACTGGGCTTTGGGACATCCACACAGGTTGGATGGTGGGACTGCCATAGCAAGTAACACTGGGCTTTTGGGACATCAACCCGGTTGGGATGGTGGACTGCAGATCAGAGTACCACTGGGCTTTGTGACCTATTTCACTCCCGTGTGGATGGTGGACTGCAGAGCAGAGTAACACAGGGCTTTGGGACTTCACCGCCGGGTTGGAATGGTGGACTGCGCAGAGGCAGAAGTAAACATGGGCTTTGGGACATCACCCAGGTTTGATGTGGGACTGCAGAGCCGAGTAACACTGGCTTTGGGATCTTCACCCAGGTTGGATGGTGGACTGCAGAGCAGAGTAACACCTGGCCTTTGGGACCTCACCCAGGTTGGAGTGGACCTGGCAGAGCAGAGTAACTTGGGCTTTTGGGACTTCACCCAGGTTGGATGGTTGGACTGAGATGCAAGTAACATGGCTTTGGGCATCACCCAGGTGGATGGTGGACTGCAGAGCAGAGTAACACTGGGCTTTGGTACATCACCCAGGTTGGATGGTGGACTGCAGAGCAGAGTAACACTGGGCTTTGGGACATCACCCAGGTTTGGATGGTGGACTGCAGAGCAGAGTAACACTGGGCTTTGGGACCCTGCACCAGGTTGGATGGTGGACTGCAGAGCAGAGTAACACTGGGCTTTTGGACTTCACCCAGGTTGGATGGTGGACTGCAGAGCAGAGTAACACTGGGCTTTGGGACATCACCCAGGTTGGATGGTGGACTGCAGACAGAGTAACACTGCTTTGGGGACTTCACCCGGTTGGTGGCTGGACTGCATTATCTCTGGTAGAACGATACTTTGTTCTGACCCAACGCCAGGAACCTAAACGTTAATATCTGAGAAGGAACTGCCTGGTTTCTCAATATGGAAATGTCCCCAGACGTGGGTCAATAGAGAATGAAATAGAGAATTAAAGTTCTATGGAAAGGAACTGGATTAGGATTTTACAAAAGCTTCACATCCTATGATAAAGTCCGAAGAGGGGACAATGAGTTACTGGCAAATACGGACGTGGATTCTCCATTTTCTACACGTGGCCAATAGAGACGAAGCTATAGAGCGAAAATAACAACAAAAACGTATATTGTATCGAAAAATTCCTGGCGACCTGAAAGACCAAAATAATAACACATTCCAGAATCTGCTAATTAACACCATCAGTTTCTAGTCTTTCTACACAAACCTTCATGTGAATTAAATTGGACAAAGTTTCTTTCCTTCTAACATCCTGAGCCCACAGATCTATTTCATAACGTGTGGTGGGTGTACAGACGAAATCATTTATTAAACGGTCCTCAAGTTCTATTGGAGGGTCTGGGATTAAAAACATGAATGGCTTTAAACATGTGACCAGAGACTATTGGGTTCACGATGAATAGAAAATGTCTATTGTTTCCGTAATGTAAAGAAGTTTCTTTTTATACAAGGAAACTGTATTCACATGAAGGAAACAAAGTTGTAATA
Organism: Hymenochirus boettgeri; assembly: GCA_019447015.1. Taxonomy (NCBI): domain Eukaryota; kingdom Metazoa; phylum Chordata; class Amphibia; order Anura; family Pipidae; genus Hymenochirus; species Hymenochirus boettgeri. The sequence continues at coordinate 86,684 of JAACNH010000307.1, forward strand.
ATGAAAAGATTTGGAAAATGATTAAGCTCATTGCCTAATGGGGCTTTATAAACCAAAAAAAGAAATATTTAAAGGATAAATATACTCTAAAAAGTAACTTTTTATAAATGGAAAGTACCTGGTTCAGGGAGGTTCGATTCGTTGAGGAGTTAGGAAATGTACAGTTTTTATTTGCCAGGTTAGTCCTGGACTATTCCTGTTATTAAAGATAGTGCTGAAGCGAGGAAGACTGCAGAATAGTTTTTTCTTTGGGCTGGTGCTCCCATGAAACAATATGGGAGGTAGGAATTACCAACTCCTATATTCCTTGACCCAAGTCTTTTTCGTTTAAAAAATAAAATAAAACCGTTTTTTCAAAACAAAAATTTACATACAAACGAGCTTACCTTTTAAGACTTCAGTTAATTTTCACAGCCTTAACGAAATAGGATCGTTAAAATCTCTAATACCTGAAATCCCATTGTTACCACCCGCCCCTCACAGCTCAGCGATCTTAGACCTTGCTCCAGTTTTATTTACCCAGGAAGAGGGGGGGGGATTCTCCAATTAGATTAAAGGGTATCTTTACTCTAAAAAATCGAGATTTTAAATCTGAGAAATCATAATTTGAAATCACGGCATTTACAGGAAAAGACCTGTCACTCCAGAAGCAGAAATTATAATATGTGACCCATCCCTGACCTCTTACTAGATCTTTGCCTGCCTGCCAGTACACTTTCTACAACAATTAAGAGAATCAGCAGAGAAAATAAGGTCAGGGGGATGGAGATGTGTAAGCAGAGCGTGTCCATGGTGAGGCTTGTGCAGAACTTATAAGTGTTCGCATACACTACAAGAAGGCAGTGAGTAGGGGAGGGTGGGGAATTAGGAGCACTCACTAACATTAATAATTTACTGACAAAGTCAAAAAGCACAGATAAATATGTATATACCATCCTTTTACTTCTCCCAAATTGTAGTTTCAGACAATGTAAAGTTGTTCAGTGAGTATAGTGACTTTAACCCATGAATTTTATAATGAAATTATGATTATGTAAAACCCATTGGTTTCATATGCAGTTGATATCAAGGTAAAATAAACCATATGTGTTATCACCACTGATTAGATAATGCTTTAGATCAGAATGTTAAAGGACCACTAAACCACAAAAAGGCTTTCTTGTTTTAATATAAATTGCTGGATTTTGGTAGAAGGAAGAATATTAGTCCCATATATTTGCCTCTTGTAGTAGCCATATTAGATATAGTAGGACTGTAGTAGGTATAATCTAGTTCGTACTGTCCCTGCATGTAATAGGGTTATAATTACTGCTTTATCCTGCTGACAATCAATGGAGATGGGACCATTGTTATGTGCACAGGGGGTCATATACACCTGCTGGGGGGGAGTCGGCTTGCCTCATTTTACTGAAATGGGGTGGCTATTCCCTAACCAGGACTCAGAACTTCTGATCTTAGAACAAGTTATAGTCCTGCCTCTTTAACAAAACATTTCAACAAGTGGCTGAGCAGTTCATACACATGCAACATATACATACATACATACATACATATACCCATGTATCCATAATTATATGAACACATACATACATACATATATACACATACATACATATACACATGTATCCATAATTATATGAACCCATCATACATACATACACATACATACATATGCACAAAAATGGTATCCCTAATTATATAAACGACATACCACATTATCAGCATACACATACATACATATACACATGTATCCATAATTATATAAACACATACATACATATATACATACACATGCATCCATAATTACATATACACATACATCATACATACATACATACAGGGGTTAGTAAGGTCATTCAATTGATTCAAACAGAAGGTTTAGTGGTTTTGTGAGGTTGATAATCCTGTTCACACAATAACTAATCACCATTAATCATTTGTCAGTTTCTGATGAGAGGTATAGACAAGATTTCTACATTTCATTTTAAAGGGCACGTTCATCACAAAATAATTTTTCTTATACAGGTAGAAAATCCCCCAAACAACCTGAAACACTGATCCCGGTCTTCCACCTTCCCCGAATCACATAAATATACTAGGACACAGACTGAGTTATACAGGGAACTCTGGGTACCACTTGTGTATTATAAAGGATAATGTACCCTACTGTAAATTAGAAGAATATTAAAGTCACTGAGGAGTTCTGTGTCTATATAAAGGTACAAGACACAGACTGGTTATATCAGGGAACTCTGGGTACCACTCTCATTTATTATAAGGGATAATGGTATCCCTACGTAAATTATAAGGATATTAGAAGTCACTGAGGAGTTCTGTGTCCTTATAAAGGGTACAAGGCCACAGACCTGAGGTTTAGACAGGGAACTCTGGGTCCACTTGTGTATTATAAGTGAATAATGTAAATCCCCTACTGTAAATTACTAAGAATATTAGAAGTCACTGAGGCTTTCTGTGTCCATAAGGTACAAGGACCCAGACTGAGGTTAAAACAGGGAACTCTGGGTCCACTCATGTATTATCGGAAGGATAATGTATCCCCCTAGCTGTAAATATACGGATTTAGAAGTCACGGAGGAAGTTCTGTGTCATATAACGGTACAAGGACACGACTGATTATAACAGTGAACTCGGTACCACTCCTGTCTTATAAGATAATGGATCCCCTACTGTAAATTATAGGATATTAGAAGTCACTAGGAGTTCTGTGTCTATATAAGGTACATGACACAACTGATTTTTATACAGGGAATTCCTGGGTATCACTCGTATCTTATAAGTGGAAATGTCTCCCCTACGTTAATTAATATGGATAGTAGACAGTCCCTGAGGAGTTCTGTGTGTATTAAAAGGTACAAGGGCACGACTGAGTATTATACAGGGAACTCTGGGTACCCACTCATGTATTATAAGGGAAATTGTATGCCCCTACTGTAAAATTATAAGGATATTAGAAGCACTGAGGAAGTTCTGTGTCCATATAAAGGTACAAGGACACAGACTGAGTTCTACAGGGAACGCGTTGGGTTACCACTCATGTTTATAAGGGATATGTATCCCTACTGTAAATTATAATGAGATTAGAATCCCTGAGGGGTTTTTCTGTGTCTATATAAAGGTACAAGACACAGACTGAGTTATACAGGGACCTCTGGGTACCACTCATGTATTATAAGGGATAATATATCCCCTACTGTAAATTTAAAGATGATTAGAAGTCAACTGAGGCTTCTGTGATCCTATATAAGTACAGGGACCCAGACTGAGTTATACAGGGAACTCTGGAACCACTCATTATTATAGGGATCTGTCTCCCTCTACTTCCTACTGTAAATTATAAGGATATTAGTAAGTCACATGAGGATTCTGTGTCCATATAAAGGTCAAGGGCACAGACGGAGTTTATACAGGCAACTCTGGGTACCACTCATGTATTATAAGGGATAATGTATCCCCTACTGTAAATTTATAAGGATATCGAAGTCACGTTGAGGATTCTTTGTCTATATAGAAGGTACAAGAACGACGAGTTATACAGGGAACTCTGGTACCACTCATGATTATCATTAAGGGATATATGTATCCCCCTACTGTAAATTCTAAGGGATTATTAGAAGTCAACTGAGGCAAGTTCTGTGTCTATATAAGGTACAGAGGACACAGCTGAGTTATCCCACAGGGATCTGGGACCCACTCCATGTATTATTAATGGAATATATTGTATCCCTACTATATAATTATAAGAATTAGAAAGTCCCTGAGGGTCCCGTTGTCCATATAAAAGGTAACCAGGACACAGACTGAGTTTATACAGGGCTCTGGTTACCACTAGGGTAATTAAAGGATATGTATCCCCTACGTAATTAATAGATATTAGAACCCACTTGGGCTACATCATTGTGGATTCACCATTCCACCACCATTATGATGTTTAGTTGTTTTGCAGTACACTAAAATTCTTTTGGTATTTCAGGTTTCTTCTGCGATACAGCTCACATGGAAGAGAAGTAATAGTAATGTTTCAGCCCTCAGGGTTTCCATTGTCATTGGACCGTCACTCCCTGTTATTATAAAATGTTTCATAGAGAATCTTTCTGGTCCGCTATGAGAAACTTACTTATGTTTGAGTGACCATGAAGATCATTTAATGCTGTGGGTTTACCCTTGGGATCGGGTGTACTATAGAGCTTAATAAACATAAATATGATAAATAACATAAATCGTTGAATGATGTTACCAGCTTACACGGACCGATTTGCACAGTAACAGTACAGTAGTGTACTTATAGGGTATGTTAGATTGCACAGTAACGTACAGTAATGGTACGTATAGGGTATGTTAGCTTGTCCAGTAGGCGGTACAGAGATGGTATAACAGTAATAGGGTATGTGTAGATTGCACAGTAGACACACAGTAGATTGTAACAGAATAGGGTATGTTTCGATTACACCGTAGAACTTAACAGTAGTTGTACAGTATAGGGTCTGTGAGATTGCAAACCGTAATTTTACAGGGTAGTACATTAGATGGTGTACAGTAGTTTGGTACCGTAGATCACAGTATATTTCACAGTAGGTAGTACAGTAATTGCGTACATAGTTGTTACAGGATCATACAGTTATATTTTACAGTATAATGTGTACAGTGGTTGGTACAGTAGATCCTCATATAGTAGATTTTTTACAGTAGACTTACAGTAGATTGTTGTACAAATATTTTTGTTACAGTAGACCATCAGTAGATTTACAGTAATATTACAGTAGATTGCGTACAGTATTTGGTTACAGTAGATCATCAGTGATTTTAACAGTAAGATTGTGTACAGTGGTTGGGTACAGTAGATCATATAGTAGATTTAACGTAGACATACAGTAGATTGTGTTACAATAGTTGTTACAGTAGACCATACGTAGATTTTACAGTATATATACAGTAGCTTGTGTACAGTGGTTGGTAAGTAGACATATAGTAGATTTTACAGTAGACAGTACAGTAGATTGTGTACAGTAGTTGGTACAGTAGAGTCATAACATTAGATTTTACATAGGTAGTCAGTAGATTGCGTACAGTCGTTGGGTACCTTTTAGATCATACAGTAATTTGACAGTAGATTGTGTACAGTGGTTGGTACGTATCTCATATATAGCTTTTACAGTAGAACATACAGTAGATTGTGTACAATAGTTTGTTACAGTAAACCATACAGTAGATTACAGTAAGAATAGTACAGTAGATTGTGTACAGTGGTGGTAAGTAATCAATATAGTAAATTTACTTATACAGTACAGTAGAATTGGTACAGTAAGTTTGGCACAGTAAATCAGACAGTAATTTTACAGTAGAAAGTAAAAGTAGATTGTGTACAGTAGTTGGTACAGTAGACCATACAGTGATAGTACAGTACTTGTGTACTTATTTGGTACAGTAGAGCATAAACATTAGATTTTACAGTAGGTAGTACAGTAGATGTTACATAGTTGGTACAGTTCATCACATACCAGTAGATTTTACAGTAGTAGTTACAATAGATTGTGACAGTAGTTGTACAGTAGTTCATACAGTAGATATTTACAAGTAATAGTAAACAGGAGATTGTGTACAGTAGTTGTACCAGTCGACATACAGTATATTTTTCCAGTGGGTGTAACAGTAGAATTGTGTACGTAAGTTTTGGTACAGTTAGTTTCATACAGTAAGATTTTACAGTAGCATGACAGTAGATTGTGTACAGTGGTTTGGTACAGTAGATCATACAGTAGATTTTACAGTAGCCATTACGTAGATTGTGTCCAGTAGTTGTGGTACAGTAGTTGTTTACGTAGAGGCGTAACAGTAGATTGTTACATTAGTTGGTACAGTAGATCATACAGTATATTTTACGTAAACAGTACAGTAGATTTGTGTACAGTAGTTTTTGGTGCAGGATATTTTTAAGTAGATAGTAACATTAGATTGTGTCCCAGTTTTGGTACAGTAGATCATACATTATATTTTACCGTAGGTAGTACCGTAGATTTTGTCAGTAGTTTGGTACAGTGATCATAACAGAGATTTTACATAGGTAGTACAGTAGATTGTGTACAGTATGGTACAGTAATCATCCAGTAAGATTTTAAAGTAGACAGTGCAGTAGATTGTTGTACAGTGGTTGGTACAGTAGATCATACAGTAGATTTTTACAGAGACATACAGTAGATTGTGTACAGTAGATAGTACAGTAGATTGTGTACAGTAGATCATACAGTAGATTTTGCAGTAGGTAGTACAGTAGATTGTGTACAGTAGTTGGTACAGTAGATCATACAGTAGATTTTACAGTAGACAGTACAGTAGATTGTGTACAGTAGTTGGTACAGTAGATCCTACAGTAGATTTTACAGTAGAATACATCAGTAAATTGTGTACAGTAGTTGGTACATTGATCATACAGTAGATTTTACAGTAGATTTGTGTACAGAAAGTTGTACAGTAGATCATACAGTAGATTTTACAGTAAGATTTGTACAGTGGTTTGGTACAAGTAGATCATACAGTAGATTTACAGTAAACAGAACAGTAGTTGTGTACAGTACGTTGGTCAGTAGATCATACAGTAGATTTTAACATAGACATTCCCGTCGATTGTGTATCAGGAGTTTGTACAGTAGATCATACAGTAAGATTTACTAGACGTAACAGTAGATTGTTGTACAGTAGTTGGTCGCAGTAGACTGTGCGTACAGACATTTTACAGTATGTCCTGGACAGTGATAATTGTGGTACAGTAGGTTTGGTACAGTCAGATCATACAGTAGATTTACAGCGGTAGTACAGTGTTGTGTTACGTAAGTTGGTCAGTATATCATATGACAGTAGGTATACAGTAATAGTAAAGTAGATTGTGTACAGTATGTTGTTACGTAGATGTCATACGGTACACATAGATTTTAACAGTATAGACAGTACAGTAGATGCGTGTACAGTAAGTTGGCGTACATAGATCATACAGTAGATTTTTTACAGTAACATTACATGTAGATTGTGTATAGTGTTGTACAGTAGATCATACCGTCGATTTCAACAGTAGGTAGTACAGTAGATTGTGTACAGTAGTTGGTACAGAGTATATCATACAGTAATTTTGTACAGTATTTGGTAAGTAGATCATACAGTAATAGTACAGTAATTGGGTGTACCAGTAAGTTGGTACAAGTATAATCATACTGTGATTTTACAGTAGGTCGTAAAGTAGATTGTGTACCGCAGTAGTTGGTAACAGTAATTTTACATACGTATACAGTAGATTGGTGTACACTAGATTGGTACAGAGATTTTACAGTAGGTAGTACAGTAGAGTGTGTACAGTAGTTGGTACAGTAGATCTACAGTAGAATTTATCAGTAAGTAGTACACATAGATGTGTACAGTAGGTGGTATAGTAGATAGTACAGTAGATTTTTACAGTAGGTAGTGACGGGGTAGATTTTACATTAGATTTTACCATAGGTAGTCAGTAATTTTACTATAGGTAGTACAGTAGTAGTACAGTAGTAGTGACAGTAGATTTTACAAGGTAGTACAGGTAGGTAGTACCGTAGTTTTACAGTAGATAGTACAGTAGGTAGTACAGTATATTTTACCATAGGTGGACAGTAGTTTTACAGTAAGGTAGTACAGTAGGGTAGTACAGTAGTAGTAACAGTAAGGTAGTACAGTAAGATTTTACAATAGGTAGTACAATAGGTGTACCTAGGTATACAGTAAGTAGTACATTATGTAGTACATTAGATTGTACCATAGGTAGTGCATAGGTAGTACGTAGTAGTAACAGTATGTAGTACGTAGGTATACATTAGGTAGTACAGTAGGTAGTACAGAGATTTTTACAATAGGTAGTACAGTAGTAGTACAGTACTGTAGTAGATCTCATGTAAAAGATCGATTTTTGTTTTTCACACTTTAATCACCATTTCCCATTATTGTGGATGAAGAGTTGGAGAACTTACCCTGCTGGGGTAATGAAAGTCCTTGGCGTGCCGTGTTCACATTGATGCCCATTACAGGAGGCAATGGCTGTCAGAGGAGCTTTAAACACAAGGGCATTGGAAAGTCTCTGAATCCAAAGTCTACCGCCCTGAACTTTGAACCAGCCTGGGCTCGCCCCTTCCTCCTCCTCACTGCACTGTGATTGCCTCAGAGAGCGCAGCAGAGGGTGGTATGGTGCAGGAAATACCAATCCAATGAAGAGGAAGATAGTGAACAGGCTGATCACCAACAGACAACCAAACCCTTTTGCACGTGGAACGAAGGAGTTTGGCACTTTCTCCCTTGCCGCTGGTCCCTACATTAACGGCTCTTGGTGCAAGGAGACGGGAGTGATGGACACAATCCATGGGGGCTGGCACAGCCAGTGATATTCCCCTCCCCCACCTCTGAAACCAATTATCATTCTGACATCATTTATTATTCAGCGATTTTCCTCCTCAATCATTTGGCAGAAGTCCGGGTGTCACTTCTGGAACAGAGGGAGATTCATAAAGTTCTATCGTTAGAAATGGTGCTAGTTTTGCCCCACCCAATCATCATCTTATTACAATTTGAAAGTATATCTGATTGCTTGGCAAAATTAGCACCATTTAAATGATAAGAACTTGTATTCGAATAACCCTGAGAGCTTATAACCCTGGCCATATTACCTACCCCCCCCCCCCCCTTTACTTAAAGTTAGGGGGGGGGAGACAGGAAAGTTTCCTGATGGACCGGAAATGCCGACATGTTTACTTCACCAGCCTTGCGATCAGTCGGTTTGCCCCCTACACACTGCAGATACTGGGAAAATCCCACCTTAGGAGACAGAAAATAAAGTTTGTGTGGGGCTTAATAATGCAGCTGATCCAGCCGAGCATGCCTCCAACCCTTATACTTGGAGTCAGACCCGAAGTGCGGGGGATGTCAACAGCTCACAGTGCTAGAAGGACACACTACCCTTACACTGCTGTTAACTTATATATACTGCATCGAGAAGCACGATTCTGGAGTCCCATTTAAACGGCAGGAGTATGCCTTTCTTAATAAAAATACTTATTAGGAGACCACAATATCCTGTTGAATTTCTATACTTTGCTTTGGTCCAGTAGTGAGAGCCATTTCAGTGTTCGGGTAATCTTCCCATGATTCACCACTTCCTTGGAATGTTCCTACTGTAATTTCTAGTGATTGCTGTTGGGTGGGTCCAACATGCTCAGATCTCTACTGAGCAACGATCCACCCGGGACTCTGACATCCCTGACCTATTAGGGGCCTGCAGACAAAGTCAGAGGACTTCAGAAACTTTATTTACACAACACGCTGGGTGGCGCAGATTATCGGTCATTAAAATGACCGTTTTCTCATTTTCTCCTTTAACTGTCCCTGGAATAATAATAATATATAATAATAATATAATTAATAATAATAATAATAATCATTCCTTATATTTATTTGTGCTGAATTCAAAACAAAACTATCCATCATGCAATGTGAGACCCTTTAATTTAACTGACCTGTAGAATGTTTTCTATTCACCATTATTGTGAACAGTCAGTGACAATATGGATGGTTCGCAGTGTGAACCAGCCAGTAATCGCCAGAAGACCTGATAGACTCGCTGTTTGTGTCATTATATACTGTAGTTTAGGAGGGATGAGAAGGTAAGTACACCTGCAATGGGAATCTATCAAAATGGTTGACGTCCTGATTCCACTATGTCAGACCAATGGTGGACATTCCGACAGAACTGGACAACCTACACATCTATCCACTTGGGTTGTGCACATTATCCACCGGTCGCTACCTAATCAACCACCAGTCAGCGAGAACCCAATGGTTATGGGTCCAAAAAAAAAAAAAAAAAGTAATGATTGCATTAAACACATTGAGTAATGCTGCCCCACCAGTCATCCTCTGGGAGAACCAATCAAAGAAACAATGGTAGTGATGGTCATCAGGATTCCTCCTATCCACTCTCTTTCTTAGATGCTGCCCCCCACATTTCAGTAGTAATATCCTACAGTTTTGCTAACATGAACTACGTATTTCTTTCTTTATTTACTTCCAGCCCAATAACGAACAGATCATTTCATGGGCCTTTTCCGGTCTCCACCTTTATCTGAGACGGACAGGCATCCTCGCTGGTTTTCTATTTCTACGCGGTAGAACTTCATACATAGTAATGTGGTATTCTACCCCCATGTCCCATCTATTAGCCTATATAAGGGAGACTGAGTCTAGACATAGTACATGTGTTCTACGCCATGATTGGAACCTACTCACCATGTCCATCTATAGCCTATATAAGGGGAGACGTTCTAGACATGTAACGTGTTTTCTCCCCATGATTGGAGCCTACTCCACAACCATGTCCAATCTAGTCGCTCATATAAGGGAGACATCTAGACATAGTAACGTTTATTCTACCCATGATTGGACCTACTCAAACCCATGTCCAATCTATGCCCTCATAAAGTGGAGACAGTCTAGACATCGTAATGTGTGTTCTAACCCATGATTGGAAACCTACTCAACCATGTCCCCATCTATTAGCTCTATATCAGGGGAGACAGTCTAGACTAGTAATGTGTGTTCTACCCATGATTTGGAACCTATCACCCTGCGTCCATCTATTAGCTCTATATAAGGGGAGACAGTCTAACATAGTAAATGTGTATATCTACCATGATTGGAACTCTCAACATGTCCCATCTATTAGCCCTATAAATAGAGGGGGAAAGGGGAGACGTCTAGACATAGTAATGTTGTTCTACCATGATTGGAACCTCTCTACCATGTCCCCTCTCTTAGCTCTATATACCGGGTAGACAGTCTATACATATTACTGTTGTTTCTACCCCATGATTGGAACCCTACTCAACATGTCCCATCTATTAGCCTATTAAGGGGACGACAGTCTAGACTCCGTAACGTGTGGTCTACCCAGATGGTACCTACTTAACTAATTCCTATCTATTAGCTCTCCTATAAGGGAGACAGTCTAGACATAGTAAACGTGTGTTCTTACCCATGATGGCTGAACTACATACTCAACCATGTCCCATCTATTAGCCCTATAGAAGGGAGACAGTCTAGACATAGAACGTGTGTTCTATCTACCCGGATTGGTACCTACTTAAACCATGTCCCTATCTATTAAGCTCTATATAAGGGGACACAGTCTATCACAGACGTAATGTTTGTTTCTACCATGATTGGAACCTACTCAACATGTCCATCGTATTAGCCCTACTAAGGAGACAGTCTAGACATAGTAAATGTGCGTTCCTACCCTGATTGTATCCTACTTCACCATGTCCCTATCTATTAGCTCTATATATCGGGGAGACAGTCCTAGACATAGTAACGTGTGTTCTACCATGATTGGAACCTACTCAACCATTCCTATCTATTAAGCCCCTATATAAGGGGAGATCAAGTCTAGAATATAACGTGTATTTCTCCCATGATTGGTATCCCTCTCAACCATTGTCCCATCTATTAGCTCTATATAGGGGAACATCTGACATAGTAACGTGTGTTCTACCACCCATGATTGAGCCTTACTTCAACCTATGTCCGATCGATTAGCCCTATAAGGGGATGACCGTTCTGTACATAGTAACGTGTATTCGATCCCATTATTGGACCTACTCAAACCATGTCCCATCTATTAGCTCTATATCATACCAAGTTTCCTCTTTTTTGGGTCTGGGTTGTGGGATCCAAATGAAATTTTCATAAGTTATCTCTTGTTTAGTTTTCGCAGTGAACACTTTCCATCTCACTTGCCCGTTGATATACATGATCTTATAGTTTTTATGTTTAGAATTAGATACTAACCCCTCACACACAGCTAAATCCTCAAAGTGATGTTGGGCACCGCATCCCTGATTTAGTTCCTTACAGTTATGATCCGCTGTCAGATCTCCGGCTTGCTCATCACATGTTTGGCTTGTCCACCAACATCTGCTTTGTTCTTTTTGGCTTTCTTTCTCCACGGGTCAATTTCCAATCCAGGGTGTAAAAACTTTGATACATATCAGAAAGTAAAATAGAAAGCGCCTTGCGTTACATATGTGAATGGGACCTTATGCATCCTTATGTTACACGGATTCTCTGCTCATGAGGCTACTGTTTTGTCCAAACTCTATAGGGTTCCAGGTGTTGAATAATAGCCAAGCTGTTCACAGCGTACGTTGCAAATCTGGTTATGCATGCATGTTAATTTTCTTACATAGCACTGTACACATTGATCTATACTACTGATCCCATGCTACGTATATCAATACTGAAGTTGAGGGCAACCAGGACAAAACTTCAAACAGCCCAAATGGGTAGTTGTGCATGCCTCATCGAGACTAATGACAGAAGAGACCAAAAGAAAGAAGAATTCCTGCACCCTATATCAGTTGTGTATCTATACTAATAAAATGCCAAGCTTCACCTCACTCACTGGGTGCTCTTCTCCCTGTCTTCACCACTCATCACTAATTCTCCACTTAGCCGTGGAGGCAGAAACTTGCTTAATTTTGGCAGCTCATTCATGCACCTTACTTACAAAGTTAGCAGGTTTTCGTTTCGTACTAATACGATGCCAAAGCCCTCACTTCACTCACTCACATCACTCTCACTAACGTCATCCACTGAATTCTCAACTTGCCTCACATCATCACTATTCCCTCCAACTTGACTTTCCGTGAGGCAGACTGCTTTAAATTTGGCAGGCCCATTCATTGCAACCTTACGTACAAGTTAAGCAGGTTTCCGTTTTGAAAAGGCAAAGCCCTCACTCACCTCACTCACTCACTCACTCATCCTATTCTCCACACCCTTATGCCTGTGGGAGGCAGACGGCTTAAATTTGGCATGCTCATGCATCATCATTCACCTTAAATACTTCACAAAAGTTAATGTCCAAGTTTCGTTTCGCAACCGGCACAGCCCTTCACCCCACTCTGCCCAGCCGTGAAGAACGAGCCTCACTCACCAGCACTAATTCTCCAACTTGCCGCCCTCACTCACTGTCACCTCACTCACTCCTCACTCCGCATCCTAATTCGCCAACTTTGCCTCCACACTCATACACTCATTCTCCAACTGCCGTGGGAGGCAGAACGGCTTAAATTTGGCAGGCCTCATCTCACATTGCACTGTACTTACAAAAGTTTTACGCAGGTTCGTCGAAAGGCAAGCCCTCACTCACTCCTCACTCATCACTAATACTCACACTAATTCTCCACTTGCCGTGGAGGCAGACGGCTTAAATTTTGGCAGCTCATTCCTGTCCCTTACTTATTACAAAGTTAAGCAGGTTTCGTTTCTTTCCGAAAAGCACAGCCCTCACTCACCACTACTCACTCCATCACTAAATCATCACTAATTCTCCAATTTGCATGGAGCAGACGCTTTACATTTGGCAGGCTCATTCATTGCACCTTACTACCACAGTTTAAGCGGTTCTGTTTCGAAAAAGGCAGCCTCACGCACTCACCTCACTCACTCATCACTAACTCATCACTATTCTCCAACTTGCTGCGTTGAGGCTACACGGCTTTTTAAATTTGGCGGCTCATTCATTGTACCCTTACTTACAAAAGTTACGTAGGTTCATTGTCGAAAGGCAAGCCCTCACTCACCTCACTCACATCCACTCACTACTAATTCCCTCAACTGGCCTCACTCCATCACTAATTCTCCAACTTGCCGTGGAGGCAGACGGCTTAAATTTGGCAGGCTCCTTCATTGCAACCTTACCGTACAAAAGTTAAGCAGGTTTTCATTCGAAAAAGACAAAGCCCTCACTCACTCACTCACTCACACTAATTTCTCCAACTTGCCGTGGGGCAGACAGAAGAGCTTAAATTTGCAGGCTCATTCATTGTCACCTTACTTACAAAAGTTAAGCAGTTTTGCTGTTTCGAAGGCAAGCCCTCACTCACCTTCACTCACTCACTCCCACTCATCCCTAATTCTCAAATTGCACCCCACGCAACTCACTCACTCACTCATCACTAAGTCTCCAACTTGGCCTCGCCTCATACACTCATTCTCCAATTTGCTTTGAGGCATGACGGCTTAAATTTGCGCAGGCTCATTCATTGCCTGTACTTACAAAAGTTAAGCAGGTTTCCTTTCGATAAGGCAAAGCCCTCACTCACTCACTCTACTAACTCATCACTAATCCTCCAACTTGACTTGGAGGCGACGGCTTAATTTTGCAGGCCTCATTCATTGCACCCTACTTACAAAAGCGTTAAGCAGTTTCGTTTCTAAAGGCAACGCCCCTCACTCACTCACTCACTCTCAACTAACTCATCACTATTCTCCAACTTGCCGTGGAGGCAGACGGCTTAAATTTGGCAGGCTCCTTCATTGCAGCCTTACTTACAAAGTTAAGCAGGTTCGTTTTCGAAAGGCAAGCCCTCACTCATCTCACCACTCAATCACTAATTCTCCAACTTGCCTCACTCATCACTAATTCCATCCAACTTGCCGTGGAGGCAGACGGCTTAATGTGGCCGGCTCTTCCATTCTTGGTTAGGGTGGGGGGAATGGGGGTGATAGAATTTTGAACTCCTGCAACGCTAACGCTGGACCCGATTTTTAACCAAAAATTCAGGGTGTGTGCGGGGACTGCTGAGGGTGTAAGGGGACGGTTGGAGGGTGGAAATAGAGGAATAGTGGGGGGTATTGGGGGCGGACGGGGAGGGGTGGTGGGGGGTGATTTTCACCACACTTTCATAGTTGAAATACAAAATATAACATTAACTAAAGTTAATGAGTGTTGCATTTCGTAATCTTATTGAATGGTCTTTCTTTAATATATCAGTTCCGAGTGATTACAGCAATCGTCATACTTCAATTGCTTTCTTACTAAAAGGTTATTTCAAATACATCTCCGCTGCGAGCGCGGGTATTTTGCTAGTATATATATATATCAAGCCCTTTATTCAAATCATTAGCACATACCCTGGGGAATAACACCCAGGACACACTGATTAAACCAATTAAAAACATATATACCAACAACATGACCCTAGCTCAAATATAAAGCAGGTGCATTCAGCCCACACATGGTCCAAAATGCTATGAACAGACAAGTGACCATACAAAAAATATTCCCCATCATTAGACGAAAAACACAGAGCCATAGGATATGACAGACGTGACCATACAAAGATATTCCCCATCATATAGCTAAAAACACAAGCCATTATGGATATGACAGAACAGTGACCATACATAGAATTTTCCCATCATATAGACTAAAACACAGAGCCATGATGGAAGGAACCAAGTGACACATAATAAATATTCCCATCATATAACTAAAAACACAGAGCATGTGATATGAACAGACAGTGACCATAAAGAATATTCCCCTCATATAGACTAAAACCACAGAGCCATGATTAATAACAACAGTGACCATACAAAGAATATTCCCCACCATCATATAGACTAAAAACCCAGGCCATGATGGATATGAACAGACATTGACCATAATAGATATTCCCCATCATATAACAAAAACACAATCCAGATGGATATGAACAGAAGTGATCATACATGATATTCCCATCATATAGACTAAAACACAGAGCCCATGATGGATAGAACATACGATGTACCATACAAAAATATTCCCCTCATATAACTAAAAACCCAGAGCCATTGATGATATGAACAGACGTGATCATACAAAGAATATTCCCCATCAATAGACTAAAACAACAGAGCCATGATGGATATGCACAGACATTGACCATAAAAGAATATTCCCCATCATAGACTAAAAACAACAGAGCCATGATGGATATGAAGACGTGACCATACATAGAATATTCCCCCATCATAGTAGACTAAAAACACAGAGCCATGATGGATATGAACAGACAGTGATCATACAAAGAATATTCCCATCATATCGCACTAAAAACACAGAGCCATGATGGATATGAACAGACAGTGACCATACAAAGAATATTCCCCATCATATAGACTAAAAAACACAGAGCCATGATGGATATGAACAGACAGTGACCATACAAAGAATATTCCCCATCATATAGACTAAAAACACAGAGCCATGATAGATATGAACAGACATTGACCATACATACATTATTCCCATCATATATAAATTAAATACAATTAACTAGCCTTATTATAATTGCCTATGTATATACTCTCTGGACGTTTAAAGGCTAAGTATATGAACAATCCAAAATAGATTCTAACTAGCTAAAAGCTGGGATCTTTCACTATTGAAACAGGAAAGGTGGAGAAATGATCTGTTATTCTATCTGACTACTTTGCCATGTTTAAATAGAGACCAAGGGCAGATCATCCCGTAGTAATGGAAGAACAAATGGGATGAGGGAATGGAGCTAGATGGCATTGAGTCTGGTGCACGTGCCACATTTATTTTCTGCCCTTTAACTGATACATTGGTTGGGAAAACCGATTGGGTGCCTCATAGGGTTTAGGCTGCTAATAATAGATTATATGGATACGATATGACACGTTGGGTAAGATGTCATTCTGTAAGTGATAATACCTAAAAACTACACTGCATGTTTGGCAACTTCATTACACAGGTGGAAAGTAATTAGACATTGACACAATAACATTCCACATAACCTGTAATGTCAGCTTAGCATACAAATACTACTGTCACTCACAAGGAAAAGGTCAGTAACCTCACAAGGATAAAGTCAGTGACCTCACATGGATAAAGTCAGTGAACTAACAAAGATTAAGTCAGTGTCAGTGAATGTAATTCTCCCTCTTTACAAAGCATTGGTAAGGCCTCATTTGGAATATGCAGTGCAATTTTGGAATTCTGTGTACAAAAAGGACATCTTTGAAATGGAAAGGGTTCAGAGAAGGGCAACTAAATTAATAAGGGGATTGGGGGAACTTGAATATGAAGAGAGACTGGAAAAGTTACAATTATGTACCCTGGAGAAAAGGCGATTGCGTGGGGATTGATACTGTGTTATAACATTAAGGGCCAACAATTTAACTAGCTGGGCATTGTTCACCAAAGAAACAGTCAGAGACACGTGGACATCCCTTAAGACTTGAAGATAAAGGTTTAGGGTTCAAGTCGGAAAAGGGTTTTCACTGTGGAGAACGGTAAAGCGTGGAACTGTCTTCCAGTGGACGTTGTTATGGCAGGTTCATTGGTCAGTTTAATAAAACTGGATGAGTTTCTTACAAAAAGGATGTTACAAGTATGGTATTGATACTAAAGTAGAGTTGGGAAAGGGTTTGTCACTGTGAGAACGGTAAAGCTATGGAAAACCGTCTTCAGTGGCGTTGTTATGGCAGGTTCATTGGTCAGTTTAATAAAAAGCTGGATGAGTTCTACAAACAAGGAATGTACAAAGTTCTGGGATTGATACATAAGTAGAGTTGGGAAAGGGTTTGGTCACTGTGAGAACGGTTTAAAGCTATGGAAACTGTCTTCCAGTGGACGTTGTTATGGCAGGTTTCATGGTCAGTTTAATAAAAAGCTGGATGAGTTTCTAAACAGGAATGTTACAAGTTACTGGGATTGAACATAAAGAGAGTGGGAAAGGGTTTGTCCACTGTGAGAACGGTAAAGCTATGGAACTGTCTTCCAGTGGACGTTGTTATGACAGGTTCATTGGTCAGTTTAATAAAAAGCTGGATGGGTTTTACAAAACAACGAATGTTACAAGTTACTGGTATGATAACATAAAGTAGAGGTGGGAAAGGGTTGTCACTGTGAGAACGGTTAAAGCTATGGAACTGTCTTCCCAGTGGACGTTGTTAGGCAGGTCATTGGTCAGTTAATAAAAAGCTGGATGAGTTTCTACAAACAAGGAATGTTACAAGTTACTGGTATTGATACATAGTAGAGTTGGGCAAGGGGTTTACTGTGAGACGGTTAAAGCTATGGAACGTCTTCCAGTGGACGTTGTGTATGGCAGGTTCATTGGTCAGTTTAATAAAAAGCTGGTGAGTTTCTAAAACAAGGAATGTTTACAGTTACCGGGATTGATACATAAAGGAGAGTTGGGAGGGTTTGTCACTGTGAGAACGGTAAAGCTATGAACTGTCTTCCAGTGGACGTGTTATGGCAGGTTCATTGGTCAGTTTAATTAAAAAGCTGGATGAGTTTCTACACAACCAAAGTTAATAAGTTACTGGTATTGATACATAAAGTAGAGTTGGGAAAGGGTTTGTCAATGTGAGAACGGTAAAGCTATGGAACTGTCTTCCAGGGACGTGTTATGGCAGTTCAATTGGTCAGTTTAATAAAAAGCTGGATGAGTTTCTACAAACAAGGAATGTACAAGTTACTGGTATTGATACATAAAGTAGAGTTGGGAAAGGGTTTGTCATGTGAGAAAAGGTTAAAGCTATGGAACTGTCTTCCAGTGGACGTTGTTATGGCAGGTTCATTGGTCAGTTTAATAAAAAGCTGGATGAGTTTCTACAAACAAGGGAATGTACAAGTTAATGGTATTGATACATAAAGTAGAGTTGGGAAAAGGGTTTTGCCCTGTGAGAACGGTTAAAGCTATGGAAACTGTCTTCCAGGGACGTTGTTATGGCAGGTTCATGGTCAGTTTAATAAAAAGCTGGATGAGTTTCTACAAACAAGGAAATGTTACAAGTTATGGGATTGATACATAAAGTAGAGTTGGGAAAGGGTTTGTCACTGTGAGAACGGTAAAGCTATGGAACTGTCTTCCAGTGGACGTTATTATGGCAGGTTCATTGGTCAGTTTAATAAAAAAGCTGGATGAGTTTCTACAACAAGAATGTTACAAGTTACTGGATATGATACATAAAGTAGATTGGGACAAGGGTTTGTCAATGTGAGAACGGTAAAGCTATGGAACTGTCTTCCAGTGGACGTGTTATGGCAGGTCATTGGTCAGTTTAATAAAAAGCTGGATGAGTTTCTACAAACAAGGAATGTTACAAGTTACTGGGCATTGATACATAAAGTAGAGTTGGGAAAGGTGTTGTCATGTGAGAACGGTAAAGAAACTAGGGAACTGTCTTCCAGTGGACGTTGTTATGGCAGGTTCATGGTCGTTTAATAAAAAGCTGGATGAGTTTCTACAAACAAGGAATGTTACAGTTACTGGGATTGGTACATAAAGTAGAGTTGGGAAGGGTTGGTCATCGTGAGAACGGTTTAAAGCTATGGAACTGTCTTCCAGTGGCCGGTGTATAGGGCAGGTTCATTGGTCAGTTTAATAAAAAGTGGATGAGTTTTACAAACAAGGAATGTTACAAGTTACTGGTATTGATACATAAAGTAGAGTTGATCCAGGGAAAATTCTCCATTGACTTGGGTCAGGAAGGAATTTTTTCCCCCTCATAATTCATGGTTGTTTGTTTTGCCTTCTCTGGATCAACAGTTATGCAGGAATGTGGTGGTATGCTAGAGGGTTGGACTGATGGAAGTATGTCTTTATTCAACCTCAAATACTATACTATATTTCACAAGGATAAAATCAGTGACTTCACAAGGATAAAGTCAGTGATGTCACAAGAGTAAAGTCAGTGACCTCACATAAGTAAAGTCAGTGACCTTAGAAGAATAAAGTCATTAAAAAACTGACACCTGTGAGACAGGACATTGGTTCTGTAAACAACAAAGGTCCATTTCCTTATGGAACAGAATCCCATCTACTGACATAATAGAATAATTTGCCGGTCTACGTCACATGGAATCAAAGTGTTGAAATGTGATTGGATCGTTTGTATTGTCAGTTCCCCAATAAAACCTCTTCACTTTCCCCAATGTCAACATCTGTCCCATGAAATTAGACAATATTTAGAACCATGGTATCCCTTTAAAGGGGAACTATGATTCTGAAAACAACACTACCTTTACATGCATAGATTGGGTTTTTTCCCTTCTGAAATTAGACCAGAGCATTGACAGGGGTGGACGAATCTGAGGAGAAGGTCAGGTGCTCAGAGATTTACTGATAACTCATTTTTGAAGGTATTTCCACTAATGTAAATGTAATTGGAAAAACTGGATTCTACTGTGAAAAACACTTTGTCCCCCGCTGCTTTATGTCAACTTTGTTTCCTAGTTATCTAGATGGGTTTGGTTAATCCCATGAACAGTTATTAGCTTTCCACTGTCAAAACAACCATCGAGCTTACTGAACCATGTGACCACTAAGAACAAAAATGGCTCCGACCATGAACCAAATTTCAGTAGAAATATCTTACATTTTAATTTTTTTTGTTTGTTTCGTAAAAAAAATTAAAAAATTGGTTTTTCAAATCAAACGACATATTGTGTAGGTCAATATAAACTGTAATAGAAAACAATAACAAAATATTCACTTTTTGGGTAATTTTACATACCCAGGTTGGATGGTAGACTGCAGAGCAGAGTAACACTGGGTAGACAATGACACATACATTCCCCATACCTGTAATGTCAGCTTAGCATCCAAATACTACTGTCCACTCACTACTCACAAAGTAGGAGGAACAGGAAGAAGGTCAGTGAACGACGCACCGGCGGGATAAAGGGACCCAAAGGTGACGCCACATGGATAAAGTCAGTAGAACTAACAAAGATTAAGTCAGGGGTGTGGTCAGTGTGTAATTCCCCTCTTTACAAAAGCATTGTAAGGGCCTCATTGGAATATGCAGTGAAATTTTTGGAATTCATTGTGTCAAAAAGGGACATCTTTAAATTGGAAAGAGGGTTCAGAGAAGGGCAACTAATTTAATAAGGGGATTGGTGGGAACTTGAAATTATGAAGAGAGAACTGGAAAAGGTACAATTATGTACCCGTGGAGAAAAGGCGATTGTCCGTGGGGATGTGATGGTGTACTGTGTAAAGATACATTAACGGGCCATACAATGACCTATCTGGGGCATTGTGTCACTCATAGAACATGTCAGAGGACACGTGGACATCCCTTAAAAGACTTAAGATAAAAGGTTTAGGGTTCAAAGTCTCGGAAAGGGGTTTACTCAATCTGTGAAACGGTAAGAAAGGCTATGTGAAGCTGCTCATTCCAAGTGCGGTCCCACGTGTGTGTATTGCAGGGTGGCCTTCATTGTTCCCGGCAGCTGGGGCGGGACGCGCCTGGTCCCAATCGGGAATTGTAATACAGCTGGATGGATTTTCTACAAACAGGGAATGTTTAAAAGTTACTACTGGTATTTGATATCATAAGGATATTTGGGAAAAGGGTTTGTCCTGTGCGCACTGTACCAGTATGGAACCGTTTCCAGTGGCGTTGTTTCGGGCAAGGTTCATTGGTCATTTAAATAAAAAGCTTGAGAATTTCTACAAACAATGAATGTTACATTTTGACTGGGATTGATACATAAGTATAGTTGGAAAGGTTTTTTCAACGGTGAGCACGGTCAAGCCTTTGGAACTGTCTTCCAGGGGACGTTGTTATTGCAGTTCATTGGTCAGTGTTTTAATAAAAAGCTGGATGAGTTGCTACAAAACAATGAATGTTACAAGTTATGGATTGATACAACAGTAGCATTTGGGAAAGTGGTTTTTGTCACTGTTGAGGTCAAGTGGGGTAAAGCTATGGAACTGTCCTTCCGTGGACGTTGTTATGACAGGTTCAATTTGTCAGTTTAATACAAAGCTTTGATGGTTTCTTCTACAAACATGATGTTACAGGTACTGGTATTGATACATAAAGTAGAGGTGGAAAGTGTTGTCACGTGAGACGGTAAAGCATGGAACTGTCTTCCAGTGACGTTGTTATGGCAGGTTTCTTGGTCCGTTTAATAACGCTGGATAGAGTTTTCTTCTACAAACAAGGTGTCATTTACACAAGTTTACTGGTATGTTGATACACTAAAGTGTAGTTGGGAAAAGGTTTGTCACGTTTAGAACGGTAAAGCTATGGAACTGTGTCCAGTCGTACGTTTTTATGGCAGGTTCATTGGTCAGTTAATAAAAAGCTGGATTAGTTTTCTACAACAAGGAATGTTCCAAGTTTTACTGGATTGATCTAAATTAGAGTTTGGGAAAGGCGTTTGTCACTGTGAGAACGTTAAGCTATGGAACTGTCTCCAGTGGACGGTGTGATGGGCAGAGAGGTCATTGGGTCATTTTAATGTCACTAAAGCTGGTATTTCTACAAACAAGTAATGTTTACCCATTTACGGTATTGATACATAAAGTAGAGATTGTGGGAAATGGGTTTTGTCAATGTGAGAACGGTAAAGCTATGGAACTGTCCTTCCAGTGACTTTGTTATGGCAGGTTCATTGGTCGTTAATAAAAAGCTGGAATGAGTTTCTACAAACCATGAATGTTACAAGTTTAACTACTGTATGAAACATAGTAGAGTTTGGGAAAGGGTTTGTCACTGGGAGAACTGTAAAGCTATGGAAACTGTCTTCGCCAGTGGACTTTGTTATTGCCGGTTCATTGGTCAGTTAATAAAGAAGCTGGATAGTTTCTTTTCTTTCCAATCTTCTACAACAAAAGGAATGTCAAGTTATGTATTATACATATTATAGTTGGGAAATTGAGGGTTTGGTCACGGTGGAGAACGGTCAAGCTATGGAACTGGTCTTCCAGTGTGACGTTGTTTTATTGCACGGTTCCATTGGTCATTTAATAAAAAGCTGGATGATTTTGTCTACAAACAAGGAATGTTACAAGTTAGTGGGATTGATACATAAAGTGAGTTGGGCAAAGGGTTTTTGTCACTGTGAAGAACTGTGGAACAAGCGATGGAGACTGTCTTCCAGTGTGACGGTGTTATGGCATGGTTCATTTTGTCCGTTTAATAAAAAGCTGGAGAGTTTTGTCTACAAACACGTAATGGTTACAAAGTTACTGGATTGATACATAAAGTAGAGTGGGTAAGGGTTTGTCAATGTGATAACGGTAAGCTATGGAACTGTTCTGGCCCAGTGGACGTTGTTCTGGGGAGTTCATTGGTCGTTTTTAATAAAAACTGGATGAGTTTCTAACAAACACGGAAGTGTTCAAGTTACTGGGAAATTGATACAAATTAACAATGCGAGGAAGGACACGCTCTCTCAGGTTGATCTAGTCGCTGCCGGCAAATTGTTGTAGTCACAGCAACACGCCGCGGGGCTGATGTTGCGTCTTGACGGGGTACATAGTTGCACAATTGAAAAAAAAAGTGAAAACGCCACCGAAACTTGCTCCAGTGCAAGAAGGAGCAGTCTCCACCTCTTCGGTGTTCCCGCGCTACATTCCGAGGGCCTCCAGATGACTATCGTCGATCACCCGAACCCTACTGAGTGCCACCCTCCCGTCTCCGCCCCTGTGCCATGCGGGGGGGGCACTGAGACTCCCGCATGCTTTATTTGTGTCCCTTTTTGGCTAGTTTTGTCAACTGTGAGAACGGTAAACTATGGAACTGTCTTCCCCATCACCAGTGGAACGTTGTTATGGGCAGGTTCAATTGTCAGTTTCCTAAAAAGCTGGATGAAGTTCTACAAACACGGAATGTTACAGTCTGGGATTGATACATAAAGTAAGTTGGGAAGGGTTTGTCACTGTGCGAACGGTAAAGCTATGGAACTGTCCTTCCCATTGGACGTTGTTATGGGGGGCAGGTTCATTGGTATATTAATAACAAGACTTGATGAGTTTTACAACAAGGAATTGTTCCAAGTGACTACTGGTTAATTGATACATCAAAGTAAGAGTTGATCCAGGGAAATTTCCCATTGACACTTGGAGTCCAGGAAATGTAATTTTTTCCCCCTTCACTAATTGCGGAGTGGTTTTGTTTTTATGGCCGTTGTCCTCTGGTATCAACAGTTTATGCAGGAAGTGGTGGGTATTGCCTAGATGGGATTTGGACGTGGGCATGTTGACGTATGTACTTATTCAACCCTCAACTAGCTATACTAAATTTCAAAAGGATAACAAATCAGTGACTTCACAAGGATCAAGTCATGAATAGTCACAAAAGTAAAGTCAGGTGACCTCACATAATTAAAGTCAGGTGCCCTTAGAAGAAGTGTCATTAAAAACTGACCCTTTGAGACGTGACATTGGTTCTGTAAAACAACAAAGTCCATTTCCTTATGGAAACAGAATCCACTACTGACATAATAGAATAATTTGCCCGGTCTAACTGTCACATGGAATCAAAGTGTTGAAATGTGTATTGGATCTTGTATGGTCAGTTCCCAATAAAACCTCTTCACTTTCCCCAGGATGTCGCAGGGGGGGAGGGGGGGGGGGGCAGTTCTGGTCCCATGGGACATGTGGAGCGGGAGCATTTAATTTAGGGTCACGCCCTAGGAAATAGTGCGGCGGATGGTTAGAAGAAATGGTGGGGAAATGCGGAGTAGAGTGTAAGGTGTATCTGAAAACACACTAAACCTTTACTGCATAGATTTGGTTTTTTCCTTCTGAATTAGACCAGAGCATTGACAGAGGGTGGACGAATCTGAGGAGAAGTCAATGTGCTCAGAGATTTCCTGATAACTCATTTTTGAAGGTATTTCCACTAATGTAATGTAATTGGAAAAACTGGATTCTACGGTGAAAACCTTTGTCCCCCGCTGCTTTATGTCACTTTTGCTTCCTAGTTATCTATATGGGTTTTGGTTTAATCCCATGAACATTATTAGCTTTCCACTGTCAAACAACCATCGAGCTTACGAACCATGTGGACCCCTAAGAAACAAAAATTCTCCGACCATGAACCAAATTTCATTAGAAATACTTCCCTTTTAATTTTTTTGTTTGTTTCGTAAAAAAATTCAAAAAAAATTGGTTTTTCAAATCAAACTACATATTGTGTAGTCAAGATAACCTGTACTAGACAACATACAAAATATCACTTTTTTGGTAATTTTAAACATACCATGTTGGTGGTAGACTGCAGAGCAGAGTAACACTTGTCTTTGGGACATCAACCCAGGTTGCTGGTGGACTGCAGACAGAGTAACTCTGGGCTTTGGACATCACCCAGGTTGGGATTGTGGACCCGATGCAGAGTAACACTGGGCTTTGGTACCTCACCCCGTTTGGTATGGTGACTGCAGAGCAGAGTAACACTGGTGCTTTGGACATCACCCAGTTGGATGTGACTGCAGAGCAGAGGAACAACTGGGCTTTGGGACTTCACCCTGGTTGGATGGTGGACTGCAGAGGCAGAGTAACCACTTGCTTGGAACTAATCCCCCAGGTTGGATGGTGGACTGCAGAGCAAGAGTAACACTTGTCTTTGGTACATCACCCAGGTTGGATGGTTGACTGCAGAGCAGAAGTAACACTGGGCTTTGGGGGACAAAAGAGGACACCCCAGGTTGGATGGTTGGACTTCAGAGCAGAGGAAAATAACACTGGGCCTTTGGTACAATCACCCACCGGTTGGATGGTGTGACTGCAGAGCAGAGTAACACTGGTCTTTGGGTACAATCACCCAGGTTTGATGGTGGACATGCCGAAGAGAGTTAACACTTGGTTTGTGGGGACACAGGACTCACCCATGTTGGATGGTGGACTGCATGCAATGTAACACAGGGTTCCAGAGGACAGGACGCACCTGTTCTACGAACAACACGCAGAACCGTTGGGACCAGGGGGGGGGTCCAAAATCACCCATGTTGAGAATGGTGGACTGCGAGCAGAGGTAACACTGGAAGACCCTTATTCTGGGGACTCACCCAGAGTGGTTGGATGGTGGACTGCCGCAGAAGAAGAGTCAACACTCGGGACTTTGGACAGGGGGCCAAACATCACCCACTGTTATGGTGGATGGGGTGGACTGTCAGAGCAGAGACGACATAACACTGGCTTTGGGAACAAAAACACCCCAGGTTGGAAAGTGTGGACTGCAGAGGCAGAGTAACACTGGCTTTGGGACAATCACCCGGTTTGGATGTGAACCTGCAGCGCAGAGTAACACTGGGCTTTGGGCCAATCACCCATGTTGGATGGTGGATGCTAGGCATAGTAACACTGGGCTTCTGGGACACCACCCAGCGTGTGATGGTGGACTGCAGAGCAGAGTAAACACTGGGCTTTGGGCATCACCCCAGGGGATGGTGGACTCAGAGCAGAGTAACCAGGGCTTTGGGACTTCACCCAGTTGGATGGTGGACTGCAGAAGCAGAGTCACCCTGCTTTGGGACTCCACCCCGTTTGGGATGGTGGACTGCAGAGCAGAGTAACACTTGGCTTTGGGACTTCACCCAGGTGGATTTGTGGACTGCAGAGCAGAGTCACACTGGCTTTGGGACATCACCCAGGTTGGATGGTGGAGCTGCAGATCAGAGTAACGGATTGGCTTGGGACTCACCCAGGTTTGATTGGTGGACTGCATAGGAGTACACTGGGCTTTGGACCATCACCCATGTTGGATGGGGACGCAGAGCAGACCAAGACACACTGGGCTTTGGACATCACCCAGGTTGGATGGGGGACTGCAGAGCAGAGTAACACTCCTGGCTTTTGGACTTCCCCAGGTTGATGGTGGACTGCAAGCAGATAACCACTGGGCTTTGGGACTCACCGGTTGGATGGTGGACGCAGAGCAAA
Source organism: Hymenochirus boettgeri (assembly GCA_019447015.1). Classification (NCBI taxonomy): domain Eukaryota; kingdom Metazoa; phylum Chordata; class Amphibia; order Anura; family Pipidae; genus Hymenochirus; species Hymenochirus boettgeri. The sequence goes on from JAACNH010000307.1 coordinate 113,251, forward strand.
GGTACACTGGGCTTTGGGACATCACCCAGTTTGGATGTGGACTACAAATACAAGAGAAATCAACCCACAGGGCTTTGGGAACATCACCCAGGTTTGGATGTGGACTGGCAGAGCCAGAGTAACACTGGCTTTGGGACTGTCAATCACCCAGGTTGGATTGTGGCGCAGAGCAAGACACTGGGCTTTGGGACATCACACACGGTTTGGATGGTGACTGCAGAGTCAGAGTAACACTGGGCTTTGGTACATCACCCAGGTTGAGGTGGCCTGCAGCGCAGAGTAACCACTGGGCTTTGGAACTTTAATCAACCCAGTTGGATGGTGGACTGCAAGAGCAATAGTACCACAAGGGCTTTGGGACTTTCAACCAGGTTTGTGGATGGTGGACTGCAGAGCAGAGTAACATCATTGGGGCGTTGGTGGCGGAGACCCAATCACCCAGGTTTGTTATGGTGACCTGCAGACAGAGTAACACTGGGCTTTTGTGGGCTCTCACGCGGAGTGTATAGGACTGATGGTGGACTGCAAGAGCCAGATGACACATGGGCTGTGGGACATCACCCCAGGTGTGCTGTCCTGTCGTGGTATCTGGCAGAGCAAGTTAACGAGTTGGGTCGATCTGTTTGTACTGTCACCCAGGTTGGAGATGTGTGCGCAAGCATTTAACACTGGCTTTGGGACTCACCCAGGTTGATGGTGACTGGCAGACAGAGTACACTGGGCTTGGACACTCACCCAGGTTGGATGGTTGATTGCAGAGCAGAGTAACACTGGGCTTTGGGACTGAACGAAGTCATCTCACCCAGGTTGGATGGTGGACTGCAGAGCAGCTAACAACTGGGCCTTATGGGGGCATCACCCAGGGTGAGTGGACTGCTAGCAAGAAGTAACACTGGGCTGGTGGACTTCACCCAGTTGGATGGTGGACTGCAGAGCAGAGTAACACTGGGCTTTGGGACATCACCCAGGTTGGATGGTGGACTGCAGAGCAGAGTAACACTGGGCTTTGGGACTTCACCCAGGTTGGATGGTGGACTGCATATATTCTCTGGTAGGAACGAGACTTTTGTCTGACCCAACGCCAGGAACTAAACGTTATCTGAGAAGGAACATCGCCTGGTTCTCAATATGGAAATGTCCCCAGACGTGGGTCAATAGAGAATGAATAGAGAATTAAAGTTCTATGGAAAGGAACTGGTTAGGATTTTTACAAAAGCTTTCACATCCTATGATAAAGTCCTAAGATGGGACAATGAGTTACTGGCAACTACGACGTGGATTCGCCTCTCCATTTCCTACACGTGCATAGAGCGAAGCTATAGATCGAACAGAAAACAAAACGTATATTGTATCGGAAAAATGCTGCGACCTGAAAGACCAAAATAATAACACATTCCGAATCTGCTAATTAACACATCAGTTTTTTCAGTCTTTCTCACAAACAACCTTCATGTGAATTAAATGGACAATTTCCTTTCCTTCTAACCTTCCTGATGCCCACAGATCTATTTCATAACGTGTGTGGGTGTAACAGACGGAAATCATTTCATTAAAACGTCTCAAGTTCTTATTGGGAGGGTCTGGATTAAAAAAAACATGAATGGCTTTAAACATGTGACCAGAAGACTCGGGGTTCACGATGAAATAAAATGTCTATTGTTTCCGTAATGTAAAGAAGGTTTTCTTGTTGTAAGCAAGGAAACCTGTATCACATGAAGGACAAGTTTGTATTTATGAAAAGATTTGGAAAAATGAAGTAAGCGCATTGCCTAATGGGGCTTTATAACCAAAAAAGAAATATTTAAACATGGATAAATAGACTCTAAAAAGTAACTCTCTCTCTGCGCTCGCGTCCTCATCTGGAAAGTACTCTTTTCTCGGTTGCTGCCTCGCGTCCGTCCGTCCGGCTCGCGCCCTGTTCGTCCGTGCCTCGTTGAGGGGATGTGGAGGGGGTTGTACTCACTTGGTGTGGTAACAGGTGTTTATTGGCCAGTTACTAGTTCTGGCTAGTCCTGTATTAAAGAGTGCTTGAAGCCAGGAGGAATACTGGCAGCATGAGTTTTTCTTGGGCTGGTGCTCTCACTGAAACAATATTGGGAGGTAGGAATTACCAATCCTATATCCTTGACCCAAGTACTTTTCGTTTTACCGTTTTTTCAAAAAAAATTTACATACACGATAGTTACCTTTTAAGACATTCATTTATTTCAGCCTTACAGAAATAGGGATAGTAAAATCTCTCAGTACAGAAATCCCAGTAGTTACCGCCCCTACACTAGCTCAGCGATCTTAGACATGCTCAGTTTTATTTACCCAGGAAGAGGGGGGGGGGATCTTCTCCATTAGATTAAAGGTATCTTTTACTCTAAAAAATCGAGATTTTAAATCTGAGAAATATAATTTTAAATCACGGCATTTACAGGAAAGACCTGTCACTCTGTCCCTCTCAGAAGCAGAACTAATAATATGTGACCCATCCCGACCTCTTACTAGATTCTTTTCCTGCCGCCAGTACACTTTCGACACATTAAGAGAATCAGCAGAGAAATAAGGCGGGGAGGGAATGTGTAACAGAAGCAGTGTCCCATGGTGAGCTGTTGCAGAAACTTATAATGTCTGTCCAGACACTACACGAAGGCAGTGAGTAAGGGAGGTGGGAAATTGGATGCACTCACTAAACATTAATAATTTAATGACAAAGCAAAGCACAGATAAATATTATGTATATACCATCCTTTTCCTTCTCCCAAATTGAGTTTGCAGACAATTAAGTTGTTCAGTGAGTATAGTGACTTTAACCCATGAATTTTATAATGAAATTATGATTATGTAAAACCCATTGGTTTCATATGCAGTTGATATCAAGGTAAAATAAACCATATGTGTTATCACCACTGATTAGATAATGTTTAGATCATCAATGTTAAAGGCCCACTAAACCACACCAAGGTTTCTTGTTTAATATAATTGCTGGATTGTTGTGTAGAAGGAGAATAGTCCCCTATATTTGGCCTCTTGAAAGTACCTATTAGATATAGTAGGACTTAGTAGGTATAATCTATTCGTATGTCCCTGCATGAATAGGGTTATATTACCTGCTTTACGGCCTGCATGACAATCAATGGAGATGGGTACCATTGTTATGTGCCAGGGGGTCATATACACCTGCTGTGGGGGAGTCGGCTGCCAGTGACTGGAACTTGGGGGAATATCCCATAACCAGGTACAGGAAACTTCTGAATCTGGTAGGTACACGTTATATCCTGCCTCTTTAACCAAAAACATTCACAAGTTGGCTGAGCAGTTCATACACATGCAATCCTTACTACATACATACATACATATACCCATGTATCCGTACTGTCTGAACCACATCATACATCATAAGACACATACCTCCATATACAACCTGTATCCATAATTATATGAACACATACATACATACATACACATACATACATATGCACACGTATCCATAATTATATAAACACATACATACATACACATACATACATTACCAATGTTCCATAAGTTAATAAACAATACATACTCTATAATACACATGCTCCATAATTACATTGACACATACCTCAGACATACATACTGACAGGGTGTAGTAAGGTCATTCCAATTGATTCCAACACAGTAAGGTTTAGTGGTTTTGTGAGGTTGATAATCCTGTTCACACAATAACTAATCACCATTAATCATTTGTCAGTTTCTGATGAGAGGTATAGACAAGATTTCTACATTTCATTTTAAAGGGCACGTTCATCACAAAATAATTTTTCTTATACAGGTAGAAAATCCCCAAACAAACCTGAAACCCTATCCCGGTCTTTCCACCTTTCCCCGATCACATAAATCCTAACTAGGACACACACGACTGAGTTATTACCGGGAACTCTAATCTGGGACTCACTTGTGTAATTATAAAGGATAATGTATCCCCTACTGTAAAATTATAAGAATATTAGAAGTCACTGAAGGAGTTCTGTGTCTATATAAGGTCCAAAGGACACAGACTGAGTTATACATGGAACTCTCGCTGGGTACCACTCATTGATTTAAGGGATAATGTATCCCCTACTGTAAATTATAAGGAGACAATTAGACGTCACTGAGGAGTTCTGTGGTCCATATAAAGGTACAAGGCCAGACTGAGTTATACAGGGAAACTCTCTGGGTACCGCAAGCGTAACTTGTTTCTATAAGGGATAATGTATCCCCTACGTAAATTATAAGAATATTAGAAGTCACGGATGAGTTCTTGTCCAGATAAGGTACAAGGACAGCAGACTGAGTTTATACAGGGAACTCCTGGGTAACCACTCATGTATTTAGTTAAGGGATACATGTATCGTCTCCCTACTGTAAATTATAAGGGGCTATTAGAAGTCACGGAGGAGTTTCCTGTGTTCCTAGAAAGGTACAAGGGACACAGAACTGATTATAACTGGAACTCTGGGTACCACTCATGTATATAAGGATAATGTATCCCCTACTGTAAATTAATGTAAGATGGACTTATTTAAGTCACTGAGTGAGGTTTTTCTGTTGGTCATATAAGACGGTACAATGACACAGACCTGATTATACAGGGCATTCTGGGTATACTCGTATATTTATAAGGGGTATAATGTATCCCCTCACTGTATCTTCTATATGGATAATTAGACAAGGCCACTGAGAGTTCTGTGTGTATATAAAGGTACCAGGGCAACAGACTGAGTATACAGGGAACCTCTGGGTACCACTCATGTATCTAATGGATAATGTATCCCTACTGTACATTTAAGGATATTAGAAGGCCACTGCAGGGTTCTGTGTCATATAAGGTACCAGGACACCGACTGAGTTATACAGGAAACTCTGGTACCACTCAATGTATTATAAAGGGATAATGTATCCCACTGTAAATTATAAGGAGCTTAAAAGTCATGAGGGTTTCTGTTGTCCTATAAAAGGTACAAAGGACACAGACTGAGTTATACAGGGAACTCTGGGTACCAATCATTATTATAGATAATATATCCCCTAACTGTAAATTATAAAGATACAAAAGAAAAAAAGTCGAAGTCCTGAGGAGTTCGGTGTCTATATAAAGGTACAAGGACACGACGGATTATACAGGGACTCTGGGAACCACTCATGTATATAAAGGGCTAATGTATCCTCTACTGTAAATTTATAAGGAATTAGAAGTCACTGAGGAGTTCTGTGTCCATATAAAGGTACAAGGCACAGACGAGTTATACATGGAACATCTGGGTAACCCTTCATGTATTATAAGGAGACTGTATCCCCTACTGTAATTATAAAAAAGGCTCAAAAAACAGTCACACACGAAGTCAGGCTGAGGAGTGCTGTGTCTATATAAGAGGTACAATGACACAGACTGAGTTATACAGGGACTCTGGGTACCACTCATGTATTATAAGGGATAATGTATCCCCTACTGTAAATTATAAGGATATTAGAAGTCACTGAGGAGTTCTGTGTCTATATAAAGGTACAAGGACACAGACTGAGTTATACAGGGAACTCTGGGTACCACTCATGTATTATAAGGGATAATGTATCCCTACTATAAATTATAAGGATATTAGAAGTCACTGAGGGGTCTGTGTCCATATAAAGGTACAAGGACACAGACTGAGTTATACAGGGAACTCTGGTTACCACTAGGGTATTATAAGGGATAATGTATCCCCTACTGTAAATTATAAGGATATTAGAACCCACTGTGGCTACATCATGTGGATTCCACCATTATGAATGTTTATGTGTTTGCAGTACAATAAACATTCTTTTGTATTTCAGGTTTCTGCGATACAGTTCACATGTATGGAGAAGTAATAGTAATGTTTCAAGCCCTTAGGGTTTCCATTCATTGGACGTCACTCCCTGTTAATTATAAAATGTTAATAGAGAATCTTTCTGTCTCTATGAGAAACTTACTGTAATGTTGAGTGACCATGAAGATCATTTAATGCTGTTGGTTACCATTTGGATCGGGTGTACTATAGAGCTTAATAAAACATAAATATGATAAATACATAAATAGATGAATGAGGTTACAATCTTACACGGACCGATTGCACAGTAAACAGTACAGTAGATAGTACAGTATAGGGTATGTTAGATTGCACAGTAAACAGTACAGTAGATTGTACAGTATAGGGTATGTTAGATTGTACAGTAGGCGGTACAGTAGATTGTACAGTATAGGGTATGTTAGATTGCACAGTAGACAGCACAGTAGATTGTACAGTATAGGGTATGTTAGATTACACAGTAGACAGTACAGTAGATTGTACAGTATAGGGTATGTTAGATTGCACAGTAGATTTTACAGTAGGTAGTACAGTAGATTGTGTACAGTAGTTGGTACAGTAGATCATACAGTAGATTTTACAGTAGTACGTAGATTTTGCGTACAGTAGTTGGTATGGTACAGTAGATCATACAGTAGATTTTACAGTAGATTGTGTACAGTGGTTGGTACAGTAGATCATATAGTAGATTTTACAGTAGACAGTACAGTAGATTGTGTACAATAGTTGTTACAGTAGACCATACAGTAGATTTTACAGTAGATAGTACAGTAGATTGCGTACAGTAGTTGGTACAGTAGATCATACAGTAGATTTTACAGTAGATTGTGTACAGTGGTTGGTACAGTAGATCATATAGTAGATTTTACAGTAGACAGTACAGTAGATTGTGTACAATAGTTGTTACAGTAGACCATACAGTAGATTTTACAGTAGATAGTACAGTAGCTTGTGTACAGTGGTTGGTAAGTAGATCATATAGTAGATTTTACAGTAGACAGTACAGTAGATTGTGTACAGTAGTTGGTACAGTAGATCATACAGTAGATTTTACAATAGGTAGTACAGTAGATTGCGTACAGTAGTTGGTACAGTAGATCATACAGTAGATTTTACAGTAGATTGTGTACAGTGGTTGGTACAGTAGATCATATAGTAGATTTTACAGTAGACAGTACAGTAGATTGTGTACAATAGTTGTTACAGTAGACCATACAGTAGATTTTACAGTAGATAGTACAGTAGATTGTGTACAGTGGTTGGTAAGTAGATCATATAGTAGATTTTACAGTAGACAGTACAGTAGATTGTGTACAGTAGTTGGCACAGTAGATCATACAGTAGATTTTACAGTAGAAAGTACAGTAGATTGTGTACAGTAGTTGGTACAGTAGACCATACAGTAGATAGTACAGTAGATTGTGTACATTAGTTGGTACAGTAGATCATACAGTAGATTTTACAGTAGGTAGTACAGTAGATTGTGTACAGTAGTTGGTACAGTAGATCATACAGTAGATTTTCAGTGGAAGTACAATAAGATTGGTGTACAGGTAAGTTGTACAGTAGTTGGTCTATCAACAGTGAGTTCAGCTAGATCGTTACATTAGATTGTGACATTAGTTGGTTACAGTAGATCATACTAGGAGATTTTACGTGGGGTAGTACGTAAGATTGTGTACAGAGTAGATTGGTGCAGTAGTTACATACAGTAGATTTTACAGTGACAGTAACAGTAGCTTGTGTACAGTGGTTGGTAAGTAGATCATACAGTAAATTTTTACAGTAGACAGTACAGTAATTGTGTACAGTAGTTGGTACAGTAGATTGTACAGTAGGTAGTACAGTAGATTGTGTTACAGTAGTTTGGTACAGTAGATCATACGTATGATTTTACAGTAGACAGTACAGTAGAATTGTACAGTAGTTGGTGCAGGTAGATTTACAGTAGATAGTACATATATTGTGTACAGTTGGTACATTAGATCATCAGTAGATTTTCCGTAGTAGTACAGTAGATTGTGTAGCAGTAGTTGGTCAGTAGATCATACATAGATTTTACAGTAGGTAGTACAGTAGATTGTGTACAGTATTGGTACAGTAAGATCCATACAGTAGATTTTAAAGTATACAGTGCGTAGATTGGTACAGTGGTTGGTACGATAGTCATACATAGATTTTAACAGTAGACAGTACGTAGATTGTGTACAGTAGATAGTACAGTATATTGTGTACAGTAGATCATACATAGATTTTGCATGAGTAGGTAGTACAGTAGATTGTGGTACAGTGTTTGGAACATATGATCATACAGTAGATTTTACAGTAGACAGTACAGTAGATTGTGTACAGTAGTTGGTACAGTAGATCCTACAGTAGATTTTACAGTAGACAATACAGTAAATTGTGTACATTAGTTGGTACAGTAGATCATACAGTAGATTTTACAGTAGATTGTGTACAGAAGTTGGTACAGTAGATCATACAGTAGATTTTACAGTAGATTTTGTACAGTGGTTGGTACAGTAGATCATACAGTAGATTTTACAGTAGACAGAAGAACGTTAGATTGTGTACAGTAGTTGGTAACAGTAGATCATACAGTAGATTTTAACAGTAGACAGTACAGTAGATTGTGTACAGTAGTTTGGTACAGTAGATCATACAGTAGATTTACAGTAGACAGTAGAATTGTGTACAGTAGTTTGGTACATGTAGATTCAGTCATTTTACAGAGGTACTACAGTATAGATTGTGTACAGTAGTTGGTACAGTAGATCATACAGTAGATTTTACAGTAGGATAGTACAGTAGATTGTGTAACAGTAGTTGGTACAGTAGATCATACAGTAGTAGTACGTTAATGATAAGTAGATTTGTGTACAGTAGTTGGTACAGTAGATCATAACAGTAGATTTTACAGTAGAACAGTACAGTAGAATTTGTGGTACAGTGTTTTGGTACAAGTAGATCATACAGTAGATTTTACAGTAGACAGTACAGTAGATTGTGTAGTAAAGTTGGTACAGTAGATGCATACAGTAGATTTCATCATACAGTAGGTAGTACAGTAGATTGTGTACAGTAGTTGGTAATACAGTAGATCATTACAGTAGATGTGTACAGTAGTTGGTACGGTAGATATACTTAGATAGTTACAGTAAGATTGTGTACAGTAGTTGGTACAGTAGATCATACTGTAGATTTTACAGTAGGTCGTACAGTAGTATTGTGTACCGGTAGGATTGGTAACAGTAGTATTTTACAGTAGCGTAGTACAGTATAGTTGTTGTACACGTATTTATGTACAGTAGATTTTACAGTCGGTATTACAGTAGATTGTGTACAGTAGTTGGTACAGTAGAATATGGACAGTAGATTTTAGAAGTAGTACAGTGAGATGTGTAACATAGTTGGTAATAGATGTACAGTATTTACAGAGGTAGTACAGTAGATTTTACAGTAGATTTTACCATAGGTAGTACAGTAGATTTTACTATAGGTAGTACAGTAGGTAGTACAGTAGGTAGTACAGTAGATTTTACAATAGGTAGTACAGTAGGTAGTACAGTAGGTAGTACAGTAGATAGTACAGTAGGTAGTACAGTAGATTTTACCATAGGTAGTACAGTAGATTTTACAGTAGGTAGTACAGTAGGTAGTACAGTAGGTAGTACAGTAGGTAGTACAGTAGATTTTACAATAGGTAGTACAATAGGTAGTACAGTAGGTAGTACAGTAGGTAGTACAGTAGGTAGTACAGTAGATTTTACCATAGGTAGTGAGTAGGTAAGTACAGTAGGTAGTACAGTAGGTAGTACAGTAGGTAGTACAGTAGGTAGTACAGTAGGTAGTACAGTAGATTTTACAATAGGTAGTACAGTAGGTAGTACAGTACTGTCAGTAGATCTCAATGTAAAAGATCAGATTTTATTGTTTTTCACCCTTTAACCAATTTCCCAGTATTGTGGATGGAAGAGTTTGGAGAACTTACCCTGCTGGGGTAATGAAGTCCTGGGCAGTGCCGTGTTCACTGGATGCCCATTACAGGAGGCATTGTCTGTGCAGAGGATCTTTAACACAAGGGCATTGATAGGGCTCTGAATCCAAAGTCTACAGCCTGAACTGTGACCAGCCTGGGCTCGCCTTCCTCCTCCTCACTGCACTGTGATTGCCTAGAGAGAGCAGCAGAGGGTGGGAGGGTGGCAGGGAAATACCAATCCAATGAATGAGGAATGATAGTGAACAGGCTGATCACCAACAGACACAAAACACTTTGCACGTGGGAAAGAAGGAGTTTGCACTTCTCTCCCTGCGCTGGTCCATACATTAACCAGGCTCTGTGCAAGGAACAGGGATGACTGACACAATCCTGGGTGTCTGGCACAGCCAGTGATATTCCCTCCCCACCTCTGAACCAATTATCTACATTTAATTATTCAGCAGATTTCCTTCAATCATTGGCAGAAGTCCGGGTGTCACTTACTGGAAACAGAGGGAGATTCAATAAAGTTCTTATCGTTAGAAATGGTGCTAAGTTTGCCCCAACCAATCAGATCTTATTTAACATTTGAAAGCTAATATCTGATTGGCTTGGGCAAAATTAGCACCATTTTAAATGATAAGAACTTTTATTGAATAACCCTGAGAGCTTATAACCATGGGCCGATATTACCCCCCCCCCCCCCTTTACTTAAAGTTAAGGGAGACGGAAATTTTCCTGATGGACCGAAATGCCGACTATGGTTATTCACCAGCATTGCGATCAGTCGGTTTTGCCCCCTACACACTGCAGATACTGGGAAAATCCCACCTTAGGAGACAGAAAAATAAAGTTTGTGGGTGGGGCTTAAGATGCAGCTGATCCAGCAGTGAGCATGCTCCAACCTTAAACTTGGAGTCAGACCCGAAGTGCTGGGGATGTCACAGCTCACAGTGCTAGCAGGAAACACTACCCTTTACACTGCTGTAACTTTATATAGACTGCAGCTAGAAGCACGATTCTGGAGTCATTTAAACGGCAGGAGTATGCTCTTCTTAATAAAAATACTTTTATGGAGACCACAATATCTGTTGATTTCATACTTTGCTTTGGTCAGTAGTGAGATGCCATTTCAGGTTCTGTAATCTTCCCAGGATGCACCACTTCCTTGGAATGTTCCTAACTGTAATTTCTAGTGATTGGCTGTTGGGTGGGTCACACATGCTCAGATCTCTACTGAGCAACTGAATCCACCCAGGGACTCTGACCATCACTGACACTATTAGGGGTCCTGCAGACAAGAAGTCAGGACTTCAGAAACATTTATTTACACACGCTGGGTGGGCAGATTATGGTCATTAAAATGACCGTTTTCTCATTTTCTCCTTTAAACTGTCCCTGGAATAATAATAATAATAATAATAATAATAATAATAATAATAATAATAATAATAATTCCTTATATTTTGTGCTGAATGAAAAAACATCCAATCATGCAATTGAGGACCCTTTATATTAACTGAGCCTGTAGAATGGTTTCTATTCACCATTATTGTTGAACAGTCATGTGACAATATGGATGGTTCGCGGTGTGACCAGACAAGTAATGCAGGAAGACCTGATAGACTCGTTGTGTTTATACTAGTTAGGAGGGATGAGAAGGTAATTACACTGCATGGATCTAATCAAAATGGTGGACGTCCTGATTCCACTATGTCAGACCAATGTGGACTTCCGACGAAACTTGGACCACCTACACATCGTATCACTTGGGTTGGGACATTACCACCGTCCCTACCTAATCCACCATCGCGAGGAACCAATGGTTTTGGGTCCCCAGTAATGATCAATTAAACCACATTGAGTAATGGCCCACCAGCAATCCTCTGGGAGGAACCAATCAATATAAACAAATGTAGTGATGTCATCATAGATTCCTCCTATCCACTGTCTTTCCTTAGATGCTGCCCCCAACATTCAGTATACTAATAATACAGTTTTTGCTAAATGAACACGTATTCTTTCTTTATTTACTTCCAAGCCCAATAACGAAAACACGATCATTCATGGGCTTTTTCTGTCCACCTTTATCTAGAGACGGACAGGATCATCGCTGGTTTCTATTTCTAGGGTAGAACTTCATACATAGTAATGTGTATTCTACCACATGTCCCATCTATTAGCCCTATATAAGGGGAGACAGTCTAGACATAGTAACATGTGTTCTACCCATGATTGGAACCTACTCAAACCATGTCCCCATCTATTAGCCTATATAAGGGGAGACAGTCTAGACATAGTAACGTGTATTCTACTCCATGATTGGAGCCTACTCAACCATGTCCATCTATTAGCTCTATATAAGGGGAACATCTAGACATAGTAACGTTTATTCATCTACCCATGATTGGAAACCTACTCAACCATGTCCCATCCTATTACCCTATATAAGGGGAGACAGTCTAGACATAGTAATTGTGTGTTTCTACCCCATGATTGGAACCTTACCAACCATGTCCCATCTATTAGCTCTATATAAGGGGAGACGTCTAGACATAGTAATGTGTGTTCTACCCATATTGGAACCTACTCAACCAGTCCCCATCTATTAGCTCTATATAAGGGGAGACAGTCTAGACATAGTAATGTTGTATTCTACCCATGATTGGAACCTACTCAACCATGTCCCATCTATTAGCCCTATATAAGGGAGACAGTCCTAGACATAGTAAGGTGTGTTCTACCCATGATTGGAACCTACTCAACCATGTCCCATCTATTAGCTCTATATAGGGGAGCATCGAGACATAGTAATGTGTGTGTTCAACCCTGATTGAACCTACTCAACCATGTCCCATCTATTAGCCCTATATAAGGGGAGACAGTCTAGACATAGTAACGTGTGTTCTCCCTACCCATGATTGGTACCTACTTAACTATGTCCTATCTATTAGCTCTATATAAGGGGAGACGTCTAGACATAGTAACGTGTGTTTCTACTCCATGATTGGAACCTACTCAACCATGTCCCATCTATTAGCCCTATATAAGGGGAGACAGTCTAGACATAGTACGTGTGTTCTAACCCTGATTTGGTTACCTACTTAACCATGTCCTATCTATTAGCTCTATATAAGGGGAGACCAGTCTAGACATAGTAATGTGTGTTCTTCTACCCATGATTGGAACCTACTCAACACAGGTCCCATCTATTAGCCCTATATAAGGGGAGACATTCTAGACATAGTATGTGTTTTCTACCCATGATTGGTACCTACTTAACCATGTCCTATCTATTAGCTCTATATAAGGGGAGACAGTCTAGAATAGTAACGTGTTGTTCTACACCCATGATTGGAACCTACTCAACCATGTCCTATCTATTAGCCCTATATAAGGGGAGACAGTCTAGACATGTAACGTTATTCTACCCATGATTGGAACATACTCAACCATGTCCCATCTATTAGCTCTATATAAGGGGAGACAGTCTAGACATAGTAACGTGTTTCTACCATGTTGGAACCTACTCAACCATGTCCTATCTATTAGCCCATAAGGGGAACAGTCTAGAACATATTAACGTGTATTCTATCTCCATGATTGGAACCTACTCAACCATGTCCCATCTATTAGCTCTATATAAGAACCAAGTTTTCCTCTTTTTTTGGGTCTGGGTTGTGGATCCAATATGAACTTTTCATAAGTTAATTTCTTGTTAGTTTCCAGTGAACTTTCCATCCACTTGCCGTTGATATACATGATCTTATAGTTATGTTTAGAATTAGATACTAACCCCTCACACACAGCTAAATCCCTCAAATGAATGTTGGGCACGAATCCTGATTAGTCCTTAAAGTTATTCAGTCTGTCAGATCTCGGCTGTCCTCCACATGTGTTGGCTTGTCCAGAACATTGCCTTTCTCCGGGCAATTTCCAATACAGGGTGTAAACTTTGGGATACTCAGAAAGTAAATTAGAAAGGCGTGCGTACATTGTGAATGGGACCATCATCTATAGTTAACGTTCTCTGTCTAGGCTACTGTTGTCCAAACTCTATTAGGGTTTCCTGAATAATAGCCAACTGTTCACAGCGTACGTTGCAATCTAGGTTATGCATGCAGTTTATTTCTTACATAGCACTGTACAATGATATAATACTACTGATACCATGCTACTTATATAATACGGAAGTTGAGGCACAGGACAAAACTGCAAAGCAGCCCAAATGGGTAGTGGTGCATGCAAGCATCGATATAAGACAGACCAAAAGAAGAAGAATGCTGCACCACTATATACAGTTGTGTATCTATACTAATAAAAGGCAAAGCCTTCACTCACTCACTCACTCACTCATTCACTCACTCATCACTAATTCTCCAACTTGCCGTGGAGGCAGACGGCTTAAATTTGGCAGGCTCTTCATTGCACCTTACTTACAAATTAAAGCAGGTTTCCGTTTCGATACTAATACAAGGCAAAGCCCTCACTCACTCACTCACTCACTCATCACTAAACTCATCACTAATTCTCCAACTTGCCTCACTCATCACTAATTCTCCAACTTTGCCGTGGAGCGACGGCTTAAATTTGGCAGGCCCATTCATTGCACCTACTTACAAAAGTTAAGCGGTTTCGTTTTTTGAAAAGGCAAAGCCCTCACTCACTCACTCACTCACTCACTCATCACATTCTCACACTTGCTGTGGAGGCAGACGCTTAAATTTGGCAGGCTCATTCATTGCAACCTTACTTACAAAAGTTAAGCAAGTTCGTTTCGAAAGGGCAAAGCCCTCACTCACTCACTCACTCATCACTAATTCCCAACTTGCCGCCCTCACTCCCCACCCCTCACTCACTCACTCACTCATCACTAATTCTCCAACTTGCCTCACTCATCACTCATTCTCCAACTTGCCGTGAGCAGACGGCTTAAATTTGGCAGGCTCATTTCATTGCACTGTACTTACAAAAGTTAAGCAGTTTCGTTCGAAAGGCAAAGCCCTCACTCACTCACTCACTCATCACTAACTCATCACTAATTCTCCAACTTGCCGGGAGGCAACGGCTTAAATTTGGCATGCTCATTCATTGCACCTTACTTACAAAGTTAGCAGGTTTCGTTTCAAAGGCAAAGCCCTCACTCACTCACTCACTCACTCATCACTAACTCATCACTAATTCTCCAATTTGCCATGGAGGCAGACGGGCTTAAATTTGGCAGGCTCATTCATTGCACCTTACTTACAAAGTTAAGCAGTTTTCGTTTCGAAAAGGCAAAGCCCTCACTCACTCACTCACTCACTCATCACTAACTCATCACTAATTCTCCAACTTGGCCGTGGAGGCACACGGCTTAATTTGGCAGGCTCATTCATTGTACCTTACTTACAAAAGTTAGTAGGTTTCATTTCGAAAAGGCAAGCCCTCACTCACTCACTCACTCCTCACTACTAATTCCCTCCACTGGCCTCACTCATCCACTAATTCTCAACTTGCCGTGGAGGCGGACGGCTTAAATTTGGCAGGCTCATCATTGCACTTCCTTACCAAGTTAAGCAGGTTTCATTTCGAAAAGACAAAGCCCTCACTCTTCACTCACTCACTCATCACTAATTCTCTCCAACTTGCCGTGGAGTGCAGACAGCTTAAATTTGGCAGCTCATTCATTGCACCTTACTTACAAAGTTAAGCAAGTTTCGTTTCGAAAAGGCAAAGCCCTCCTCACCACTCACTCACTCACTCACTCATCACTAATTCTCCAACTTGCCACCCTCACTCACTCATCACTCACTCATCACTAATTCTCCAACTTGCCTCACTCATCACTCATTCCTCCAATTTGCCGTTGAGGCAGACGGCTTAAATTTGGCAGGCCTCATTCATTGCACTGTACTTACAAAAGTTAAGCAGGTTTCGTTTCGATCAGGCAAAGCCCTCACCACTCACTCATCCACTACCTCATCACTAATTCTTCCAACTTGACGTGAGGCAGACGGCTTAATTTGGCAGGCTCATTCATTGCATGCACCTTACTTACAAAGTTAAGCAGGTTTCGTTTCGAAAAGGCAAAGCCCTCACTCACTCACTCACTCATCACTAACTCATCACTAATTCTCAACTTGCCGTGGAGGCAAGACGGCTTAAATTTGGCAGCTCATTCATTGCACCTTACTTAACAAAGGTTAAGCAGGTTTCGTTTCGAAAAGGCAAAGCCCTCACTCACTCACTCCACTCATCACTAATTCTCCACTTGCCTCACTCATCACTAATTCTCTCCAACTTGCCGTGGAGGCAGACGGCTTAAATTTGGCAGGCTCATCATTTTTTAGTGGTGGGTGAATGGGGGGGGAATAGAATTTTGAACTCCTGCACGCTAACGGCTGGAACCGATTTTTAACCAAAAATTCAGGGTGTGTGCGGGGACTGGCTGAGGTGTAAGGGGAAGGGTTTGGAGGGTGGACAGAGAGAATAGTGGGGGGTATTGGGGGCGGACGGGAGGGGGTGGTGGGGTTTATTTTCACACAAAATTTTCATAGTTGAATAAAAAATATAACATTAAAATTAAGTTAATGAGTGTGTGCAATTAATCGTAAAGCTTATTGAATTGTCTTTCTTTAATTTCAAAGTGCCGAGTGATTACAGCAATCTTCATACATTATTGCTTTCTTACTAAAAAGGTTATTTCAATACATCTCCGCTGCGAAGCGCGGGTATTTTGCTAGTATATATATATATACAAGCCCTTTATTCAAATCATAGCACATACAATGGGGAATAACACCAGGACACACTGATTAAAACCAATTAAAAACATATATACAAAACAAACATGACCCCTAGCTCAAAATATAAAGCAGGTGCAGTCAGCCCACACATGGTCCAAAAGCAGGCAAAAGGGGTAAGTCAAAAGTATACTATACCCTTCCCAACTAGTGTCAAAATGTAAAGGCACCAGGGGGGTCCATGTGGGAGATAGCCAGAGCTGGGATCACAAGAAGGGTCTGTCGGATGCGTTTTGCCCCTAACTGGGGCTTTCTCAACAGCATGCACGCTGCATGCTATTATCATGGGTCATAATAATAACACTGGCACTGGTGAGATTGGTTTAATGGGTGTCTCTGAATGTTTGATGCTCAGGGCCACTTCTACCATTAGGCAGAGTGAGACATTTGTCTCAGGCTGCACCCCTGCACTGAAGAAGAAAGGTGGCAGACAGGCAGTGGTTGGGAAAAAAAATTTTCCCTTGACCGGTCAAGAAAAAAAAAAGGAATCTTTCTTAGTAACAGATATGATGTTGTTAAAATCATTTTATATATTTAGGTTAGCTTTAGTTAGTTTGTTAGGAAAAGGTTAGACTAGTTGGGTTACCACTTTAACACACCGGCTTCGCAGCACGCCTGGAATGATGCTGAGGAATATTCCTTATTAACATTATTACTAATTTATTAAGGGTTTCCCACCTGTTCGTTCAATGCGAACCAACAAAAAACAGTCACTAGGGACACAGTCCTTCTATCAATGTGTAGGACTTTAGGGGGGAACTGTCCACTATTGATCCAATTTCTTTTTATAAATAGGAGAGTCACAAGGTTCCATTGTTTTCTATCAAAGAGAAATTCAATCCATTGTCGTGTTTCTGAATAGGACTCATTGGTGTCTAAGAAACAAAACTTTACAACAAGTGAGACCAGGAGATATTTCCTATGAATAACAATGGGGATAAAAAATGAATAGAACAAGAGTCCAGGAGCTTTTAGAAGGGACTGGAAGATGATTCTGATCTTCAGACCGACATTCGATATTCAATGAAGAAATTAGAGACCCCAGTTAGGTGCAGGTTACACTAGTTCAAATGGGACAGACAGATTTCTTAGAGAAAAAAAGATGCCCAAATATAAGAGACGCGCGTGGTTGGAATAAAAGGGGCCATTATGTAAGTAAACTACAACCCGCTGGGAAAGATAAATTATAAAAGGTAAGATAAAGACCAATGTGAATAGACAGTATCAATGAGGATATGAATAGGAACCAACAAAACATCAAAGAAAAAGAAATAGTGTTCTCCAGACTTGCAATTCAGGGACCAGGGTATTGATTAAGATTTGTTTTTTACAACTATTAGTCTATATTTCAACCCAATTGTAGGTTAGCTCTCATGGAACTTAACTGAACAAAACCATAAGAAATGAAATGTTTACCATATGTCAGTCTCAATCCTTGATTCGGTGGGCTAGGAAGACCACATTGGGGATCAGGTATTTGCAGGTGTAATTGATAGTTTCCCTTTATTTAAAGCTTTATAAAGCAACAATATTGTTACATTTGAACCTGTTTGACCTGTTTTTTTCCTTATCAACAAAGACATTGTTATCGTTACGAGAAGGTAACATCCCAGTTAAAGGGTACGTACACTGGGGAAAAAAAAAATTTAAATTGCCCATTATTCAAAACTATAATTCATCCCAACTGTCACTGTACCTTTTTTTATTGATCTGCCCCCTATTTCATTAGATATCTGAAACATCTTATGTTATAGCAATTCTGTAAGCAGTTATGCTGTAGCTGGAATAGTTTGACAGTTGGTGTGCTGTATGCTGTGTGCAGTATTGACAGTTGGTATGGGGGAAAATAGTCAGGTCAGTGGTCAGACCCTGAACAAAACAAGTACTGTTTTGAAGGCATGCAGCAACACACACACCTCGGAGTAAGTTCTACTTACACATATTTATTTCTAGATTAAGATGACGTAAAGTCATTTTTTCAGTATACATACACTTTAAGGTTCCACCATGTTTTGATCGGACAGGAGAACTAGAATCCAAGGTCAGGATGTCAAATTGTATTAAACCTGAATTCCCATAATCCTTTATTGTGCGAGGTCACGAACTAAAACCACGGCGTGTACAATGCTACTTTCCATCTATAAATACAGTATCTATATATCCACTATGTGTGCAGATACAATAAATGATATTTAAAGTAAATAAGGGAGGGGAGTAATGTAACTAAAATAAACAGCTAACAATCCAGGCAGTGAGAGACGGATCTTGTTTTATGTCTATTTATCTCACCGCTGACTCAATGACTCAGAACACGACATCTGTGAATGGGTAATGGGAGAGCAGTTTACATTGTTCCTCCCATGTGTGTCTATAACCTGTACGGGGATTTATAAACACAGCGGTTTCCACGTCGTCCACAAATCTGGTCTCAGGCTGCGGCTAGGGGGTCACATTTACGCAGGAGACCGAAGGCACGGGAAATGCTACGTTGGATTAACGCGGGCTGTTTACCGGCCGCTTCAGCTGTTATCGTGTTGCAATCGTGGGGGGGGGGGGAAGAGCAAAGAAAACTACAAGAAGAAGAGAAGGAGACCGAAAAGAAGAAAGAAGAAGAAGAAGAAGGAGACGAAGGAGAAAAGACGAAGCAAGAAGAACAAGAAAGAAAGATAGAAGAAGCAAGAGTTAAGAATGAAGAAAGAAGAAGAAGCCGGGAGAGGAATAAGAAGGAAGAAGAAGAAGAGACGAAGAAGAAGACAAGAGAAGGAAAGAGAAGAAGAACAAGAAGAAGAAAGAAGGAAGGAAGAACAAGAAGAAGAAGAAGAAGAAAGAAGAGACAGAAGAGAAAGAAGAAGAGAAGAAGAAGAAAGGAAGAACAAGAATGAAGAAAGAAAGAAGAAGAAGAAGAAGAAGAACAGAGAAGAAGAAAAGAAGAAAAGAAGAAGAAGAAGACAAGAAGAAGATAAGAAGAAGAACAAGCAGAAGAAAGAGAGAATAAGAAAAGGAAAACAAGAAGAAAACAGAAGATAAGAAGGAAGAAGCAGAAGAAGAAAGAGAAGAAAGAACAAAGAAAAGCAGAAGAAGAAGAAAACGAAGAACGAGAGAAGACGGTAAGAAGAAGAAGAAGAAGAAGAAAAGAAGAACACAGGCAGAAGAAAAAGTAAGAGCAGCAGAAGCAAAGAAGAAGAAGAAGACACAAGAAGAAGAAAGAAGAAGAAGAAAGAAGAAGAAGAAAGCAGACCAAGAGAAAAAAAGAAGAATGAAGCAGAAGAGAAAGAAGAGGAATGAGCAAGGAAGAAGTAGAAGAAGAGAAGCAGAAGAAGAAAGAAGAAGACGAAGGCAAGAAGAAGAAAGAAAGACGAACACCCGAAGAAAGAAGATAGAAGCAGGAAGAAGGATAAGAAGAAGAGAACGAGCACGACAGAAAGAAATAAGAAGAAGCAGAAGAAGAAAGAAGAAGGACAGACGAAGATGAATAACAGAAGAAGAAGAAGAAGAAGAAGAAGAAAAAAGAAAAAAGCAGAAAAGAAGAAGAATCATAATAATAAATTATAAAAGAACAAAATAATAAATAAATAATAATAAAATCAGAACTAATAAAATATAATTAACTATAATATAAGATAAGAATATTTTTCCTGGGAACTTTAAAGACATCGATTCAATTTGATGCAGGAAATAGACCGAAGACATTGATTTAGCTCTTAATTGAAAGAATAGATACAATTGGTACCTCTTGGTTTAATATAAAACTGTAAATTATGTAAAAATCGGTGTTAAAAAGTTGTGCTATGATTGGCTATGATTGTCTATGATTGGCTATGATTGTCTATGATTGGCTATGATTGTCTATGATTGGCTATTGACCCTTGCTTGATGGCTATCGGGTAATGATCTATATTCATATTGGCTATGAGGCGGGATACAGAAGCTCGGTAGTCTAGACAAGGTAGCCCATCTACAAGATCACAAGAGCGTGCAGTCATGCGCACTGACGCAACATACTTCCTACTTAGACGACCGCACTCTTAAGTATTAATAAAAGTCTTTCATTTAAAATGGTGCTAATGAGCCCAACCAATCAGATTTTAGCTTTCAAATGTTAAATAAGATATGATTGGTTGGCAAAAATTAGCACCATTTTTAAACGATAAGAACTTTTATGAATCTCCTGAATGTCTCTACAATGATGTCGTGAGTAGGGAAAACCCCATGATCCCACTGACTGTTTGACTATTAAGCACTTTATACTACCAGTAAGACTCATGCGAGCTATAAAGGGAGAGAATAAGATATAGAATACCGATTAATTAAAGTGCTAGTATGATCAATGTATGATAAACTAGTTACCATATTAGTCTTTTTGTTCTGGCAGTTCAGGATTTGGCGCAGTAGATGGACATAGGACGTAAAAGTATAAAAGGGAAGCAGACATGTTGCTCAGCCTCTTTCTGAATTGGAGTTCCCAAAGAGCCTTTTGGGACCTAGATAACAGGTAGGCCCAGTTAATGTGAGATTAGATTCTGTTATAGATCACCCCAGGAGTGATAGATAGGAGTAGGGTAGCTAGTGAGCAGCCTGAGCTCCAACAAGGAGATTTAGTAAGGACTAGAGTCCTGGGTATACCACCCAAGAATAGGGACATAGGGCCAGACATAGGGGTAGAAGATTCCACTACAGTGACCTGATTGCTGGGGTGGCACTAACAAGCTGATTGTTATTTATACTGTTTCTGATCCCTCTGGTTTCTGAGTATTTATGTGATATCTGTGCCATGCTATGTCACCTCTATTGTGCTAATTGCAATTCCTTATTAATATTGTTCTGGTAATAAATAAGATACTGTTTAAGTTCAAGAACCACTTATTGCATTCTACCTAGAGTGGTAGTTCAGCAACACCCTATCTCCAACATAAGTGCCCACTCCTGATAAATAAGAGTCTTGTGCATAGAATCTGGATAAGGCTGACAGTAAAATGGGAGAACTTAATTTTCTCCAGATACTATCGCCTTAAACGTACTTCATAGCGACCGATACACGGAAAGACCGACAGAAATAGATAGACAGGGCGAGAGACAAACAGATAAGGCCCCATACAGAGCTTGAGAAAGTACCTGTGGGTCTGAAACATGTTGCAAGCGCGTTTTGTCTAAATAAAGCGTTTATACCCAGCAATAGTTCTGTGCAAGTCGTATCCTACGCTGAATAACACACTATATTAACAATTGATCCACAACAGTGGCAACTGGAACCGTGTGGCCATGCAAACATTTCGTGCCTTAGTACCTGGCTACCTCTGAATAAAAGGAAGGCCCCATACAATTCCACCTTGACCAAACTGTGATCGGTTAAGGCGGAAAATTTTCTACTAGATCGTTCAGATTTTTAAGCTGAAATTTACGAAAGATCGTCAGCCCTGGGTAAGGAATTACAGTTCTTCCAATCAGATTTATGAGCCATCGACCTGTGTATGTCTAGCTACAGCCTGATGAACAGATTGACAGACAGATAGAGATAGATAATAGATACTGTAGTGGTTTGTCTCCGCACTCCCCTTTAAGGATTACTGCTTCGTGCTGGGTGCTACTATAAAGCCATAGCCAATAGCCAATAAATCATAAAAAATAGTAAAAAGATATAGCGCACTCCAGTCTTAGAATAATCCAGTGTATTTATTCACACATGTAACGTTTCAGTACCTGTGTGGTACCTTCTTCAGCAGGGGTGCCCCTACCATGAAGCAAACTGAAACATTTGCTCAGGGCACACCTCTGGGTAACACTTAAAAGGCAGCAGTTAAAATAAAAATCTTCCTTCCTGCAATACTGCATTTCAGCACCAGTCCACCAATCAGTGGTAAGTCAGCCCTCCAGTCCACCAATCAGTGTTAAATCAGCCCTCCAGTCCACCAGTCAGTGTTAGTCAGCCCACCACCACAAGCCACGCCTATGTTCCCCAATGAAGTCCCGCCCATTTCACATGCCACCACTAGAGATGTCCGAACTTCGCAAAATCCGGTCCGCTCAAGGATCCCCGAATTTTCGAAAAAATTCGAAAATCCACGAGCGGACCCATTAAAAATGGAAATTTTCGACAATTCGTATCTCCCGCATTTTCGAAAATACGTGAAATCCTCGTAATTTCGAAAATTTTCTAAAACGCGGTTTGGAAAAGTTCGAAAGGAGGAAAAACGGAAAATCCGCGATATCCGCCGTTCACGAACGAGGTAAATCCGCCACGAATTCGGGTTCGGATCCGCGAACTAGGCCATGACTAGCCACCACCCGTCTGACAATAGGCAGCATTTAAAAGTTGTTTCAGGTGTCAAAAAACCCTAGGAACACCCCTGTTCTTCAGACAACATCATAATAAACAAAATGCACAGTGCCAATTTATCATGTGAAGCAAGAGGAAGTATCAGTGACCTCTGGTGGTGTTAAACATAAGATGCAAATAAATATAATATACATATAATGTGCTAGTGCTATAAAAATTATCTAAAAGTGTTAAAAAGTGTAATTACTTAAATAGTGAATAATAGCATATATAAAAATCTATTTTACACATAGGATACTTCATATAAATAATGAATATGTGACACCAATACATCCTTTAAAATACATTTGGTATCAGTTAGAGCATGAATTATTCTCGCTCAAAAAAACATCTTAACCCTAAATTAACATTCAATCCTTGTGGGTGTAGTGCTGCTAATGTATATATCCAAAGGACTCTTTTCTAAGGAGACTAATATTTCTATTACCCCCTCTCTTATGGGGTAGTATGATCAATCACCATCCCCTTTAACTCATGTACTTGCAGGGAGATTCAATAAAAGAATCGTGCTATTATCGTGCTATTATCGAATTATCGTGCTAATTTTGCCCCAACCAATCAGATCTTATTTAACATTTGAAAGCTAACATCTGATTGGTTGGGGCAAAATTAGCACCATTTTAACCGATAAGAACTTTTATTGAATAACCCTGTTGGTGTTTAGTTTCCAAGAAATGAGCGGCTACCGGCGGTATTTCCAATTTACTCTTGATCTTTTCGTTCCCAGTTTAGTTTGATGTCACTTCCATGTTTTTGGAATCGTTTTTTGAATGGCCCAATTGTTTTACCAATATACATTTTTGAACAGGGGCATTTAAGTAAATATATACAGTAGTCTGTATTGGTCGTATAATAGCCTAAGGGTAAGGCTTCCCACTCTGTGGATGATAAAACTGTTTGTCTGTTATCAAAGCGCTACATACGTTACAATTACAACACCGATAACATCCTATTTTGCTGGATAATTTAGCAATTCGTTTGTTATATTTTTGTGTAGGATTGGCTTTATAAGATACGTGTATAACAAACTGCCTTTTTTGTATGCAGGAATAGTTTTTTTCTTACTTTTTCACAAAGATTTGTATCACCCTGGATGATGGGCCAATATTTGTTCAGGGTTTGATTAATGTGGAATATTTCTGTATATATGGAACACCTTTTTCATTGTGATCCTTTATATTATGTGTAACTGCTTCCACTCTCGCATGCTTCCACTCTCGCATGCACTCTCGCATGCTTCCACTCTCGCATGCATCCACTCTCGCATGCATCCACTCTCGCATGCTTCCACTCTCGCATGCACTCTCGCATGCTTCCACTCTCGCATGCATCCACTCTCGCATGCATCCACTCTCGCATGCTTCCACTCTCGCATGCTTCCACTCTCGCATGCTTCCACTCTCGCATGCATCCACTCTCGCATGCTTCCACTCTCGCATGCTTCCACTCTCACATGTTTAATCTCCTTGGGATCATAACCCCTATCAAGGATATTTTTCTCCATCCTGTCCAATAGTAATTCTCTTTCCTCAATGTTATTACATATCCTGTGGATAGAAATGGGACTTAGGTAGGCTTAACAGCGTATATGTTTGGGGTGAGAACTATCAGCCTGAAGAAGTGTATTACGGTCTGTCGGTTTTTTTGTACAGCATAGTAAATAATTTAGTCTCCCTGACAATATGTACATCAAGATAATTAATTTCAGTTTTTGACATAGTCATTTCACATTTTAAATTGCTGTCCATAGAGTTCAGTACGTTATTCAGTCCCATTCCATACCACAAACAGGTTGTCGATAAAACGCATATATTTTATACAGTGCTTTTTATAGAAATCATTTTCTAAATATCCTACATATAAATTAGCGTAAGATGGCGCTACAGCACTGCCCATGGCCGTCCCAACTTGTTGCATAAAATATTGATGAAAGTGAAGTAGTTGTTATGTAATATTAATGACAGGCCATCCATAATGAATTCTGTAGGTAAACGTCCATTCTAGTTTTGTCTCAACACTTGTGGCTTCCATCCCCTTGTCATTTTGTATATTGGTGTAGAGCGATGTAATGTCCATGGTCAGTAACATCCAGTTAGGGTCCCAGTCTTCTATCATATTTAGTTAGTTAGGAAAGTCTTGGGTGACTTTAATGTAGGCTGGTAATTGTTTAACCAACGGATTTAAAAAGAAGTCTATGAATTGAGACATAGGTTGTAAAATGGATCCAAGTGCCAACACTATTGGTCTAAAGGGAGGTGTTTCAATGTTCTTGTGAATTTTGGGCAGTCCGTATATCACAGGTCTCCTGGGATTATTATCTAATAGAAAGTCAAACATTTTATCATCAATCCAACGTTGGTAAGAGCAATATCTCATACATTTTTCACAGATGATAGATAGATAGATAAACGATAGATAGATAAACAATAGATAGATAAACGATAGATAGATAAACGATAGATAGATAAACGATAGATAGATAAACGATAGATAGATAGATAGATAGATAGACAGACAGACAGATAGATAGATAGATAGATAGACAATAGATAAATAGATAGATAGATGATAGATAGAAAGATAGATAGATAGATAGATAGATAGATAGATAGATAGATAGATAGATAGAAAGATAGTTAGATAGACAATAGATAGATAGATAGATAGATGATAGATATATAGATAGATAGACAATAGATAGATAGATAGATGATAGATAGATAGATAGATAGATAGATAGATAGATAGATAGATAGATAGATAGATAGATAGATAGATAGATAATATAGATGATAGATAGATAGACAGACAGATAGATAGATAGATAGATAGATAGATTGATACATAAATACATAAACGATAGATAGATAGATGATAGATAGATAGATAGATTTCCTGAAGTCTGGAACCAAGGTCTGATAATAGAAAGATAGATAGATAGACAATAGATAGATAGATAGATAGATAGATCATCTATCTACTATCTATCTATCTATCTATTTCTAGCTATCTATCTGATCTATTCTATCTATCTATCTCCATCCATCTATCATCATCTATTAATAATATCTACTATCATTATCTATCACTCTATCTATCATATATCTATTCTATTTATCTATCATTATCTAATCTATCTATTATCTATCTATCTATCTATCTATCACTAGTCTATTTATCTATCTATCTATCTATCATCTATCTATCATCTATCTATCTATCTATCTATCTATCATCTAGCTATCATCTACTATCATCTCCTATCTATCTATCTATCTATCTATCTATCTATCATCTATCTATCTATCTATCTATCTACATCTATCTATCTCATGCTATATATCTATATACCTATCTATCTATCTATCTAGTTCTATCATCTACTAATCTTATCATCTACTATTATCTATCTTCTATCTAATCTCTCTGATCTATCTCTCTCTATCTATCTATCTAATCTGTCTATCTATCTATCTATCTATATTATCTAATCATCTCTAACTATCATCTATCTATCTATCGCTACGAAGAGTATGTAGATAAGTCTAGGGAAAAGATGGGGAAGAGCGAAAGAAGGAAAAAGCGAACAAAAATACGTAATAGGATCAAAGAGGGAGAAGAGAGTGCTAAATAGAGAGAGGAAGAGCGAGAACTCATGCGGGAGAGTAGAGAAAAACGATGACGAGATGATGCTATCTATCAAGGTCGAAATCGATGAGGTGCTAGTGGTCGAGGGCGAGGTGAACGTCAGTCGGGGGCGAGGGGGGGGAAGGGGAGGGGTGCATAGGATCCTACTATCTAGCTAAATCTATCTCAATAACTCTCTTATCTAATCCTCTCGGTATCTTTTCTCTCTCGTCTACGTCTCGGGGAGCGGGGAGATGCATAAGAGGCGTGTAGGGCGTAATGCCTCGGCGAAGAGGAAGGGAGGCGAGGGGGACGGCAGATGTAACGTGCAAGTATCTAAGAGACATGATAGATCGTAGTCTACCGAATAATATCGATAATATAGACATATCATGTATTCAGAGAGATAGATCTATATAACGATAATACGAAGCAAGTATAGAGCTATCTAATTCTAATCCTGACAGAGAGATGTCAGGACATATGATGGCAGAGAGATTAGACTATCTATCAGAGATCGGTGATGAATACCTAATACTATCGAGTATAGATAACACTAGACCACTACGAATAGCATACGTATAGATGATAGACTATGACATGATAGATCTATTAGCATAATCGTATAGAGGCTAGCCAACATATAGATAGAAGATACGATAAGAGATAGCCTAGATTATCGATAGATACGATCTAGATCAGATGAGGCAGTCTATAGTACTGATAGATCAGTAATCGAGAGGAGCGAGACGGGAGCGAGCCGACCGAGCGAGGAGCGGAGGGGCCGACGGAGACGGGAGAGAGCCGACCGGAGCGGGAGCGAGGGACCGACCGAGCGAGGTAAGCGAGCCGACCGAGCGATGAGCTAGGTAGCCGAGAGACGGGAGCGAGCCGAACCGACGAGGAGCGAGCCGGACGAGCGAGGAGCGGAGGAGCCGACCGAGAGAGGGATCGAGCCGACCGAGCGGGAGCGAGGGAGCCGAGCGAGTACTGAGCGAGCGACGAGCGAGAGCGAGGGCCCGAGGCGAGACCGAGCGAGCCGGACCAGCGAGGAGCGAAGAGCCGAGCAGAGGGAGCGAGCTCGGACCGAGCTGAGGAGCGATGGGCCGGACCGAAGAGAGGAGCGAGCCGACGAGCGAGAGCGAGGAGCCGACTGAGACGGAGCGAGCCGACCGAGCGAGGAGCGAGCGAGCCGAGCGAGACGGGAGCGAGCAAAAAAAACAACGAGCTAGGAGCGAGCGACCGACAGAGCGAGGAGCGAGCCGACCGAGCGGATGAGGGAGCCGAGCGAGGAGGGAGCGAGCCGACGAGCGAGGAGCTAGGTGAGCCGAGCGAGGAGAGCTAGCGACCGACCGAGCGATTAAGCGAGCCGACGAGCGAGGAGCGAGGTAGGCGAGCGAGACGTTGAGCTATGCCGACAGGAGTAGGATGGAGCTGAGCGATTAGTAGAGAGTACCCACCTATCTAGGAGCATCGAAGATCTATTAGCTAGGGAGGCCGAGCGAGGTAAGGGAGCGACCGGACCGAGAGAGGAGCAGGTAGCCTAGCGAGACGGTAGGAGCAGACCGATCGAGGAGCGATCGACCCTCCTATCTAGGATCTAGTTCCTACCAGCTATTATTATCTACCTCTACCTAGCTAGTATCGTAGTCCTACCTATTGATTCATTTATCCTAGCGATCTATATCTATCGTACCCTACTATCTATCTATTTTGATTCTCCAGGTACGGGGGGCCAGTTTGTAGTCTCCTCAGTTCCCTGGTTAGATTAGTTTTCTGGATTTATTATTTCTTTCTTCCATTTCATCCACGTAATCCAATGTTGGCGCTGTATGGCGGCCTGTGATGGAGGTTTGACAGGCTACTGTGGAATGTGGGTTTGTGTTGTTTATAGGGAGTGATGAGTGTTTCAGTGCACATGGGCTTTTCTTGGTTTTGTTTGTATTGAGGCTTTATGATGGAAAGATTGGGGCTACTGTTCTTGTAGGGGAGCCCAGAATGATAGGGCCTTATTGTAATCTCAAGCAGTAAGGTGAATCTGCCAAAGCTCAGGCTCGACAAGACGCTGTTTGATTCTACGCGATGGCCTGGAGGAGGTGGTTACGAATTTGCCAGATGGATTATTTGGGGGGCCAGATTCCCATCTTTGATTGGTCCTGAATGTGTGCAGGGCCACATACTTCAACTGCCTAGAGTAGGATGGGAGGAATGACCTGTCAGGACAGTTACCGGTGGTTGAGGTGATAACAGTTGTTTTGTATAACATAGAAGGTTCGGAGCTTTTGCTTTCAGAGCGCTATAGTGCCCTAAAGCTTCACCGAATGGTTGGTCCAGGCGAGATAAGTAAATTTCTCTGTTATCGAGTTCTCGTACTGTTTCAAAGGAAGAAGGTGTCGTGTGTTGGTTTTTTTTTTCTTCTGAACATCATAATTTTAGTTTTCTTTGGAATTGATTGGGAAGTGCCCAGGTGGGGAATTTCTCCAGGATGGATGGACTTGTCTTGTAGGCCACGCTTGTTGGTCGATAGCAGTAAGAGGTCTCTGCGTGATAGAGCCGGAACTTTACATTGGGTCAGTTAAGCTGTAAGTCCTGGTGCTGAATGAGTTTTCTAAGCTGCTGCTGGTTGTGAGTAGATGTAGCAGTTCTTTTGCGTTTATACCAGTATAAAGGATCTGATGACTCAATGTTTATTCCACCTGTATAACTCTCCAGAAGTTTTCGATCGGCCATGGGTGTCACACTACCCTTTTAACAATCAAATCAAGCCGCAAAATGATTCCCCAAGTCTTGTGTGGTGAATATTGTTATGTGTCGGTAGTGTAGATTTGATCAGTTAGCTATGGCTGGACTGAGAATGTGATTGAGGGACAGCTATGCTTCTCTATTAGATGGCTATTAATTTTCCCCGTACTGCTCACACAGACCCCTCTGTAGTGCTGGACCATCATGGATTGGTCTATCAGACCTGTGGGTTCCAGACCTTCCGGCCAGTCTCCAACATATCAGGACCTAGGGGGGATAAGTTGGATATTGCAGTGTGTATTGCAGTGGAAGTGTAGGGGAGCAGGCATGGGGAGAAGGCCGGGCCAGACCACGGGCCGGGACGGGAACGAGCGGAAGAGAGGGCAGCACGGCGGGCAGGCGAAGCGAGCGAGCGAGCGAGCGAGGCAGGAGCGAGCGAGGAGTCGGAGAAAAAAAAGCGAGCGAGCGAGCGAGCAGGAGCAGCGGCGAGGCGAGCGAGCAAGCGAGCGAGCGAGCGAGCGAGCAGAGAGCGAGCGAGCGAGCGAGAAGAGCGAGGAGCGAGGAGCAGCGCGCAGCGAGGAGGAGCAGGCGAGCGAGCGAGAGCGAGGCTAGGGAGCGAGAGAGCAAGCGAGCGATCGAGCGAGGAGCTAGCGAGCGAGCAGCAGCGAGCGAGCGAGCAGGAGGCGAGCAGCAGAGAGCGACGCGAGCGAGCGAGCAGCGAAGAGAGAGCGAGCGAGGAGGCCAAGCGAGCACTAGCCGCGAGCAGCGAGCGAGAGAGGAGCGAGCGAGCGGAGCGAGCAGCGAGGAGCGAGTAGCTGAGCGAGCGAGCGAGCGAGCGAGCGAGCGAGCGGCGAGCGAGGCGAGCGAGCAGCGGAGCGAGGGAGGCACAGAGAGCGAGCGAGGCGATGAAGCGAGAAGCGAGCGAGAGCGGCAGCGAGCGAGCGAGCGAGCGAGCGAGCGAGCGAGCGAGCGAGCAGCGAGCGAGCGAGCGAGAGAGGAAGCGAGCAGCGAGGAGCAAGGCGAGGCGAGCAGCGGAGGCGAGCAGCGGAGGCGAGCGAGCCGAGCAGCTAGCGAGGAAGCGAGCGAGCAGTAGCGAGCAGCGAGCGAGAGAGCGAGCGAGAGCAGCGAGCGAGCGAGCAGCGGCGGCGAGCGAGAGAGCGAGCAGCGAGCGGCCTCGAGCGAGGAGGAGCGAGCAGCGAGCGAGAGAGCAGAGCGAGCGAGGCGAGGAGCGAGCGAGAGAGAGGCGAGCGAGCGAGGAGGCATGGGCGCGAGCGAGCAGCAGAGAGCGAGCAGGAGCAGCAGCGAGCGAGCGAGCGAGCAGGAGCGAGCGAGGCGAGCGGAGCGAGCGAGCGGGAGCAGCGAGCGAGCGAGCGCGCAGGGGAGCGAGCAGCGAGCGAGCGAGCGAGGAGGGGAGCGAGCCGGAGAGCGAGCAGCGAGCGAGCTAGCGAAGCGAGCGAGCGAAGCGAGCAGCGAGCGAGCAGCGAGCGAGCTAGCGAGCGAGCAGCGAGCGAGCGAGCGAGGGAGCGAGGGGCGAGTCGGAGGGCGAGCGAGCGAGGAGCGAGGGGCGGCGAGCGAGGGCGAGCGCGCGAGCGAGAGAGCGAGCTGCGCAGCGAGGAGCGAGGGAGCGAGTGGCGAGCGAGCGAGCGAGCGCGCAGCGAGCGAGCAGTCGAGCGGCGAGCAGACGAGCGAGTAGAGCGAGCGAGCGAGCGAGCGAGCGAGCGAGGCGACTAGCGAGCGAGCGAGCGAGAGCGAGCGAGCGAGCGAGCAGCGAGCGAGACGAGCGAGGAGCGAGAAGGAGCGAGCAGGCGAGCGAGCGAGCGCGCGAGCGAGCAGCGAGCAAGCGATCGAGCGAGCGAGCAGCGAGCGAGCAGCGAGCGAGCGAGCAGCGAGCGAGCGAGAGACGAGCGAGCGAGCGAGCAGCGAGCGAGGCTAGCGAGAGAGTGAGCGAGGCCAGCGAGCGAAGCGCGAGCGAGGGAGCGAGCGAGCGAGCGAGCAGGGAGCGAGCGAGCGGCGGAGCCCGAGCGAGGCGAGCGAGCGAGCGAGCAGCGAGCGAGGAGCCGCGAGCGCACCCCCCACCCCGCACCCAGCGAGGAGCGAGCAGCGAGGCGGACGAGCGCGCGAGCGAGCGAGCGAGCGAGCGAGCAGCGAGAGAGCGAGCGAGCGAGCGAGCGGGCGATGCAGGCGAGCGAGCAGCGAGCGATCAGCGAGTCGAGTCAGCGGCGAAGAGCGAGCGAGCGAGCGAGCGAGCGAGGAGGAGGCGAGCAGCGAGGAGCATAGCGAGCGAGCGAGCGAAGCGAGCGAGCGAGAGAGCGAGCGAGGAGAGGAGCCGAGCGACAGCGAGCGAGCGAGCGAGAGAGATAGCGAGCAGCGAGAGAGCAGAGAGCGAGCGGAGCGAGAGAGCGAGCGAGTGGCGAGCAGCTGAGCGAGCGAGCGAGCAGCGAGCGAGCAGAGAGCGAGCAGCGAAGCGAGCGAGCGAGCGAGCGAGCAGCGAGCGAGCTGCGAGCGATAGCGAGCGAGCGAGAGAGGCAGCGAAGCGGCGAGCAGCGAGAGAGCC
The DNA here is from genome assembly GCA_019447015.1 of Hymenochirus boettgeri. Taxonomy (NCBI): domain Eukaryota; kingdom Metazoa; phylum Chordata; class Amphibia; order Anura; family Pipidae; genus Hymenochirus; species Hymenochirus boettgeri. The sequence continues at coordinate 145,112 of JAACNH010000307.1, forward strand.
GAGAGAGATCGAGCGAGCTATTATATATCTAGGATCTACATCTAGTCCATCATCTATCTATCATCTAGAATCTATCGATCTTATTCATCATTCTACTGATATTCTATCTATTTACTATCTAGCTATCTATCTACCTACTACTATTCATCTTCTATTCATCTATCTATTATCTATCTATCGATCTAGCTATCTATCTATCGTTCTAGACTATCGATGCTATTCTCTATCTTATTAGACTATCTTATCTATCTATCTATCATCTATCTATCTATCATTATTTACTATACTATGCTATCTAATGCTATATCGAGTCTACTTATATCGATTAATCTATCTATCTATCTATCTATCTACGATCTATCATCTTCATCTATCTATCTATCTATCTACGTATCTATCTGATCTATACTATTATATATTAGGTCTATCTTAACTATCATCTATCTATCTCATCTATCTATCATCTATCTACTGTCATCTATCTATCTATCTATCTATGCTATCATCATCTTTATCTACACATATTATATCATCTCTATTACTATCATCATCAGTAATATCTATCTGCTATCGATATACTATCTACGTTACTTATATTCTTGATCATCTATCTATCTTATCTAATCTATTATCTTATCATCTATCTATCTATCTATCTATCCTTCTCATCGAGCTCACTACATCATCTATCTATCTATCTATTCATAATCTATTCTATCTATTATCTTATCTATTTCTATACTATTTATCTATCATATCTAGTCTATCTTATCTATCTATCTATCTATCTAGTGTTCTTCATCTTGAATCTATATATCTGATCGATAGCTATCTATCACTATGAGCTATCTTATTTATCTACGGTCATAATCTGATCTATCTTTCTATCTCTTATTTCTATCATATATCATCTATCTCGTATCTTCATCTATAGCTAATCTCATTATTATGGTACATTATCATCTTATCTATTCTTCAATTATCTATACTAATATATCTATATATAGCATTCTATCTATACTATACTACATCGATTGATCTAAAGTCTCATCCCTAATGGTTATATCATATGCTCATTCTGTCATCTATCTTATCGATCAATAATCTATTAGTACAGCCGTGAGTTGGCCTAAAACTAAAGAATGAAACATAAATCACATAACTAGTCAACATCTAATCTATCTATCTATGCGTACTCTATCTACTATGTATCTATCACAAATCAGTCTAGATCATTTGTCTATCTATCACTAGTCTATCTATGCTATCTATCTATTACTCCTTATTCTATCTATCATCTATCTATCACATATATCTTCTATCATCTATTCGTATCTATCTATCTATCCTATCACATTCTATCTATCTAATCTATCTATCTTATCTTATCTATCTATCTATCTATCATCTATTCTTATCTATCATCTATATCAATTATCTATCTATCATCGATCTATCATACTACTAGTCTATCTATCTATCTAGTCTATTATTTTTCTAATCTAGTGTCTATTCTATCTGATTTCATCTAATGATCTATCTATCTTATATCTCTATCTGATCATCTAGATCGTATCTATTATATTATCTACTTATATCTTATCTATTATCGTATCAGCTATCTATCTATGTCTACTATATCGTATCTATCTACTTATCGCTATCTAGCTATTATCTATCTATATATCTCGATTATAATATGCTATGATATCTATCTATCTATCTTATTCCTATCATCTATTATGTCTATCTATCTATCTAGTCATCTACGGACTTATCTGTCTACTATCATCTTACTATCTATCTCATCTATCTATCATCATCTATATATCTATCTATACTATTCTAGTCTATCTATCTATCAATTATGGTCTATCATATCTCTATCATCATATCTTTCATCATATCTATTATATATGTGTCTATCATCTATCGAGCTATCATCTATCATATCTAATCTATTCTATCTATATCGTATCTATCAATCTATCTTATTGATATATATCTGGCTATCTATATACTCTATCTTATCTTATCTATGCTATTCTATCGATCTATGTATCTATCTACATATCATCACTATCTATCATTATATGTATCTATTTCTATTATCTATCTAATCTATCTATCTATTATCTACTATCTATCATTATCTATTATGTATATATCTATCTGTCTATATCTATGCTATCTGATCTATACTATCTCATCGATCTATCATCTTATCTGATCTATCTATCTATCAACTATCATAATCTATCATCTATCTATCATCTTCTATCTATCTATCATCGTCTCTATTATTTCAACTTGGTCAGTACTAAAAACAAATTGTATGTCTTCTATCTATCATTATTCTCTATGTTTATGCTATTATTCTATCTTTCTATCTATATATCTATTTATCTATTGTCTATATCTATCTATCATCTATCATCTATATATTGTCTGTAGTATCTATCTCTTATCTATCTATCTATCCTATCATCTATCTTATCTATCTTATCATTGTCTAATCTATATATCTATCATTATCTATCTATCTTATTGTCTATGATCTATCTATCGATCTATCTATCTATCTTTCTAGCTATCTATCTTTATATCGATCTATCTATCTATATATCTATCTATCCTTCTTATTCTATCTTATGTCTATCACTATCTATCATATATTTATCTTGTCACGATATACTTTATTATCTATTACGATCTATCTATATCTATATCATCTATCTATTTATTATTGTATCTTCTATCTATATCTATCTATTATCTATCATCTATCTATCATTATCTATTATCTTATTCTATGTTCTATCTATATACAACTATTATCTATTATCTATCTATCGATGTCTATCTATATAATCTTTCTATTTATTCAGACCTTGGTTCCTGACTTCAGGAAATCTATCTATCTGCTATCATTATCTATCTATGTGTTTATGTATTTATGTATCAATTGTCTATCTATCTATCTATCTATCTGTCTTCGTCTATCTACTATATCATCTATATTATCTATCTATCTATCTATCTATCTAGATATCATCTATCTATCTACTATCTATCTTATATCTATCCTATTATTTCTATCTATTATTCATCATCTCTATCTCTATCATTTATCTATTCTACTATCTATCTATCTATCTATCTATTATCTATCTATCTATCTATCTATCATATGTCTATCTATCTATTGTCTATATCTATCTATCTATTCTTTCTATCTTTCTATCTATTACTATTATCTATCTATCTATTTCTATCTATCATCATCTATCTATCTATTGTCTATCTATTATCTATCTACTATCTATCATCTATCAATCATCGTTTTATCTATTATCTATCTTTATCATCGATCTATCTATTTATCTATTGGTAGATGATAGATAGATAGATGATAGATAGATGATAGATAGATAGATAGATAGATAGATAGATAGATAGATACATAGATTATCTTCTATCTATAATCTATCTATCTATCTATCTGATCTATCTCTATCTATCTATAGTATCTATTCTATTTATCTATCTATCTATCATCTGTCTATCTATCTCCTATATCTCCTATCTATCTATCTATCTATCATCTACTAATCTATTACTAGTCTATCTATCTATCTATCTATCTATATCTATCTATCATCTATCTCTATCTATCTATCTATCCTCAATTCTATCTATCATTATCTATATCTTCTATCTATTTTTTCATGCTATCTATCTGAGTCTATCTATCTATCTATCTCATCATCTATCATCTATCTATTATATAATTTACTATCTATCATTATCTATCACTTCTAATCTATCATATTCTATTATCTATTATCTATCTCTATCTAATCTATCTATCATCTATTATAATTCTATACTATCTATCTATCTACGCTAATCTATTTTATCTATCTATCTATCTATACCCATCTATCTATTCATCGATATCTATCATCTATACTATCTATATCTATCTCACTATCAATCTACTGCTATCATCTCCTTCTATCTATCTATCTATAACTATCATTATCTATCTATCTCTATCTATCTAATCTATACTATCTATATCTATCTATCTCTATTTCTATAATATAATCTTCTATAATCCTATCTATCTCTATCTATCTAATTCTCGTCTATCTTATGATCTACATATTAATACTCATCATAGCATTATCTATCTATTATCTATCTATTATCTCTCTGATCTTATCTTCTCGATCTATCTATTGTCTATCTAATCTTCGATCTATATATCTATGACTAATCTTATCATTATCTACTATCAAATCTATCATACTGATCATCTATCTATCTATCGCTACGAAGAGTATGTAGATAAGTCTAGGGAAAAGATGGGGAAGAGCGAAAGAAGGAAAAAGCGAACAAAAATACGTAATAGGATCAAAGAGGGAGAAGAGAGTGCTAAATAGAGAGAGGAAGAGCGAGAACTCATGCGGGAGAGTAGAGAAAAACGATGACGAGATGATGCTATCTATCAAGGTCGAAATCGATGAGGTGCTAGTGGTCGAGGGCGAGGTGAACGTCAGTCGGGGGCGAGGGGGGGGAAGGGGAGGGGTGCATAGGATCCTACTATCTAGCTAAATCTATCTCAATAACTCTCTTATCTAATCCTCTCGGTATCTTTTCTCTCTCGTCTACGTCTCGGGGAGCGGGGAGATGCATAAGAGGCGTGTAGGGCGTAATGCCTCGGCGAAGAGGAAGGGAGGCGAGGGGGACGGCAGATGTAACGTGCAAGTATCTAAGAGACATGATAGATCGTAGTCTACCGAATAATATCGATAATATAGACATATCATGTATTCAGAGAGATAGATCTATATAACGATAATACGAAGCAAGTATAGAGCTATCTAATTCTAATCCTGACAGAGAGATGTCAGGACATATGATGGCAGAGAGATTAGACTATCTATCAGAGATCGGTGATGAATACCTAATACTATCGAGTATAGATAACACTAGACCACTACGAATAGCATACGTATAGATGATAGACTATGACATGATAGATCTATTAGCATAATCGTATAGAGGCTAGCCAACATATAGATAGAAGATACGATAAGAGATAGCCTAGATTATCGATAGATACGATCTAGATCAGATGAGGCAGTCTATAGTACTGATAGATCAGTAATCGAGA
>JAACNH010000307.1:155473-240597 GCA_019447015.1 Hymenochirus boettgeri
ACCTCCTCCAGGTCCATCGCAGTAAATCAAACAGCGCTTTGTCGGGCTGAGTTTGGCAGATTCCCATTACTGCTTGAGATACAATAAAGGGCCCTATCATTCTGGGCTCCCCTACAGAACAGTAGCCCCAACTCTTACCATCATAAAGCCTCAATACACAACAAAGACCAAGAAAAGCCATGTGCACTGAAACAACTCATCAGCTCCCTACTAACATCAAACCCACATCCACAGAGCCTGTCAAACCTCCAATCACAGCCGCCATAGCCAAGAGCCAATTGGATTACGTGGATGAATGGAAGAAAGAAATAATAAAGTCCCAGAAACTAACTATATACCAGGCACTGGACAGAGACTACAAACTGCCCCCTACCTGGAGAATATCAAAATATAGATAGATAGGTAGGGTAGATAGATAATAGATAGCTAGGATAAATAGATAATAGATAGGTAGGATAGATAATAGATAGGTAGGATAAATAGATAATAGATAGGTAGGATAGATAATAGATAGGTAGGGTAGATAGATAATAGATAGGTAGGATAGATAAAGTATAGATAGGATAAATAGATAATAGATAGGTAGGGTAGATAAAGTATAGATAGGATAAATAAGGGTATAAAGGTTGGACTAGATGGACGTATGTCTTTATGTATTAAAGAATGGTAGGTAGGGCGTAGCTCCCTTTACATCCTGTTCTCCAATTAATGTATCATAGGAATAGTCCAGGACAGAATGTTTTGCTAATCTGACTTCTTGTTCTTGTGAAATATTCACCCGGATGTTAATTCTCACTCAGCTTTACAGAAACGACCTGAAGATATAAATCGTCGTTCCGCTGACATGTGGAGCTTTTCAGTTTTGCTTTGGGAACTAGTGACCCGAGAGGTCCCATTTGCCGACCTCTCCAACATGGAGATTGGCATGAAGGTCAGTCTGGTTAATGGGGGGGAACCTGCCTGGAATATTAGATTTTTTATTGGAAGATGAAAGTTTCTCTTTCTTTGTCAGTCTGTGTTCTGAGCTCTATGTTCTCCATGTCACAGGTGTCTCTAGAAGGGCTCCGTCCCACAATCCCACCAGGGATCTCGCCACATATCTGTAAGTTGATGAAGATCTGTATGAATGAGGATCCTGCAAAGCGACCCAAGTTCGATATGATTGTCCCAATCCTGGAGAAGATGCAAGAGAAGTAAGCGCACCGTGTAGCCCGCTGGATCTGCCCACCTTAACTTTGCTATCGTGCCATGCACCACACAGCCATACGAGCAGAAACCGCAGCTACACGAGCCACCGAGTGATGCCACCTCCGGATTGTACTACCCTTGGCCCATTCATTTCAGACTTAGACAAAGTGCCTTTTGTGTTTCAGTTACCAGAGAGCTAAACAAATCCTACAGTTACCGCACTGATCACTGCCGTAAATACCACAATACCGGCAGCGTACGGGAAAAAACCACACTGCTGGGTGCTCCGGCGTCTGTAAGTATCAGAAAAAGAACATCGCTGGGCCCTCCAGTCTACATTGCTTGTCTGAGGAAGGAGCCACGCAGGTTCCCAAATGTAACAAATAAATATTTGATGCACTTACGCCCAGCGATTGTTCTTTTTCCGACACTGACAACTGGGTACAGTACTAATAAACTTGAAATCCTATGGTGACGACCCATCCGATGGACCGGAGGTAACAAGCCGGCCTGACTTTGCCTTGCAGGTTTTCTCAGTGACGGTACCAAGGCAGTGTGTGGTAAGAAGTGTTAATGAAGCTTTATATTTACCGCTGTGCTAAATAATGGGGTAAAATGGCTTTTCGGACCTACCGACCATGTCACCTAGAGGTTCACCGGTGTAAAGCAATCCTGTGTTACTAGATGTTGCACGGTTTAGGAGATGCACTGCCTGGTAATCCTGTGCCTTGCTTCATTTACTCCAAGTACTCTTTACTTTGCCTTTATCTGTTACTACAGAGCATTATTTGGTGCAATACTATGTTGTCCCCACTATACAGCTCCCCTCCTATTTACTGCTGTGCCTGCCCTTTAAATGTATAAATTATATATAAATGTATCTCGCCACGTATCACTATGCATTGTATCATATCTTACTGTATGTGGGATCCTTCCCATGGTGCTCTTGTCTTTCATCAAGAGAGCAAAGTATTTTTATACATAAATTAACCTTATGCACCTTGTCGAACTAATAAATATTATTTTAAAAACGTGTTTTCTATTGTTTTAACAATCTCATTGAATCTGGGAAAGTCCTAATGTTTTAATACATTATAGTACAACAGACTCAATCCTACATCTGTGTGTGAGTGGGAATTCATTCAAAGGGATCGTTGTAAGAAATGAAAGGCGTTGAGAGGAACGCAATGGTATTGTATAGGCGATCGCAATTGTGGGATCAGGGTCCTATAGATACCCTCCGTTAAAGGCGCGTTCATCGTAAAATTTCACGACAGTGACTTTATAAATATGCCCCAGTGATTGGGCCTTTAACAATAGTAAATTTTACAGCGATTGTACAATTAAATTACCATTACTTTACAGCATGATCGTGCCCATACTATATGCTGTGATAACCGGTTTATTGAATAGGGCCCAATCTGCATCCTGTCGCATGTATGGGATCTAGTAGCCATTCCAAGGAACCCTTGTGTCAGATGGGAGTGGGTTGCCCATTTGGAATCTGAGGTGGAGAATCAGATCTTATTAAACATTTGAAAGCTAACATCTGATTGGTTGGGGTAATTGGTTGGCAATTATGTACCCTGGAAAATCCCAATTAGCATGCGTCAGAAGGTCCCTAACACTTGGCTGTCATGCCCATTGGGACTTTCAAAGGTACTTTATTGTCAACAGATTCTTGTACAAGATTTTTTTTTTCACTGAGAACGGTAAAGCTATGGAACTGTCTTCCAGTGGACGTTGTTATGGCAGGTTCATTGGTCAGTTTAATAAAAAGCTGGATGTGTTTCTACAAACAAGGAATGTTACAAGTTACTGGCAATATGAGTGGACATTCCCTATAAATTTCCCAGCTCAATCCCCCCCTTGAGCCATAAGAGGCAGAGAACGACACTTGTTAAAGTTACCCCCCCTTGAGCCATAAGAGGCAGAGAACGACACTTGTTAAAGTTACAGTAACTAATTAAATGGCCCTCCTGGTCAGGGTTTGGTGCAGAGACTTTATTTTACTCCATGAAACAATTAAAACATTTACATTCAGTTTGACAAACATTTGATGAGTCAAGTTACACAAGGGACATTTCATTAGATGAACAAACATACAACACGAGAATAACCAGACAGCTCTGTGTGTCTATCCTGCCCGCCAGCTAAGGAAAAACTGACCGGAGCCATCTTACTGGCACCCAGAATAAGGGACGGTAACAGTCGGATGGATCGAGGCAGTAATTGGAATGTTTGGTACCCTCGTCTTTATCCTGCAGTTTACCCAATGGGAGTAGACTTTCTAGCACCTGTCATTTAGAAAGCAAAACGTACACAAGGACAGGCCAACACCAATTTCTGTCCCATTCCTAATCTGGGGATTTTCTTTGGTTTTTAAATTAAAATGTGATTAGTCATTTAAGTTTAAAATGAGCCTTAAGCCCCCTCCCCCCACACCAAGAATCTTTTGCCCGACCTCCCTTTAATGATAAAAGCATTTGGAGTCGCTGAACGACCCATTAAGAGGGGGATCGATACTAAAAGGACTGAAATGAGCGATTATTAAAAGTGGTACAAGCCCTGAGCATCTAAAAAAACTACTGTAAACAATTCTACAGCTAGAGTGCCATGTTATAGGACCAATGGTGGCCTTGGGCGCGATCAGAAAGGGGCTTCCCAGGACCTCTGAGCGGACATCATGGCTCTTTTCAGCTGTTCGTAAGTCACAAACATAACAACGTTCCAGGATCCCAGCCTCAGGAAAGAAGGCATGAATCTAGGGAGAGAAGAGATCAGGTCACAACTAGAAAGGGTTAAATGGGACCCTAACCCCCCATTGTCTATCGCCCCAAGAATCGTCTAGCCTGTGCGATCACAACATGAATGGGCCACTGCTTGTAAAATGCAGTCTACATCCCATGGAGGTCTAATCTATCCAATGTCTGCCTTGTAAAATGCAGTCTTCAGCCCATGGAGGTCTAATCTAGCCAATGTCTGCCTTGTAAAATGCAGTCTACATCCCATGGAGGTCTAATCTATCCAATGTCTGCCTTGTAACATGCAGTCTTCAGCCCATGGAGGTCTAATCTATCCAATGTCTGCCTTGTAAAATGCAGTCTACATCCCATGGAGGTCTAATCTATCCAATGTCTGCCTTGTAAAATGCAGTCTTCAGCCCATGGAGGCCTAATCTAGCCAATGTCTGCCTAGCAACATGCAGTCTTCAGCCCATGGAGGTCTAATCTAGCCAATGTCTGCCTAGTAAAATGCAGTCTTCAGCCCATGGAGGTCTAATCTATTCAATGTCTGCCTAGTAAAATGCAGTCTTCAGCCCACGGAGGTCTAATCTATCCAATGTCTGCCTAGTGTATAGCCAGAATTAGTTTCCCAGAGGCATGCTGGGAATGGTTGTCATCTCTAACCCAGTAGATGTTGAGTGGTTACAGATAAACAATCCAGTGCAGATCCAACCACATTAGTGGAAGTTCCTTCCAATCTCTCTGCAATGGCCAAGCTACATCCTGTCCCATCACTTACCCCTTGTAAAAAGCCTTGGGTCCCTCCTTTCTGAACATTGTAAGGGCGCAGTTGAGGGCACTGTGGTACTGGCCCTTGGCAGAGTTCATGTATCTTGTCTTCACTACATCGACGGGGGATGCGATCACAGTGGTACAAAACCCAGCACCGAACGCAGAGGTGAAATGGCAGGGGAGGGTGTCTGCAGGAGAGAAAAGAATTCAGGGTCAAACCAAACACAAACAGAGGGATCCCGGGGAGGTTACCCCTTATTAACAGCTGCACAATGGTTTAAACTATCACTACCACCCAATCAAAACTCATTAAGGCAGCAATCCGACTACATCACCGTGCATGGATACAGGCAGATTTCAGCCACAATGGGATTGGGACCAACCGTTCCATGAACTCACCCGTCATGAGATTTGCTTTTAGGATGGAGTCTTTAATGATGTCATAGGTCACCAGCTCTGTGCAGTTTACTATGGCGTTCCGTGTGATGTTCGGACCGGTGCCTGCGTACATAGATACATGCAAATCAGCAAAGTAACCAGAATAGAACAGTGTTACTGCATATTTACGTCTGACCACAAGGGGGAGTCATTGTCTCAGGCAAGGCAGTCATTCATAAAGATAGCATTACACCTATGGAACAACCAGTATGGCAGCACCTATACATGCAAATCAGCAAAGTAACCAGAATAAAACAGTGTTACTGCATATTTACGTCTGACAACAAGGGGTAGTCATCGTCTCAGGCAAGGCAGTCATTCATAAAGATAGCAGAACACCTATGGAACCACCAGTATGGCAGCACCTATACATGCAATTCAAGTATAAATGATTAAATTACCTTTCCAAAGGCCGCGCATTCCCTCCTCTCTCGCGATGGTCCGGTAGGCTTCCATGGTGCCTTTATAGCGCCTTTGGCTGGAGGGATTGGCCTGTGCTTGGAACCGAACCTTCACCACATCTGTGGGCTGGGCGACAGCAACAGCCAAAGCACCAGTGGTGCAGCCTGCAAGCAGTCTGCTCCCAATCCCAACATCTGCAAAAAGGTCCCAGTAACCAAAGTCAAACAAGGCCTAGGGGTGGGTAAGTTACATCCTCCCAAGGGGCAATGCTACCTAGGACCAAAGGGAGTAAAGGACAGTGGAAGGTTTAATAGGTTGTAGCAATAACTGAACAAGAGGATTCTGTACAGTCCGGCCTTAAAGGTTCCAACTCCCAGAGAGACTCGACCATGGGCAGAATTTGGACTTTAAAATGGCAGTAGTGGGTCCTGGTTTGTAGATTTTGGAATTCAACCTGTTGTTCCCAGAATGGCCACTAGAGGCTCTCATCTGCGGGGGGGGGGTTATTTGAAAGTTTTACATTAAAGTAACAAGGTCTGTGCAGACTAAACCGACTATCGAGATTCTATTCCCCTGGGTTACATAAAAGAGAATCGCTTTAAAGTTTAAATACTTCAATGGTTCTGTCAATAGGGGGAGGCAGTGAGCTAATTTTACCATTAAACTATTTCCTTTACCAGAGGATAAACTTTCAGTTAACAGTGTCCAAGGAGGCCAAACCTAGTTACCTCCACCCAGGCCAAGCCTACCTACCCCCCCCCCAAACCTAGTTACCCCCCACAGGTAGGACCAAACCTACTTCCACCCAGGCCAAGCCTACCTACCCCCCCTCCCAAGGAAATAGATCCACTCACGTTCAGATCCTTTGGTGTAAAACTGCTTGACGGAGTCGTACAGCCCAATGCGGACGGAGGCGAAACTCATCTGGCGCTGGAGACCGGCTACCAGCCCATTGTAAAGACTTTTCGGCCCCTCGTTCTTCACCATGGTAGAGATGGTGCCAAAGACCCCTTTGTATTGAGCCACCTTAACATTTTGAGTTTTGGTCTCCCCTTGGATCTGCCAGGAAAGTGGGAATCACAGAGCGAGTGAGTGAGAGACACCTGAACCCCCATAGGAGCCAATCAGGATAGAGAACTATGGAACTGAAACATTGTAACAGTTGATAGGAAGTAAAGGCAGCGCTTGGCTCATTCATTGAATTGACGTTACCTGGAGCCTGACTTTAGCAGTGTCCAGAGGGAAGGTGAACAGGTCGGCTATACAGGCGGCCGTCCCAGCACCAATGAATTTTACAGCGGCTGTGGGTGGGACATCGGTGGGTTTGAATCCGACCATGATCACGGGGAAATGGAGCGAAACAGGAGATGTAGTGACAAGACAAGGCAAATAAACTCTGCCCAAGCCTAGAGGAGAAAAAACAATTATGGACCAACGGCCACAGACACACCAATCTACGGAGATCAACAGATGCAATTCCAACCAGACCCCACAGCAATCTAGTTCCACAAACCAGTTTTATTCAGAAACAGCTGGCACATTGGGGGTTAACATGGTGGGAGGGGACACCAGGAGACCCCCCAGTAAGGCAGACAATGAGTGGGGCCTGCAGCCAGCAAGATGGATAAACCCCACAAAGGGTTAATGGTTTAAGTTTAAAGGCAAAATAAAATTACCCAATCAAATTTGTACCCACACTGACCATTTTACATCTTCTACCCAATAGGAAGATTGTAATGGTTCCAGGACCTAAAAAGACATTTCCCATCCCCCCCAGCAAGTCTCACCCACATTTCAGCATGAACAGGATTTAACACTCAACAGCCCAGATCCCTTTAAAGGGACTCCGTATAATAAAGGGCAAGGAGCAGAAATGTATTTCCATGGACCTCAGTAATTTGCATTAACCCCTTCATGGGTATGGAGACACCAAGCTATGCACTGCAAGGGTTAAAGCACCCCGGGTCATGTGTCCAGGATGCTACATTGCATTCTGGGAATACAGCTCTGTAGGCGGAATTAACACTTGACATCCAATGGGGAAGTCAATGTTCAGACAAAGGTCTCAGGGTGCGGAAAGTGCCGGATTAGCAGGCTGAGAAAAACAAGATTCCAGTGACCCCTCCCCCACTACAAACCGCAAGAGCAGAAGGTGCAGCCAGGACAGTCGCTGTGGTTTACAATGTCCATACAGCCATTAAACTACAACTCCCAGCAACCCCAAAGGAGACTCACTGAACTAAAGATTTCTCCCTATTTTATTCCATGGATCGATCCTGTATCTGCCCCAGTGAGCAGATCTTACCTTATGCAAGTATTCCAGGGGGGGTATTGGAAATGGCGATGATCAAGATTCTCTGAAGGCGTCCCGCCCGTCAAACTTGCCACTGGCTATAAATGATTGGTGCCCTTTACTGGCCATAGAAATGCGATTGGAAACAAGATACTGTAAAATCATAATCCTTATCCTGGGGGGAAAGGAAACAGAAGAGAAAGGGTTAATGCTAAATAACCAGAGATCTGTACATATTAATGACATTCCATACATACGGACATCGATTACCACTTACATTCATGTCATTGTGATGGCTTTTATGGACTGTACCCCACACAATGTCCAACGTCTGTCTGGTCATCCCCATCACGGTACATTATCATACATACATAGTCCCTACATCTATATATCCCATCACATTATCATCCATACATAGTCCCTACATCTATATATCCCATCACATTATCATCCATACATAGTCCCTACATCTATATATCCCCATCACATTATCATCCATACATAGTCCCTACATCCATATATCCCCATCACGGTACATCATCATCCATACATAGTCCCTACATCTATATATCCCCATCACATTATCATCCATACATAGTCCCTACATCTATATATCCCCATCACATTATCATCCATACATAGTCCCTACATCTATATATCCCATCACATTATCATCCATACATCTATATATCCCATCACGGTACATTATCATCCATACATAGTCCTATATATATCCCCGTCACGGTACATTATCATCCATACATAGTCCTATATATATCCCCATCACAGAACATTATTATCCATACATAGTTCCTATATCTATATATCCCATCACGGTACATCATCATCCATACATAGTCCTATATATATCCCCGTCACGGTACATCATCATCCATACATAGTCCTATATATATCCCCATCACGGAACATTATTATCCATACATAGTTCCTATATCTATATATCCCCATCACAGTACATTATCATCCATACATAGTCCTATATTTATGCACTATCTAATTACAATGCTTTTCCCTGCACATACCAAGGACTTTCAGAAGTTATAGCTACAGGGGATACAGGAAATGAATTGTATGAGGATTATTAATATCTATCTACCGGTATTGCCAAGACTAGGAACCCTAAATCCTCTAGTGCTAAACTACATATCCCAGCATGTCCAGTCAGCAGGAAACATTGCTGCATTATAAGCAGATTCATCACAAAGGGGTAAAGGACCCAACAATACAAACAGGAAACCCTGAGTCAGCTGGGTGGCGGGGGAGGGGAATGATGTAGCACAAAGCAGGTGGCCCTATAATGGGAGAGGAAGCCACACTAGCTACTTATAGCAATGGAGAATAGATAGGAAGGGTGATGGGCACTGAATACATTAACACACATCCCCCAAACTACAAATCCCAGCATCCCCTGTAAGTTAGGGTTAGTTTAGGTAGTCAACCTCCAGTACAGGTCACATTTCAGTTCCTAGTAAATAGGACTAGACATTGGGAATAGGAAGATCTAGGGGAGCCCTGACAGACAATAGGGAATTAATAGGGGGACCCCATTTTATAATAAAGTAACAGTCCATTACATCAGATATGACAGGTCCATCATAGGAACATGGAATAAAGGAGCACATGGCAGGAAGATCTATATGGCAACCCCAGCAGTGAATTCTGGGTATCTATTCTGAAGAATCAGGAATCCACAAGAATTAGGGAAGAAACAGGAATCCCTAAAATAAGACAAGGAACAGGAATTTCCAGGAATTACAAAAGAAACAAGAATAGAGGAAGAAACAGGAATCTCCAGGAATGGGGGAAAAAACAGGAATCTACAAAAAGCAGAAATCCACAATAATTAGGGAAGAAACAGGAATCTCTGAAGATAAGGGAAGAATCAGAAATCCCTAGAAATTATGGAAGAATAGGGATCCCGCAATGAGGGTGAATGTGGCCCCAACTCTAGATAACATTACCAGTTAGGGAACTACTGATGCTGCTAGGACCTGTAATTCTTCACCAACTTATACTGCAGCTAAATAGAATGAATAAACCATATTAGGTAATCAGGAGCATCCTGTGACTGGGATATTCTTCGTATTTACAGACACTGTTCATTAGTCCCATTTATTTTCTATCCAGTGTGTAGAATGAAATGTTTCCTGGGTCTCCTGCATTGCAATGGGAAGAGGGAGACTGAATTGTCGGCTATTCATGTGACTGCAGATAACTAGCGGAGTTGAATTAAGTTCAAACAAAACATTGGAAGTGATGAGAAGATATATCGGACCAGGTGTAACGAATGTGGATGTGTACAGAACTGTGACAATTACCTGGAACAAATACGATTTTATTATAAATAGTAGTTTACTTGTGTATCTTCAATTCAACTCCACTGATAGTATTACAGAACATGTAGGTGGTTTAAAGGCCAAGTCCACCCTAAAAGAAAACTGGTGACATGTCAATTATCTGCCCATAACCCCAACTAGTATTTTTACCAGTTTATTATATGTATTTGTAACCAGATATTTAATGATACATTCTATTCTTTTCTGGTAAAGGTATCTGCCTCCTCCCTCTGCTCAATGAGCTTTTTATAAGCTTGAGCACGTGCAGAGATGGCAGTCACAGTTTTGATTGACTGCATGGTGGGAGGAGCCAGCTTTCTCAGAATGGGGATAATATTTATCCCTAAATATCTGGTTAGTAATGCAGGTAATAAAGTGCAAAATATATCAGTTGGGGTTGGGGGCAGGAAACTGAATTTTTTTTTGTTTGAAGGGTGAACATGCCCTTTAAACTCAACATTGGTTACTTTTTCTGTATTGGGAAAGGACAATCTGTGGTTCCATATTCATTCGGTGTCATTCATCTTTCACACGTGGCTCCTCATTATAATGACTGGCAGAACGTTTACCCTCGACAATACATTGTGTGTGATATTTAGCCAACTAGAAGATAGGACTAGTCTGGAAAGACAAAAAAGACAAAATCTTACGTTGTTTAAAGAAACAACGATCACGGGCGTACGATCCGTCATAAAGCGCATTGGACGTTCGGTTGAAATTTGATCATTTGGGACTATGGACACCTTTAGAATTTGTTAATATGGAATCAGTTGCGTTGTACGTAACAAGTGTCTGTATTCTAGGAATGGGTATCGGCTGGGAAAATATATTGTACAGATGGTTTAAAAAAAAAAAAATAAACCTTAATATTACTCGATTCAGCGCCAGTTCAAATGTCAACGCAACTTAATCTGAGACGGATACTGCGATGACTGGAGTGACAGCTGCAATAGTTTTCCTAACAGCATGAGGTAGTGTGGGGGGACGGAGTGGGATTCTGTGTGCGATTGGAAGCTTTACACTTTAACCCAGCTGTTGGTTTAAGAAGGAATAGATCTGTAGGTGAAGTGTATGGTTCCATTGCACTGTAACACTCAGACCCACTGTTAGGGCCTGCAGACTTTTTTTTAATGTTCTTTATGTATTACCTCTATAATGCTGCTTTAAAAGCCCGATAATTATCCCATAAACGATTCGCAGATCGATAATTATCGAGGGTTACCGAACTATTAAAGGGCTATCGAACTCTCCATCTACTGCATCATGGAATGTATCTTCGTATATATCACTGGCATATTCGATAATTCGGTATTTACTCGTGTATTGGTATAATAGTCATTTTACTTGCATATTCGATAATGCGATATTTACTCGCGTATTGGTATAATAGACATTTTACTCGCATATTCGATAATGTGATATTTACTCGCGTATTGGTATAATAGACATTTTACTCACATATTCGATAATTCGATATTTACTCACGTATTGGTATAATAGACATTTTACTCACATATTCGATAATTCGATAGTCATAACATTATAGGTAGGGTTAAAGGGTTGGACTAATGGCCGTATGTCTTTATACAACCTCCAATACCTATGTTACTATGTAACTGTTATACAGATTATGGGTCGGGTATAAAGGTGGACTAGATGGACGTATGTCTTTATACAACCTCAATACTATGTTACTATGTAACTGTTATACAGACATTATGGGTAGGGTATCAAAGGTTGGACTAGATGGACTGATGTCTTTATACAACTCCAATACTATGTTATTTACTATGTAACTGTTATACAGAACATTATGGGTAGGGTATAAGGTTGGACAGATGGACGTATGGTCTTTATACAACCTCCATACTATGTTACTATGTACTGTTAACAACATTATGGGTAGGGTATAAAGGTTGGACTAGATGGACGTATGTCTTTATACAACCTCCCAATACTATGTTACTATGTACTGTTATACAGACATTATGGGTAGGGTATAAAGGTTGGACTAGATGGACGTATGTCTTTTATACAACCTCCAATACTTGTTTATAATGTACTGTTTAGACAGACATTTATGGGTGGGTATAAAGGTTTGACTAGATGGACGTATGTCTTTATACAACCTCCAATACTATGTTACTATGTAACTGTTAACTGACATTTGGTAGGGTATAAGTACTAGATGGACGTAGTCTTTATACACCTCCATACATGTCTTTAACTGTAGACGACTTATGGGGTAGGTATAAAGGTTGGACTAGCATGACGTATGTCTTTATACAACCTCCAATCAATGTTACTATGTACTGTTATACAGACATTATGGGTAGGGTATAAAGGTTGGACTAGATGGACGTATGTCTTTATATAACCTCCAATATATGTTACTATGTAACTGTTATACAGACCTTATGGGTAGGGTATAAAGAGTTTGGACTAGATGGACGTATGTCTTTTACTAAACCCACAATACTATGTTACTATGGTACGACTGTTAGACATACATGTGGGTAGGTATCAAGGTTGGACTAATGGACTGATGTCTTTATAACCTCCAATACTATGTTACTATGAACTGTTCGACAGACATTATGGGGAGGGTATAAAGGTTGAGATAGATGATGATTGTCTTTATACAACTCCAATCACTATTTTTCCTATGGTACTTTTGACAGACATTATGGTAGGGTTAAAGGTTGACTAGATTGATCGTATGTCTTTATACAACCTCCAAACTATGTTACTATGTACTGTTATACAGACATATGGGTAGGGTATAAAGTGTTGGACTAGATGGAGGATGTCTTATAGGTACAACCTCCATACTATGTATGATGTAACTGTTATACACATTATGTGGTGTGTAATAAAGGTTTGCACAATGGATGGATGTCTTTAGACAACCTCCACTACTATGTTACTATTACTTGTTATACGCTTATGGGTAGGGTATAGAGTGTTTGGATCTAGTATGGATGGGTATGTCTTTATATACAACCTCCATACTATGGGTTTCGGGTGATGTACTGTTAGACAGACATTAGGAGGAGGGTTAAAGGTTGGCTCAGATGGATGGATGTCTTTATAGCAACCTCCATAACTATGTTACTATGTAATCTGTTAACGACATTATTGGTAGGGTATAAAGGTTGGACTAGATGAGATATCGTCTTTATACAACCTCCAATCTATGTTACTATGTAACTGGTTATACAGACCATCTTGGGGTAGGGTATAAAGTTTGTACAATAGACATGACGTTGGTATATACACCCTCCAATACTATTTACTATGTACTGTTATAAGACCATTATGGGTAGGGATATAAGTGTTGACGAGATTGCGTATGTCTTTTATACATCCTCCAATAACTATGTTACTATGTAACTGTTATAAGACATTATGGGTAGGGTATACAGTTGGACTAGATGGACTATGTCCCTTAATAAACTCTCATATACCTGTTACTATTAAACTGTTATACAGACTTATGGGGTAGGGTATAAAGGTTGGGATAGATGGACGGATGTCCTTTATACAAACTCCAATACTATGTTACATGTCAACTGTTATAACGACATTATGGGTAGGGTGTAAGGTTGGACGTAGATGGAGTAATGTCTTTATACTAACTCGCCAACTAATGTTACTATTTAACTGTTATCAGACGACATTATGGGTAGGGTATAAAGGTTGGACTATATGGATGTCTGTGTATATAAACCTCCAATCTATGTTACATGTAACTGTTATACAGACATATGGGTATGGGTATAAAGTTGGACTAGATGGATCGTATGTTTTATACAACTCGCACATACTATGTTACTATGTAACTGTTAGACATGACATTATGGGGTGGGTATAAAGGTTGGACTAGATGGAACGTATGTCTTTATACACCTGTCCAATTACTATGTCTATGTAACTGTTAGAACCCATTATGGGTAGGTATAAGGTGATAAGAAGTTTATACGACCCTCAAAGTCATGTAACTGAACTACTTAGGATGATAAAGGTTACTAATGATGTATGTTTATCACACACTCCCATACTATGTTACTATTACTGTTATAACTATACGACATTATGGGTAGGGTAATAAGGTTGGACTAGATGAATATGTCGCTTATACAACCTCCAATACTATGTTACTATGTTAACTGTTATACAGACATTTGATGGGTTGGTAATAAAGGTTGGACTAGATGGATTATGTCTTTATACCCCTACAATCCAATACTATGTTCCTATGTAACTTGTTCTAAGACACCTGACATATGGGCAGGTGAGGGTTGGTTACTAGATGGATGGAATGTCTCTTTATACACCTCCAATACTATGTTACTATGTAACTGTTATAACCAGACAGTAGGGTAGGGTATAAAGTGTGGACTAGATGACTCCTATTCATTTATACAACCTCCATATACTAGTGTTCCATGTAATGTATACAAGACATTGATTGGTAGGGTAAAAGGTTGGACGTAGTGGAATGGAATTTCACATTTATAACACCTCCATCTATGTTCTATGTACTTGTTATACGACTTGGGTAGGGTATAGAGTTGGACTATATGGACATCCGTCTTTATACAACCTCTCAATACTATTTACAGGAATTCTGGGTATCTATTCAGCCACCCCACATGGTAGGAAGATCTATCTGGCAACCCCATTAGGGAATGTACCGGGAACATCACATGGCAGGGAGATCTATATAGCAACCCCATTAGGGCATGTACAGGGAACAGCACATAGAATTTATATGGCAACCCCAGCAGGGAATTAGGGCCCTGGGTATATGGGGATTCTGTCCCTTTACATGGTTGGATGGCAGCAGGGGGATCACTTACCGTTACAGAAGAAAGTGAATCGTTCTCAGTGTGAATGGGAGACGCAGTGTGGGGGGAGATCAACGTCCTCAGACTAAATGGGAAATGAGACTAAGACTAGCGGAACTTCCCCCTTTAAATAGAGCCGGGTGGTGGGGCGGGGACAACAAAACCCCGCCCCTAACGAGGGTTTCTCCAGTTGATGGGATGGAACGTTCCCCACCTGTTCGTTGCAACAATGTTTCACTCTAAAGAGGCGGGGACTCGATACAATGTAACAGATACAGGGGGCGGGGATTCCATACAATGTAACAGATACAGGGGCGGGGATTCCATACAATGTAACAGATACAGGGGGCGGGGATTCCATACAAGGTAACAGATACAGGGGGCTGGGATTCCATACAATGTAACAGATACAGGGGCGGGGATTCCATACAATGTAACAGATACAGGGGCGGGGATTCCATACAATGTAACAGATATAGGGGGCGGGGATTCCATACACTGTAACAGATACTGGGGGCGGGGATTCCATATCTATTAATAATCCAATGGAATAAAATGGCGCCAGACAAATTCAAATGATTAGAACATGTAACGATTCCATTGGTTTTCTTTCAGGGGGTTTCCCCCAGGTGTTTGAATTAAATGCAGTACCCACCTCTCACCACTAGATGGTAGACATTGCTGAACCTCCTGTGCTAGGAGAGTTAAATAGTTTTTATCAATGAGTTGGCTTGTGATTGTACAATCAGATGTAATTAGCTGCCCAATGTAGATTTGGTAGGATTTGGGTTGTAGTGGGTTGGATGTAGTGACAATGGCCCTAGAGATCACGGGTGTTTAAGGGCTGAGCCACACTAGTGCGTTTGCGCACGCACGATTTCCGGCGTGCACCATTTTTATATAAAATTACAAAAGCGCATGCGCACAGAAATAACGTTGCGTGTGCAATTTAGTGCGTTGTAGTTGGGGCCTCAGCCTAACTGGTAAGTAATCTGTTATTGATCAATATTATTCTATAGGGGGTAGATTAAGGTGGGATTCGGACAGATTATTACCCCGCGTTATATCTGTATTATTTCTGTATAGGGACAAATCCTTCCAATAACAAATTCAGTTTAGTGTTGAGTTAGGAGCCTTTTATTATTTTGGGGGTGAGGTTATTATTATTTTAGACAAAATTCTGAATAATTTTCAAACCTCATTCGAAAAATAAAATAAATTCAAGTTTTAATTGCAACGAGACAGGGAAGTTATTAAAATGACCCCGTGTTCTCCTCACTACGTGACCAGGTTCAGGAGTTACGTGCAAGGTCATAGACAAGGTCATGGTAGACATATTACTTTAGGGGATTTAGGGATTTCTATTATATTTAATAGTGAAATCTGCAAGCAGTTTCCATGTAGGCCTGGTTCTTATACTAGATAAATACTGTGCTATAATTAGTAGAAAAGGCAGCTAGAAAGCTTAGGGAGAGAGGGGCCAAAAGAAGCATAAAGCCCTTCACTGAGCATAAAAGAATAGAAACACCTTCTTATAACAGAAGGCATCTTGCAGTCTCATGCCATAGGAATAGCATTGCCCACAAAGCCTAAGAAACAAGAAGTCATTTCTTACTCCCGTGTTTCCCAGAGTAAGGGGCGGAGATATGCAAAACACTCCTTTATGTCTCTTAGCTAATGCATGTGTCCAGAACCGCTGGCTAATAACATGCAATAATATATAGAGCCAATCATCTGTGCTATAATTAGTTAGTTTTAATATTGCGCTGGGTATAATGAGAATACAACGCTGCTAGTGATTGGTTGTTCTGTATTTCATCAAGATTCATCAAGTTGCGTGATCTATTAATTTCCGGTAATAATAAGGGGAAGTTAAACTGGAGGTGAATCTATTGACGTGGTTTGTTTAGATGTTAATTCCTCGTTACATTTAATTCTGAGTAAAGGGGAGAGAAAAACACATTTCGGTGATGTAATTAATAGAAAGTATTTGGGGGTCATTACTGGGCTCCACTCATTTTCTTACACACACACTCAGAAAGCAAGACACCTATTAAAAGGCTGTAATTGGGGGAGATTCATTAAGAACAATAGCAGATTTCATGCTTGGTAGAGTTAAGATTTTATCCATGACCCATGACCCCCGATGGATACACGCGACGAACGGCCATTTCGACCGATATTCGCGCATTTGTATATGTTCGGTCAGCGGGCTTTCACTAATCCCCCATGTAGGATTAACAAACAACCTCCGACCAAATGTACACACGTGTGATTATTGAACAAAACAGGCATTTGTATGTATAAAGTATAGTCCCTATATAAAGGGACTATATAAAGTATATATAGTGTATAGTCCCTATAAAATATATATAAAGTATAGTCCCTATATAAAGGGACTACATAAAGTATATATATTGTATAGTCCCTATAAAATATGTATAAAGTATAGTCCCTATATAAAGGGACTATATAAAGTATATATAGTGTATATTCCCTATAAAATATGTATAAAGTATAGTCCCTATATAAAGGGACTACATAAAGTATATATAGTGTATAGTCCCTATAAAATATGTATAAAGTATAGTCCCTATATAAAGGGACTATATAAAGTATATATAGTGTATAGTCCCTATAAAATATGTAGAAAGTATAGTCCCTGTATAAAGTTTCTAATATATATATATTTATAGTACAGTCCCTATATAAAGTATCTATAAGGTATAGTCCCTATATAAAGTATATATATAACGTATAGTCCCTATATAAAATATATATAAAGTATAGTCCCTATGTAAAGTATATATATATAGTATAGTCTCTATATAAAGTATATATATGGTATAGTCCCTATATAAAGTAAATAAATATATATATATAAATATATATATATATATATATATATATACACATATAGTATAGTTCCTATATAAAGTATATATAAACTATATATAAAGTATAGTCTCTATGTAAAGTATATATATATATATATATAGTATAGTCCCTACATAAAGTATATATAACGTATAGCCTATATATAAAGTATATAAAGTATAGTCCCTATATAAAGTATATATAAAGTATAATCCCTATATAAAGTATATATAAAGTACAATTCCTATAAAATGTATAGTCCCTATATAAAGTATACATATGGTATAGTCGCTATATAAAGTATATATATGGTATAGTACCTATATAAAGTATAGTCCCTATATAAAGTATATATATGGTATAGTCCCTATATAAAGTATATATATGGTATAGTCCCTATATAAAGTATATATATGGTATAGTCCCTATATAAAGTATATATATGGTATAGTCTCTATATAAAGTATAGTCCCTATATAAAGTATATATATGGTATAGTCCCTATATAAAGTATATATATATATATTGTATTGCACAGAAATACATGATCATTGAATGTGTCCATATTCATTGCTGTCACTTTAAACCATGACCAACTCCCACACTAAGTGAGTGCAGCTTTATAACATCAATCCACAGCAGAAGTGACAGGGTTAATGGCCTCCAGAAAAATTAGAGCTTCACGTGGCCCAACACAGGTTTCATGTCTGTGGTCAGACCAGCAGCTCAATTTTCATTGGCAGAGAGGGACAAGGCCTCCAGTGTGGCAGCCAATAGTAGCGCAGCGCATGGTACCTGCCTCCTACACAGTGAGCCTGGGGGGATTTACATGAAGAGAAGTTTTAAACTTGCATAATAGTTTGTAATTGAAGTTAAGGCCAAAAGTAATTAATTGTATTTGTCACACACGTGCGATCATGGGTCCCGACCCGCTAGACATGATGTGTACGAACGAATGTTTCGGAAGATAATCGGCTCGTGTGTAGTCACACATCGTGTGTACGAACCTTTACACATTACACACAGCACACACACTCCTTACCAGAAAATAATAGCCGGGACCCAGAATATCAGAACCGGGACCCAGAATATCAGAACCGGGACCCAGAATATCAGAACCGGGACCCAGAATATCAGAACCGGGACCCAGAATATCAGAACGGGACCCAGAATATCAGAACCGGGACCCAGAATATCAGAACCGGGACCCAGATATCAGAAACCGGACCCAGAATATCAGAACCAGGACCCAGACATCAGAACCGGACCAAGAATATTAGAACCTGGACCAGAATATCAGAACCAGGACCCAGAATAACAGAAACTGGACCCAGAATATCAGAACCAGGACCCAAAATATCAGAACCAGGACCCAGAATATCAGAACCTGGACCCAGAATATCAGAAACGGACCTCAGAATACAGAAACCAGGGACCCAGAAACAGAACCGGGACCAGAATATCAGAACCTGGACCCAGAATATCAGAACCAGGACCCAAATATCAGAACCAGGACCCAGAATATCAGGCACCTGGCCCAGAATATCAGAACCCAGGACCAAGACCCAGAATATCAGAACCGGACCCAGAATATCAGGAACCAGGACCCAGAATATCCAGAAAACTGGACCAGAATACCAGACAAACCAGGACCCAGAATATCAGAACCAGGACCCAGAATATCAGAACCTGGACCCAGATAATAAGAACCAGGACACCAGAATATCAGAACCAGGACCCAGAATATCAGAACCAGGACCCAGAATATCAGAACCAGGACCCCAGAATATCAGACCAGGACCCAGAATATCAGAACCAAGGACCCAGAATATTCAGAACATGGACCAGATATCAGAACCAGGACCAGAATATCAGAACCTGACCGACATATACAGAACCAGACCCAGAATATCAGAACCAGGACCCAGAATATCAGAACCAGGACCCAGAATATCAGAACCAGGACCCAGAATATCAGAACCTGGACCCAGAATAACAGAACCAGGACCCAGAATATCAGAACCAGGACCCAGAATATCAGAACCAGGACCCAGAATATCAGAACCAGGACCCAGAATATCAGATCCAGGACCCAGAATATCAGAACCAGTCACTGGTGGTCTCTGCGGCTGACAGTTTGCCGTGACTGATCACCCAGTCCATACTAGGCTGTGATTTATCGATATCGACCATAGTAAAACACCTCTAATGTTTTGTGCTGACTGAGCAATACACGGAAACATCAGCTGATTGTGTGTCCCAGTCTGGATATAGACCATGGGATCTTTTGTCCAGACCATCGGTTCACCATTTGCAACCGGTCGGCCCGGACTAAGAACTTTCAATCTCTGCAAGTGTAGCCATTTCCCATGCGTCCGGACAGCGATTCGTCTGATTTGGACCAATAAACAGTCGGATGCCATCGACCGATATAAATAAGTAATTCGCCATCTGTTTATATTAATGATTCATCAGACCAATCGCTGCTGCCCCAGGTTGGTTTATGGTAACGTCTCAATGTTCCAAACCAATCATTTAACAGAGATTTATCTGTTGGATTTCCCCAGTCACTGTGCATTGTGGGTACGGCACATGGCATCATGTTTGGTTACAGGTCATCCCACTCACAGGACAATCAAGGATGATTGACTTTCTCTATCCACTATGTCTGGTGGTGGGTTCTGTCCTGGGCTTGGCAGGGGGGCAGCACCAAATGTCACTGTTCCTGGGCACATTCCTGGCACTATAATTAACCAAGACCTGGTGATACAGTGTTTATGGGCCTGAAACACAAACTGTCTGATCAGTCTTTCCACCCACGTCTGGGAGGATCTGTTATCAGGACAGTCCAGGAATGACGCAGGCACGGAAATTGCTTTAACCTTGACCAGACAGATGTTACCGAACTGCAACTCTTCACGTCATGCGATTTATTCCAATGGAATCACTGCTAAATGTATGTTTGTAACAGCAGGCTGGATGTTTTGGCCTTTAGGCCTCGTTCACACACGGCTGCATATTGGTAAAATGAAACACACAGGGCCTCATTAACCCAGAGCTGCAAAATGCAAATAAAGCTTCCGGTATTTAAAGGGGAACTGTGGTCCAAAAATGACTTTAGGTAAATTGATAGGAATTGCTCTCCTGAGAATTTTTGCAATTTATTGTCATTGTTTATTTTGCATAGTTTTGAAGATATTTACATTTTTGTGTGTGATATGGCAGCAGCATCACCAGGTCCCCTGCACTTCCTACTCTGAAACCATATCAGTCAATCTGCCCTGTGTCTCCTCCTCCCTTTTGCAGCCCCCTGGTCCCTCCCACTCATGGACCCCATGTCCCTCCAGTTGCAGGCGCCCCTTGGCCCATTCTCTTACAGCCCCATGTGGCCCTGCCGACCCGCAGGTGCCTAAGCCACGCCCACTCATGGTCGCCTAAGCCCTGCCCACTCACTGGTGCATAAGCCCCACCCACTCACGGGTGCCGTGGGCCACTCAGACCCCCCCTCTACAGAAAACTCTGTGGAAACAGCCTTTTCAGACAGAGTGAGAATAGAGTGAGAACTCTGCCTGAAAAGGCTGTTTTCACACAGTGAAAGAGAAAGGCTGTAGATTCCCTTACCTTCTCTGTCAGGACTTCACACAGCAGAGAGGAGGAGGGACTTCCTGTCTCCCTCACACACTGAGGGAGTCTGAGGCTGTGCTCGCCGGCGGCACTGTGCAGGAGAAGCCTTAGGAATGTCACATGTCAGCCTCCCACCCATTAACTTTCTGGTCAGTCATTTCTTTATATCTTGGGCTGTGGAGCACGTAGTAAGGTGGTTGATGGCTCGTTTTAAAGGTAGGAAACTGGACTTTCATTTAAACTCAACTTGTTTGGAGACCACAGTTCCCCTTTAATGCTTGATTTGCACCTGGTGGTATTTCCCAAAAGAGATTTTCCCCCAGAATCCCTTAAGGGGAGTTAAAAGTGGTGCAAATCCTTTATTAAATACATTGCACCAGTTACACGGGGTCTTTTGTGAAACTGGTGCAGCCAGTGCAATTATGGAGTTAAACTTGCACTAACCTATTCAATATTAGTTAGCACGAGTTTAACCCCTATTTTTAGCACAGCTCATGTGTTTAAATCAGGCCCATAGACAATATAAGGGATGGTTACCATTCACACTAGGCTGACCTCCAATATTATGTTACTATGTAACTGTTATACAGACATTATGGGTAGGAATAAAGGTTGGACTAGAGGACGTATGTCTTATAACAACCTCAATACTATGTTACTAGTAACTGTTATACAGACATTATGGGTAGGGTATAAAGGTTGGACTAGAGGAGTATGACTTTAACAACCTCCAATACTATGTTACTATGAACTGTATACAGACATATAGGTAAGGTATAAGGTTGGACTAGATGGACGTATGTCTTATATAACCTCCAATAATATGTTACTATGTAACTGTTATACAGACATGGGTAGGGTATAAAGGTTGGACTAGATGGACGTATGTCTTTATACAACCTCCAATACTCGTTACTATGTACTGTTAGTTATACAGACATTATGGGTAGGGTATAAAGGTTGGACTAGATGGACGTATGTCTTTATACAACCTCCAATACTATGTTACTATGTAACTGTTATACAGACATTATGGGTAGGTATAAAGGTTGGACTAGATGGACGTATGTCTTATACAACCTCCAATACTATGTTACTATGTAACTGTTATAAGACATTATGGGTAGGGTATAAAGGTTGGACTAGATGGACGTATGTCTTTATACAACCTCCAATACTATGTACTATGTAACGTTTATACAGACATTATGGGTAGGGTATAAAGGTTGGACTAGATGGACGTATGTCTTTATACAACCTCCAATACTATGTTACTATGTAACTGTTATACAGACATTATGGGTAGGGTTAAAGGTTGGACTAGATGGACGTATGTCTTTATACAACCTCCAATACTATGTTACTATGTAACTGTTATACAGACATTATGGGTAGGGTATAAAGGTTGGACTAGATGGACGTATGTCTTTATACAACCTCCAATACTAGTTACTATGTAAGTTATTACAGACATTATGGGTAGGGTATAAAGTGGGACTAGATGAACGTATGTCTTTATACAACCTCCAATACTATGTTACTATGTAACTGTTATACAGACATTATGGGTAGGGTATAAAGGTTGGACGATGGACGTATGTCTTTATACAACCTCCAATACTATGTTACTATGTAACTGTTATACGACATTATGGGTAGGGTAAAAGGTTGGACTAGATGGACGTATGTCTTTATACAACCTCCAATACTATGTTACTATGTAACTGTTATACAGACATTAGGGTAGGGTATAAAGGTTGGACTAGATGGACGTATGTCTTTATACAACCTCCAATACTATGTTACTATGATTGTATTTACTGTTATACATACATTATGGGTAGGGTATAAAGGTTGGACTAGATGGACATGTTCTTTATACAACCTCCAATACTATGTTACTATGTAACTGTTATACAGACATTATGGGTAGGGTATAAAGGTTGGACTAGAGGACGTATGTCTTTATACAACCTCCAATACTATGTTACTATGTAACTGTTATACAGACATTATGGGTAGGGTATAAAGGTTGGACTAGATGGACGTATGTCTTTATACAACCTCCATACTATGTTACTATGTAACTGTTAACAGACATTATGGGTAGGGTATAAAGGTTGGACTAGTGGACGTATGTCTTTATACAACCTCCAATACTATGTTACTATGTAACTGTTATACGACATTATGGTAGGGTATAAAGGTTGGACTAGATGACGTATGTCTATTTACAACCTCCAATACTATGTTACTAGTAACTGTTATCGACATTATGGGTAGGGTATAAAGGTTGGACTAGATAGACGTATGTCTTTATAAACCTCCAATACTATGTTTACTATGTAACTGTTAACAGACATTATGGGTAGGGTATAAAGGTTGGACTAGATGGACGTATGTCTTTATACAACCTCCAATACTATGTTACTATGTAACTGTTATACAGACATTATGGGTAGGGTATAAAGGTTGGACTGATGGACGTATGTCTTTATACAACCTCCAATACTATGTTACTATGTAACTGTTATACAGACATTATGGTAGGGTATAAAGGTTGGACTAGATGGACGTATGTCTTTATACAACCTCCAATACTATGTTACTATGTAACTGTTATACAGACATTATGGGTAGGGTATAAAGGTTGGACTAGATGGACGTATGTCTTTATACAACCTCCAATACTATGTTACTATGTAACTGTTTATAAGACATTATGGGTAGGGTATAAAGGTTGGACTAGATGGACGTATGTCTTTATACAACCTCCAATACTATGTTACTATGTAACTGTTATACAGACATTATGGGTAGGGTATAAAGGTTGGACTAGATGGACGTATGTCTTTATACAACCTCCAATACTATGTTACTATGTAACTGTTATACAGACATTAGGGTAGGGTATAAAGGTTGGACTAGATGGACGTATGTCTTTATACAACTCCAATACTATGTTACTATGTAACTGTATACAGACATTATGGGAGGGTATAAAGGTTGGACTAGATGGAGTATGTCTTTATACAACCTCCAATACTATGTTACTATGTAACTGTATCAGACATTATGGTAGGTGTATAAAGGTTGGACTAGATGGACGTATGTCTTTATACAACCTCCAATACTATGTTATATGTAACTTATACGACATATGGGTAGGGTATAAAGGTTGGACTAGATGGACGTATGTCTTTATACAACCTCCAATACTATTTACTATGTAACTGATACAGACATATGGGTAGGGTATAAGGTTGGACTAGATGGACGTATGTCTTTTATAACCTCCAATACTATTTACTATGTAACTGTTATACGACATTATGGGTAGGGTATAAAGGTTGGACTAGATGGACGTATGTCTTATATAACCTCCAATACTATGTTACTATGTAACTGTTATACAGACATTATGGGTAGGGTATAAGGTTGGACTAGATGGACGTAGTGTCTTTAATAACCTCCAATACTATGTTACTATGTAACTGTTATACGACATTATGGTAGGGTATAAAGGTGGACGATGGACGTATGTCTTTATACAACCTCCAATACTATGTTACTATGTAACTGTTATACAGACATTATGGGTAGGGTATAAAGGTTGGACTAGATGGACGTATGTCTTTATACAACCTCCAATACTATGTTACTATGTAACTGTTATAAGACATTATGGTAGGGTATAAAGGTGGACTAGATGGACGTATGTCTTTATACAACTCCAATACTATGTTACTATGTAACTGTTATACAGACATTATGGGTAGGGTATAAAGGTTGGACTAGATGGACGTATGTCTTTATACAACCTCCAATACTATGTTACTATGTAACTGTTATACAGACATTATGGGTAGGGTATAAAGGTTGGACTAGATGGACGTATGTCTTTATAACACCTCCAATACTATGTTACTATGTAACTGTTATACAGACATTATGGGAGGGTATAAAGGTTGGACTAGATGGAGTATGTCTTTATACAACCTCCAATATATTTACTATGTAACTGTTATACAGACATTATGGGTAGGGTATAAAGGTTGGACTAGATGGACGTATGTCTTTATACAACCTCCAATACTATGTTACTATGTAAGTTATCGACAGATGGGTAGGGTATAAAGGTTGGACTAGATGGACGTATGTTTATACAACCTCCAATACTATGTTACTATGTAACTTATACAGACATATGGGTAGGGTATAAAGTTGGACTAGATGGACGTATGTCTTTATAAACCTCCAATACTAATTACTATGTAACTGTTATACAGACATTATGGGTAGGGTATAAAGGTTGGACTAGATGGACGTATGTCTTTATATAACCTCCAATACTATGTTATATGTAACTGTTATACAGACATTATGGGTAGGGTATAAAGGTTGGACTAGATGGACGTATGTCTTTATACAACCTCCAATACTATGTACATGTAACTGTTATACGACATTATGGGTAGGGTATAAAGGTTGGACTAGATGGACGTATGTCTTTATACAACCTCCAATACTATGTTACTATGTAACTGTTATACAGACATTATGGGTAGGGTATAAAGGTTGGACTAGATGGAGTATGTCTTTACAAACCTCCAATACTATGTTACTATGTACTGTTATAAAGACATTATGGGTAGGGTATAAAGGTGGACTAGATGGACGTATGTTCTTTATACAACCTCCAATACTATGTTACTATGTAACTGTTATACAGACATTAGGGTAGGGTATAAAGGTTGGACTAGATGGACTATGTCTTTATACAACCTCCAATACTATGTTACTAGTGTAACTGTTATAAAGACATTATGGGTAGGGTATAAAGGTTGGACTAGATGGACGTAGTCTTTATACAACCTCCAATACTATGTTACTATGTAACTGTTATACAGACATATGTAGGGTAGGGTATAGGTTGGACTAGATGGACGTATGTCTTTATACAACCTCCAATACTATGTACTAGTAACGTTATACAGACATTAGGGTAGGGTATAAAGGTTGGACTAGATGGACGTATGTCTTTATACAACCTCCAATACTATGTTACTATGTAACTGTATACAGACATTATGGGTAGGGTATAAAGGTTGGACTAGATGGATGTATGTCTTTATACAACCTCCAATATATGTTACTATGTAACTGTTTTCAGACATTATGGGTAGGGTATAAAGGTTGACTAGATGGACGTATGTCTTTATACAACCTCCAATACTATGTTACTATGTAATGTATACAGACATATGGGTAGGGTATAAAGGTTGGACTAGATGGACGTATGTCTTATACAACCTCCAATACTATGTTACTATGTAACTTATACGACATGATGGGTAGGGTATAAGGTTGGACTAGATGGACGTATGTCTTTATACAACCTCCAATACTATGTTACTATGTAACTTATTACGACATATGGGTAGGGTATAAAGGTTGGACTAGATGGACGTATGTCTTTATACAACCTCCAATACTATGTTACTATGTAACTGTTATACGACATTAGGGTAGGGTATAAGGTTGGACTAGATGGACTTATGTCTTTATACAACCTCCAATACTATGTTACTATGCTGTTATACAGACATTGGGTAGGATAAAGGTTGGACTAGATGGACGTATTTTTTATTACAACCTCCAATAATCTGTTACTATGTAACTGTTTACAGACATAAGGGTAGGGTATAAAGGTTGGACTAATGGACGTATGTCTTTATACAACCTCCAATACTATGTTTACAAGTAACTGTTATACAGACATTATGGGTAGGTATAAGGTGGACTAGATGGACGTATGTCTTTATACAACTCCAATACATGTTACTATGTAACTGTTAACGACATTATGGGTGGGTATAAAGGTTGGACTAGATGGACGTATGTCTTTATACAACCTCCAATACTATTTACTATGTAACTGTTATAAAGACATTATGGGTAGGGTAATAAGTTGGACTAATGGACGTATGTCTTTATACAACCTCAATACTATGTTACTATGTAACTGTTATACAGACATTATGGGTAGGAATAAAGGTTGGACTAGATGACGTATGTCTTTATACAACCTCCAATACTATGTTACATGTAACTGTTTACAGACATATGGGTAGGGTATAAAGGTTGGACTAATGGACGTATGTCTTTATACAACCTCCAATACTATGTTACAATGTAACTGTTATACAGACATTATGGTAGGGTATAAAGGTGGACTAGGACGTATGTCTTTATACAACCTCCAATACTATGTTACTATGTAACTGTTATACAGACATTATGGATAGGGTATAAAGGTTGGACTAGATGGACGTATGTCTTTATACAACCTCCAATACTATGTTACTATGTAACTGTTATAAAGACATTATGGGTTGGGTGTAAAGGTTGGACAAGATGGACGTATGTCTTTATACAACCTCCAATACTATGTTACTATGTAACTGTTATACAGACATTATGGTAGGGTATAAAGGTTGGACTAGATGGACGTATGTCTTTATCAACCTCCAATACTATGTTACTATGTAACTGTTATACAGACATTATGGGTAGGGTATAAAGGTTGGACTAGATGGACGTATGCTTTATACAACCCCATACTATGTTACTATGTAACTGTTAGACAGACATTATGGGTAGGGTATAAAGGTTGGACTAGATGGACGTATGTCTTTATACAACCTCCAATACTATGTTACTATGTAACTGTTATACACATTATGGGTAGGGTATAAAGGTTGGACACTAGATGGACGTATGTCTTTATACAACATAATACTATGTTACTATGTAACTGTTATACAGACATTATGGGTAGGGTATAAGTTTACTAGATGGACGTATGTCTTTATACAACCTCCAATACTATGTTACTATGTAAACTGTTATACGACATTATGGGTAGGGTATAAAGGTTGGACTAGATGGACGTTGTCTTTATACAACCTCCAATAATGTTACTATGTAACTGTTCTACAGACATAAGGGTAGGGATAAAGGTTGGACTAGATGACGTATGTCTTATACAACCTCCAATACTACTATGTTACTATGTAACTGTTATACAGAAATTATGGGTAGGTATAAAGGTTGGACTAGATGGACGTATGTCTTTTATCAACCTCCAATACTAGTTAATATGTAACTGTTATAAGACATTATGGGTAGGGAATAAAGGTTGGACTAGATGACGTATGTCTTTATACAACCCCAATACTCTGTTACTATGTAACTGTTATACAGACATTATGGTAGGGTATAAAGGAGGACTACATGGACGTATGTCTTTATACAACCTCAATACTATGTTACTATGTAACTGTTATACAGACATTATGGGTAGGGAATAAAGGTTGGACTAGATGAACGTATGTCTTTATACAACCTCCAATACTAGTTACTATGTAACTGTTACAGACATAATGGGTAGGGTATAAAGGTTGGACTATGGACGTATGTCTTTATACAACCTCCAATACTATGTTACTATGTAACTGTTATACAGACATTATGGTAGGGTATAAAGGTGGACTAGATGGACGTATGTCTTATACAAACTCCAATACTATGTTACTATGTAACTGTTATACAGACATTATGGGTAGGGTATAAAGGTTGGACTAGATGGACATGTCTTTATACAACCTCCAATACTGTTACTATGTAACTGTTATACAGACATTATGGTAGGTATAAAGGTTGGACTGATGGACGTATGTCTTATACAACCTCAATACTATGTTACTATGTAACTGTTATACAGACATTATGGGTAGGGGTAAAGGTTGGACAGAGGACGTATGTCTTTATACAACCTCCAATACTATATACTATGTAACTGTTATAAAGACATTATGGGTAGGGTATAAAGGTTGGACTAGATGGACTATGTCTTATACAACCTCCAAACTATGTTACTATGTACTGTTATACAGACATTATGGGTAGGGTATAAAGGTTGGACTAGATGGACGTATGTCTTTATACAACCTCCAATACTATGTTACTATGTAACTGTTATACGACATTATGGGTAGGGTATAAAGGTTTACTAGATGGAGTATGTCTTATACAACTCCAATACTATGTTATGTAACTGTTATACAGACATTATGGGTAGGGTATAAAGGTTGGACTAGATGGACGTATGTCTTTATACAACCTCCAATACTAGTTACTATGTAACTGTTATACAGACATAAGGGTAGGGTATAAAGGTTGGACTAGATGGACGTATGTCTTTATACAACCTCCAATATACTATGTTACTATGTAACTGTATACAGACATTATGGGTAGGGTTAAAGGTTGGACTAGATGGACGTATGTCTTTAACAACCTCCATATTATGTTACTATGGAACTGTTATAAAGACATTATGGGTAGGGAATAAAGGTTGGACTAGATGAACGTATGTCTTTATACAACCCCAATACTTGTTACTATGTAACTGTTATACAGACATTATGGGTAGGTATAAAGGTTGACTAATGGACGTATGTCTTTAACAACTCCAATACTATGTTACTATGTAACTGTTATACGACACATTAGGGTAGGGAATAAGGTTGGACTAGATGAACGTATGTCTTTATACAACCTCCAATACTATGTTACATGTAACTGTTTACAGACATAATGGGTAGGGTATAAAGGTTGGACTAATGGACGTATGTCTTTATACAACCTCCAATACTATGTACATGTAACTGTTATACAGACATTATGGTTAGGGTATAAAGGTAGACTAGATGGACGTATGTCTTTATACAACCTCAATACTATGTTACTATGTAACTGTTATACAGACATTATGGGTAGGGTATAAGGTGGACTAGATGGACGTATGTCTTTATACAACCCCAATACTATGTTACTATGTATGTTATACAGACATTATGGATAGGGTATAAAGGTTGGAATAGATGGAAGTATGTCTTTATACAACCTCCAATACTATGTTACTATAACTGTTATAAGACATTATGGGTAGGGTGTAAGGTTGGACAAGATGGACGTATGCTTATACAACCTCCAATACATAGTTACTATGTAACGTTTACAGACATTATGGTAGGTATAAAGGTTGGACTAGATGGACGTATGTCTTATACAACCTCCAAACTATGTTACTATGTAACTGTAGACAGACATTATGGTAGGGTATAAAGTTGGACTAGAGGACGTATGTCTTTATACAACCTCCAATACTATGTTACTATGTAACTGTAGACAGACATTATGGAGGGATAAAGGTTGGACTAGATGGACGTATGTCTTATACAACCTCCAATACTATGTTACTATGTAACTGTTATACAGACATTATGGGTAGGGTATAAAGGTTGGACTAGATGGACGTATGTCTTAACAACCTCCAAAACTATGTTACTATGTAACTGTTATACAGACATTATGGTAGGGTATAAAGGTTGGACTAGATGGACGTATGTCTTTATACAACCTCCAATACTATGTTACTATGTAACTGTTAAAACATTATGGGTAGGGTATAAAGTTGGACTAGATGAACGTATGTCTTATACAACCTCCAATACTATGTACTATGTAACTGTTATAAAGAAATATGGTAGGTAGGTAGGTATAAAGTTGGACTAATGGACGTATGTCTTTATACAACCTTAATACTATGTTACTATGTAAAGTTGATACAGACATATGGGTAGGGTATAAAGGTTGGACTAGATGGAGTATGTCTTTATACAACCTCCAATACTATGTTACTATGTAACTGTTATAAAGAACATTATGGGTAGGGTATAAAGTTGGACTAATGGAAGTATGTCTTTATACAACCTCAATACTAGTTACTATGAACTGTTATACAGACATTATGGGTAGGGGATAAGGTTGGACTAGATGACGTATGTCTTTATACAACCTCCAATACTATGTTACTATGTAACTGTTTACAGACATATGGGTAGGGTATAAAGGTTGGACTAATGGACGTATGTCTTTATACAACCTCCAATACTATGTTACATGTAACTGTATAACAGACATTATGGTAGGGTATAAAGGTGGACTAGATGGACGTATGTCTTTATACAACCTCCAATACTTGTTACTATGTAACGTTATACAGACATTATGGTAGGGTATAAAGGTTGGACTAGATGGACGTAGTTCTTTATACAACCTCCAATACTATGTTACTAGTACTGTTATAAAGACATTAGGGTAGGGTTTAAAGGTTGGACTAGATGGACGTATGTCTTTATACAACCTCCAATACTAGTTACTATGTAACGTGTATCAGACATTATGGGTAGGGTATAAAGGTTGGATCGATGGAGTATGTCTTATACAACCTCCAATACTATGTTACTATGTAACTGTTACAGACATTATGGTAGGGTATAATGTGACTAGATGGACGTATGTCTTTATACAACCTCCAATACTATGTTACTATGTAACTGTTACAGACATTATGGGTGGGTATAAAGGGGAATAGTGGACGTATGTCTTTACAACCTCCAATACTATGTTACTATGTAAACTGTTATACAGAACATTATGGGTAGGGTATAAGGTTGGACTGATGGACGTATGTCTTTATACAACCTCCAATACTATGTTACTATGTAACTGTTATACAGACATATGGGTAGGGTTAAAGGTTTAACTAGATGGACGTATGTCTTTATACAACCTCCAATACTATGTACTATGTTACTATGTAACTGTTATACAGACATTATGGGAGGGTATAGGTGGACTAGATGGACGTATGTCTTTAACAAACTCCAATACTATGTTACTATGTACTGTTTATAAAGACATTATGGGTAGGGTTTAAGGTTGGACCAGATGGACGTAGTCTATACAACCTCCAATATCTAGTTACTATGTAACTGTTATACAGACATTTGGGTAGGGTATAAAGGTTGGACTAGATGGACTATGTTTTATACAACCTCCAATACTATGTTACTATGTAACTGTTATACAGACATTATGGGTAGGGTATAAAGGTGGACTAGATGGACGTATGTCTTTATACAACCTCCAATACTATGTACTATGTAAATGTTATACAGACATTATGGGTAGGGTATAAGGTTACTAGATGGACGTAGTCTTTATACAACCTCCAATACTATGTTACTATGTAACGTTATACAGACATTATGGGGAGGGTATAAAGGTTGGACTAGATGGACGTATGCTTTTATACAACCTCCAATACTATGTTACTATGTAAAGTTACAGACATATGGGTAGGGTATAAAGGTTGGACTAGATGGACGTAGTGTCTTTACAACCTCCAATACTACTATGTTACTAGAACTGTTATACGAAATTATGGTAGGGTATAAAGTTGGACTAATGGACGTATGTTCTTATACAACCTCCAATACTATGTTACTATGTAACGTTTATACAGACATTATGGGTAGGGATAAAGGTTGGACTAGATGAACGTATGTCTTTATACAACCCCAATACTTGTTACTATGTAACGTTATACAGACATTATGGGTAGGGTATAAAGGGTGACTAAGGATATGTTCTTTATACAACCTCTCAATACTATGTTACTATGTAACTGTTTACAGACATTATGGGTAGGGTATAAAGTTGGACTAGATGACGTTGTTTTAACAACCTCCAATATATGTTACTATGTAACTGTTTACAGACATATGGGTAGGGTATAAAGGTTGGACTAGATGGACGTTAGTCTTTATACAACCTCAATACTATGTTACATGTAACTGTTATACAGACATTAGGTAGGGTATAAGGGGACTAGATGGACGTATGTCTTTACAACCTCCAATACTATGTTACTATGTAACTGTTATACAGACATTATGGGTAGGGTATAAAGGTTGGACTAGATGGACATATGTCTTTATACAACCTCCAATACTATGTTACTAGTAACTGTTATACAGAACTTATGGGTAGGGTATAAAGGTTGGACTAGATGGACGTATGTCTTTATACAACCTCCAATACTATGTTACTATGTAACTGTTATACAGACCTTATGGGTAGGGTAAAAGGTTGGACTAGATGGACGTATGTTCTTATACAACCTCCAATATTGTTACTAGTAACTGTTATACAGACATTAGTGGTAGGGTATAAAGGTTGACTAGATGGACGTAGTCTTTATACAACCTCCAATACTATGGTACTATAACTGTTATAGACATTATGGGTAGGGTATAAAGGTTGGACTAGATGGACGTATGTCTTTATACAACCTCAATACTATGTTACTAGTAACTGTATACAGACTTATGGGTAGGGTATAAAGGTTGGACTAGATGGACGTATGTCTTTAACAACCTCCAATATAGTATTACTATGTAACTGTTATCGACATTTAGGGTAGGGTAAAGGTTGGATAGATGGACGTATGTTTTATACAACCTCCATACTATGTTACTATGTAACTGTTTACAGACATATGGGTAGGGTATAAAAGGTTGGACTAGTGGACGTATGTCTTTATACAACCTCCAATACTATGGTACTATGTAACTGTTATACAGATTATGGGTAGGGTATAAAGGTTGGACTAGATGGACGTATGCTTTATACAACCTCCAATACTATGTTACTATGTAACTGTTAACAGACATTATGGGTAGGGTATAAAGGTTGGACTAGATGGACGTATGCTTTATACAACCTCCAATACTATGTTACATGTAACTGTTATACAGACAATTATGGTAGGGTATAAGGTTTAGATGGACAGTATGTCTTTATACAACCTCCAATACTATGTTACTATGTAACTGTTATACAGACATTATGGGTAGGGTATAAAGGTTGGACTAGATGGACGTATGTCTTTATACAACCTCCAATACTATGTACTATGTAACTGTTTACAGACATAGGGTAGGGTATAAAGGTTGGA
Organism: Hymenochirus boettgeri; assembly: GCA_019447015.1. Taxonomy (NCBI): domain Eukaryota; kingdom Metazoa; phylum Chordata; class Amphibia; order Anura; family Pipidae; genus Hymenochirus; species Hymenochirus boettgeri. Next base: position 189,952 of record JAACNH010000307.1, read on the forward strand.
CTAGATGACGTATGTTTTATACAACCTCCAAACTATGTTACATGTAACTGTTAACAGAATTATGGTAGGGTATAAAGGTTGGAACTAGATGGACGTATGTCTTTATACAACCTCCAATACTATGTTTCTATGTGAACTGTTTCTACAGACATTAGGGTAGGGTATAAAGGTTGGACTAGATGGACGTATGTCTTTATAAACCTCCAATACTATGTTACTATGTAACTGTTATACAGACATTATGGTAGGGTATAAAGGTGGACTAGATGGACGTATGTTTATATAACCTCCAATACTATGTTACTATGTAACTGTTATACAGACATTATGGGTAGGGTATATAAAGGTTGGACTAGATGGACGTATGTCTTATATACCTCCAATACTATGTTACTATGTACTGTTAGACAGACATTATGGGTAGGGTATAAAGGTTGGACAGATGGACGTAGTCTTTATACAACCTCCAATACTATGTACTATGAACTGTTATACAGACATATGGGTAGGGTATAAAGGTTGGACTAGATGGACGTATGTCTTTATACAACCTCCAATACTATGTTACTATGTAACTGTTTACAGACATTATGGGTAGGGTATAAAGGTTGGACTAGATGGACGTATGTCTTATACAACCTCCAATACTATGTTACATGTAACTGTTACTAACAGACATTCATGGGTAGGGTATAAAGGTTGGACTAGATGAACGTATGTCTTTATACAACCTCAATTACTATGTTTACAGGAGCTTGCAATCTTCAGAGTGAAAGATTAAAGGAATAGTTGACACATAAAGTGAACTATTCCTTTAAAGTAATGATTGACAACTGTAAGTTAAAGGACCTATTCCTTACCTTCCGTTCTTCAATCACTTGACCAGGATCCAGCATGAAAAGTGAGTATATTTACCTTATGCACAATCCACCACAGCTCAGTTGACAAGACATACAATAAACAGAATTCTAGTGCACAGACAATTCAGATGTTAGCTTTCAAATGTTAAATAAGGTCTGACTGGTTGGGGCAAAATTAGCACCATTTTTAACGATAAGAACTTTTATTGAATCTCCCTGTTAGTTCAATAAGTCGGCCAAATTATTTTAACCCCAGTCACCACGTCAAGGTTGGGTCCTAACCTACTGGTAATTGCCTTTTTGACAAGACCTGACCGCTTCCTGTTAGTTTCCTATAGCGTGCATGCGCAATAATTCCCGATATAGTAAACTAAACAAGGAATCGATCGGCAATTTTCAACTGAGCCGCGGTGGATCGTGTGTGAGGTAAATATACTTACCTTCCATCTTGGTTCCTGGTCAAGTGAAGGTAAGGAATAGGTCCTTTACCTCCCGTCTTCAATCACTGCTTTTAATTATTAATTCATTTATGTCTATTAATGATAGCTATTAATTATTGATGTTGATTAATTATGTCTATTAATTAACGGTGGCTATTTTATACAGTGGTTTTAAGGAGAAATCGCCCAAAGCGTTTCATTTATTAATATTATTTTGCAAGTCATTTTCCTGTCAGTGATTCCCATTAACTTCTAATCTTTGCCAAGTCCCTGTCCCTCCCTGTGTAATTTATTAAAGGAATTAAAGGCACGGGCTGCCAAGCCTTCCTGTATGGAAAACCAGAAACCGGCTGATACCAGCGCTGGCTGTGACCTACTATGGTGTAATTGGCAGGATCCTGTCCAAGGGCCTGGATCTGTTTAAAAGCAGAAAAGTTGCTAAGATTGAAGGAAATGAGGCCATTAACCCATTGAAGCCAGCATTGCTCCTTGTCCGCTGATGAAGACAAAGGAAATAATGTCCCGCCTGTTGTAAATTATAAAGAGATTTAAAGTCACCAACACCGTATTAAAGTATAAGAGTCGGTCAGTGTGTCAAATAGGGAGGAACGTTACTAATACTACAAAAGTGAGTCATAGGACACCGATGACATCACTAATTAATTGTAGCGAGTGACATAGCTACATAGTGTCACATGGCTCAAGGTTAAGTTGCGACTGACACCCAAGGGTGCAGCAGGGATGGCGCAGGTCACATAAATGAAATACTTCATCAGACCACAATGAATTAAGGGGATGTGGGGGAACGATCCAGACTTGGGTATCCAGTAGTGTTTATAGAGATTGCTGGGTCCCCGACACCTTCCACACATATGATCTACTAGTACAAAGAGACATTGGGGACATTTATGGGGCCCTTGGTTAACCCCGACAGACCTGCTTTTTTAATGTAACTGCATCGCCATCTGTCTTCTTCATAAAGTCACCCTGATCTAATTAGCATTAGGCTGGGTACACATGGGCTATTATTTTTCCCGGCTGAACATTCACTGCGAGCGAGCTGGGACAAATGACTGTCAGTAGCGGCAATCGTGGACGTGGCTGACTGCGCGCGCAGCCGATCGTGCGGGTCCCATAGTGATTTACCAACGGACCCAAATCGGATGAATGGGTAATTGAGCTTGGTCGCGGCCGGCCACCCCACGCCGTCAGTTATTTCAGACCGATCGATCCACGGCACTATCGGCTGGTCGGCCAGAAATATCTGCTGGTGTGTACCCAGCCTTCATTGCAGTACCCACTTGTGATTGTGGGCCTGACCCACAACACGTGAATGGTTGTCTGCAACTCATGCATGTGTGTATGGAGCTTTAAGCTTCAGTGCATGCATTGGTGAAGACAGCAAGGACGTTGGTGTTTGTACAGTGCACACCATAATAACGTTCACTCTACATTGCTGCGTGTGGTTTTGTGCAATGACGAACACAATGGGGAACAGAAAAATATGTTTACGTGTGTACAAACACTGTACAAACTGCATACAAACGTGGTACACACGTGGTCTATTCATTGACATGCGTTATCTGTCATTATAACCGGTTCATAATGACCTCATCAACATTCTATAAGCAACCCTAGATTACATAGAAATCCCAATAGATTATGGCTACAAGGTTACAAAATACACAGTCTGGTTATCAAATGTACATTAAATATACACATCTATTTTACAATTGTGTTAAAGATACATTTATCATTGTTAATATGATCCCTATGTTCACAGAAAGAGAAACTCGATCACTAGACCCACACGACCATAAAACACATTGACCCACACTAGACATGAATGTGAAGTTGGAAATAAATAATGAGGTTTAATGACCAAGTTTGAGCAGTGAAGCAACGTCCCTTGATTTTGATTGGTTGACACATATTTGCTCAACTTCCTGTTTAAAGTAACGGGTTCACATGGCCCACCAACACATGGAATATGTTTTGGACCTTAAAACATTAAGTAAACAGTAACCTGTCTAGACCAACCTTTACATTGTCATTATTGGCAGTAGATTTGGTCATGGCACAAGGTGTTGAGTCCATTTAATACATAATCTTCTTGTGAGTCACTACACACGTTACAATGTGTCTCCTGTAAACTTGTACAGATAAAGATGGTGTCCAGAAGGTTCTGCATTGGTCCTTTTGCTTGAGCACCAAATCCTTGAGGTTCTCCATGTTGATTCCAAATCAGGAAGTACATGTCCCATGGACCTCTCCCAGTTGGATAGTCCCACACAATACACACTAGGAGGTATTTAGATGAACAGCCCAGCAACAGAAATAAATAATTCACTATCAAGCCTCCAGAACTTTTGGAAGATCCTTAGAGAAGAAGAACAATTCTCTGCTCTATTGTTATTTGTTTGTTTTCATGGAGAGGGGAGACGGAGCGTCTATGGAACATCTATCATTATCACGTGGATTCAATAAGAAGACTCCCACGAACCCTGGGCCATCATCATCGCTCTTTTTAGTTGTTCGTAGCTGACAAACATAACAATGTTCCAGGAACCCAGTCTCAGGAACGCCGGCATGAAGCTGAGAAGACAAAACATCTGTAAATCTAGGGGAAATTCACCAAGAACAAACATACAAACAACTTTGTTTACCAGAATTACTTAGCTTCCCCTTTATCCAAAACTATTATCCCAACTGAGACCCATCCCGACCCTTCCTGCAGGTGGAAGAACCTGTCAATGTTGATAAATGGAAGGTGATGCATTTTGGATACAAAGGTCTAGATCCTTTAAATCAAATCGAAAATAGAAATCTATAACGATTGGTTGAATTATTTATATTTTAGGTTACATCTACATTGGATTGGGATCTGTAGAGACCTGACAAGGGTGAAACCACTGCCTGTAGGGTTCTGACTCAGCACTTTTCCAGTCCATGATGTTCGAGTCGGTAATTGTGGCAGTGAAATAAAGGAATCAGCTGTTTCCTTTAACACTAAGTTCCTCTATCGAACATCCAGGAGCTGGAAGTGAATTGGGTCAGAGGTCCAGTATCTCAACTCCAGTTCCACAAATTGATGACATTGGGTTTTCTATTATACACAACAGTCACCGTTGGAACCATGAGTTGTTATGTGTTTTGCACAGACTGTTTGAAATAAATAAGAAATATTCCACCTTTCCAAAGTCCCCTGAGGCCTTCTTCTTTAGCTATGGTCCTGTAGGCGTCTATGGTCCCATTGTACCTTCTCTCGCCATCCACCAGTTTGATATGGGCCTGGAATCTCACTTTGACAACATCAGTGGGTTGAGCAAAGGTAACGGCCAGGGCCCCTGTGGTGCTCCCAGCCATCAGCCGACAAGCAACTCCAGAACCTGAAGGCAAAGAAACAGACCAGGAGAATGTCAACAAAACCCTCCGATTCCATGATTGGTTCCATCTATAGATGAGTTCTCACTATCTCCCCTACTGGTTGTAGGTAGGAATTAGCATTTGTTCTATTGATGACTTCTGTTAACACCATTTAAAAATCCAATATGGCAGCTCACAGTTGACCATCCCGCCCCATATAATTTAGTACCAAATGAAGAAAAAATGAATAGTTAACATTGCTTCTATTAAAGAGTATGTTTCCCCCTGAATGACCACAAGAATATTTTATAAATGGCACAGGAGTCATGTGACCCACTTACTTTCTGATTGGCGACAGTAAATCTGCTTCACAGAGTCGTACAAGCCAATCCGAATGGAGGCAAAACTCATCTGTCTCTGCAGCCCGGCCACCAAGCCATTGTACAGACTGGCCGCTCCTTCTGTCTTCACAATGGTTTTAATTGTGCCAAATACTCCCTTGTAGCGAAAAAGTGTAGTGCTGCTCTGCGGCAAACTCTCTCCTTGTACCTGTTGGTGAAAAAGACATTTTAACTATAGATGGAAAGACCTTGATATAACCCAGACCAGGATGGACATTATATATTTACATTTCGCTTTTCTATTACTCTTAGACACTGAGCATGCCCAAGCCAGTGGCTTCAACTGGAGGAGGGGTTGAAAATACACAGATGTAGCTCTCGATAGGAAAGTGTGTTTAAAGCTGAATTGGATATTTTGGCCCAGTTGACCATCTGGTACTTTGGTCGATCAGGCTGAAATATATGATGTAATATTCAAACCAACTGATCTTTTTATAAAAAATACATTGGTCTTCCTGATTGGAGAGGTGGGTAAATAACAACTGACCCTGCAGTCTTCAATGGACTGTAAGTCAAGCCAAAATCTAGGTACAGACCAGATTACTCATTGGTAAATGTATTGGTTATTCTGCTGTTGGAACTGATATCATTATAAGTCTCCATATGACCCTTGTCTATGAACTGTGCAGAGCGAGTTAAGTAGTTTAGTTCTCCTTTAATATATTTCACCCCATTAATACAAGGTGACCCATATATAAGAATTTTACCTGGAGTCGGACCTTGGCTGTGTCCAAAGGAAAGGTGAATAAATCTGCTATGCAACCTGCTGTTCCCGCACCTATGAATTTCATAGCTGGTGTAGGTGGAACATCTGAGGGCTTCAGTCCGACCATCTTGATAATGTCAACCACTGAACGTCCAACCCTTGATAACCTACAGGACCAGTGTGAAAGGATTAAGGTGGAGACAACTCTACAGGGCAGCCATGTTTGGCGTCTTTCAGAGGAATTAAATTCTCATAGAATATTAGGCTCTTTTTTGTTTTATTTCCCAGAATCCTTCACTGGGACGATAATGTAAAATGGCGTCCACCATCCAGTTCAGTATCAGTGAAACCAGAAGGAAATGAATAACTTCCAATCCCCGTTATTGATTTGACACGGACATTTCTGTTTGTGCTGGAAACTAGACGTACTACAGCAAGACTGGTTATAGTGAAAGATTTTACTGACTTCACAGAGATGTTTCTTTGTATTGGAAACTGAACTGTGCTATCGACTGAGCTACTGGGATTCTTGGCGTTTCCAGTAGTAATAGATTTACCAGGAATTATTCTGTTGCTCTATGAAAGGTTCCCAGACCCGTTTCTATTGGCTGGTTTAGCTCCATGCATGGGTGCCCCTACCATGAAGCAAACTGAAACATTTGCTCAGGGCACCACTGCGGAATACTTAAAAGGCGGCGGTTAAAAAAAAACCTCCTTCCTGCAATACCGCATTTTAGCATCAGTTCACCAATCAGTGTTCAGTTAGCCCTCCAGTCCACCAATCAGTGTTAAGTTAGCCCTCCAGTTCACCAGTCAGTAGTAGGCAGCCCACCATACCCACCTGCACTATCCATGCCTATGTTACCTGATGAAGCCACAACCATCTGCCGATAGGCGGCATTTAAAAGTTGTTTCAGGTGTCAAAAACTCTAGGAACACCCCTGGCTCCATGGTTTGTTACCCTATTGATTCCTAGTATAGGACCCCATGTAATGCACCTGGGACCCCTCAGATTCACTTTTATATTATATTCTGTATTCTCCACATGTATGTCAGTAAACTGTGTTTTCCGAGTGATGTTTCTTTAATCTACCGTCATGGGAAACCCTAAATGTGATGTATGTACACAGTTCGTTCCATAGACTCTGAACTGGCTTCCAACAAGATGGCCGCCCTCTTGCTTCATCACTGAGTCAATATTTTTGTTTTTCTGGTACTAAAATACCTACAGAGGGATTGGCGCTTCTCGGTTAATCTCTTTTTCTATCTCTTTGTTCTTAAAGGTCAACAAAACTGGAATGTACATAAATATGTTTGTTAACAGTGAAAGAAGAAAGACCGGGACAATCTCTGTATTGGTTACATAATGTCTACTTCAATGGGGATTATGGTTACCGCCCTGGTAAAAAGCCTGGGTTGGGGGTCATGACACTGTTAGAAGTTAACGAGAAACCCCATTTATAAAATCAGGTAGCTGTCATTGGGGACTTTCCAAACCACGCCTACTGCAGGAACTACAAGATTCTGCCAAGGAATCCTGCATTAGGGGGTGGAGTCTTATTGCTGATTGATCTCTTGCAATGAGAATTGGCCACTATTCAATACAAATTTAAATTTTCTGGACAGACAGTTTCTATTGCAAAGCCAAAACAATCTATTAATATTTTGTCAATATGAAACATTCACAACAGCTGCGGAAGCTGCCATGTAGGTTTTCTGCTAATGAGACAACCATTCACAGCAAGTAACCAGAAAATAAGTACTGCATGATCATAAACAGAATGTCATTCAAGGCACCAATTGGCCAAATGACATTATCACCCACAATAGGAATATTTTATGTGCAAATGATTAGAGAAATCAATCTGTACTTCTGGTGTAACTTACCCTTTAAACAAATTTACACTCATACATTAAACATTCTATATAGGACCTACCAGCCTGTTCCCTCCTGTGTCTACTCCCCTGGCTGTGTCCGGTGATGCCCAGTAGCCCAAGTGGAGTGTTGACATGTGAGGGTCTATTTATTTATACCAAGGGACTTTCTCACCTTCCACAGCTTGGAGACAACATCACGTCACCCTCCACCCTGATGTCAGTTCATAGATCAGAGAAAATAAACACATAATGTAACCAATAGCCACACACAGATTAATGGTCCCATACACACAACAACACCAAGACAATTTCGGTATCGTACAATCAGAATTGGTCCAATTTGAAATTTCTATGTTTGATAAAAGAAAATGAAAATCAGACAACCTGTCACATGGTACGATGATCATATAATCCCGTAATATCTTTATTTCGTACGATTGGGATTGTTGTGTTTGTGGGCCCTCTTCAATCTACAACTAAACGTTAACATGTTTTCTATGGAATTTCTGTGGGATTTCCATGTGTTTTCTGTTAGATTTCTATGGAATTTCTATGGAATGTCTGTGGGATTTCTATGGGATTTCTGTGGGATTTCTATTGGATTTGTGGGATTTCTATGTGATTTCTGTGGGATTTCTATGGAATTTCTATGGATGTCTGTTGGGGTTTCTATGTGATTTCTGTGGGATTTCTATGGAATGTATGTGGGATTTATATGTTGATTTTTTTTTCTTTTTTTTTGTTGTTTTGGGATTCTATGGAATGTAGTGGGATTTCTATGTGATTTCTGTGGGATTTCTATGGAATTTCTATGGAATGTCTGTGGGATTTCTATGTGATTTCTGTTGGATTTCTATGGAATTTCTATGGAATGTATGTGGGATTTCTATGTGATTTCTGTGGGATTTCTATGGAATGTATGTGGGATTTCTATTGGGTTCCTATGAGATTTCTGTGGTATTTCTATGTGATTTCTGTGGGATTTCTATGGGATGGCATTTCTATTGGATTCCTATGCGATTCCTATATATCTACTGCATTCCTTTGGGATTTCTATGGGATTTCTATGGGCTATATATTGGGTTCCTATGGGGATTTTATAGGTTTATGTAAGATTACTGTATGATTTTTATTGGATTCTTATGAGATTTCTGAGTTCCTATTAGATTTCTATGGTATTTCTATGAGATTCTTATTTGATTTCTATAGGATTTCTGTAGGATTCCTATTCGATTTCTGTTGGATTCCTATGGGGTTTCTATGTGATTTTTTATGGGATATCTATTGGATTCTTGTGGGATTTTATTGGATCCTATTGATTTCTGTGGGTTCCCATGTGATTCTATTGGATTTCTGTGGGATTCCTATGGGATTACTATGGGATATCTATGATTTCTATGGGATATCTATTAGATTTCTATTGGATTTCTATGGGATATCTATTGGATTTCTATTGGATTTATATGGGATATCTATTGGATTTCTATTGGATTTATATGGGATATCTATTGGATTTATATGGGATATCTATTGGATTTCTATTGGATTTATATGGGATATCTATTGGATTTCTGTGGGATTTTTGTGGGATTCCTATGGGATTTCTGTGGGATTTACAGTAAACAACCCCCAGTGATTAGACATTTCCATTTATTGGATGTTCCCTATTAAAATTGGGTGATTTATAGAAGGGGATGTTGTAGTTGTGAACTAAATATCCTGTTGCCATCGCCCCCCCATAGACCCCCATGTTGTTTCTCCCGTTGAATTCCATCTGCTGGGATCAGCTTCATTCATTGGCCCAGATGTGGATCAGGTTTCAGTCTCTGCTCCTGTAAACAACATGTCACATCTCTACATAGAAATTCTTTCCATCCTCCGGGCCCTTGGCTTCTATTGGCTGAGATACAGCCCTGGTGACCAATAGGAAAGAACAAATGAGAAGTGACACATGGATAATGTTTAATTCTAGGAATGTCCCAGGGCTCAGTGTCCCTGCACCAAGCTGGTTAACCCTTTCACCGCCAAGTCCAATTACATAATGAGGTTATATCTAAGGAGAGCAGGAGGCTGTATGGACATGTGATTGTACAGAATCTTCCCCCCTGACACATTTACAATCACAGAGCTGATGGTTCATTGTTATAAATGACCAACCAATCAAAATATTGCTTTCAAACCATGCATTAAACCAATAACAACTGACCCGAGGAATTGGCTCTTCTGTGCTGGACCATACTTTGCAGCAGTGTATTGTATTAAAGTACTATAGTAGTATAGTATTATAGTAGTATTGCAGTATAGCACTATAATATAGTAGTATTGTATTAAAGTATTATAGTAGTATAGTTTTATAGTATTATAGTAATATATTATAGTATTATAGTATTAAAGCATTATAGTATTATAGCAGTATAGTATTATAGTAGTCTAGTATTATAGTAATAAAACTGATTCAGGCTGATTTGTCCTAGATTTCAGAATTCAGAGGGACAAACAGAGTTAGTCTGGCAGGATAATTTAAAGGGGAACTTAATGCTGATAAATAAAAAGCCTTCTATATAAAATGACAGTGTTCCTAAGTGATTCCTAACCAGAGACCTGTGTGAAATAAGAATCTTCAGACCTGTGTGAAAAATTAAGCTGCCCCCATGAGGCCATTTGTACTATAACCTTCCATAGCGGTGTCAAATATTTCTCACCCCTTTCATTTGAAAATTTTACTATTAAAAACTCAAAATCAGAAATGGATACATCCAGCTGACAGCCAAACACACTAAACTGATCCAAAAACAGGGAATCATTAGAGAATGACAGCATTGACGTACGGAATGACTGTATCGATGTATTGAATGACTGTATCGATGTATTGAATGACTGTATCGACGTATTGAATGACTGTATCGACGTATTGAATAACTGTATTGATGACCCTGACGTGGTAGGGACGAAACGCGTTGGTTGGGGGGACAGGGTTAGTTGCATTGGTGGTCATTATTATGACTGTTTTTATACTAAGGTGAAATAAAGGAGCCATTTTATTCTAATTTGGAGGTACCAGGGTTTGTGCTTCATTTAAAGGGAACTGCTACCTGGGTTTTATTAGGGTAATTACATATTCTTTTCCCTGGTAGCACCGCAAATAAGCTCCATTAAAGAGTGGTGCACTCTGAGCTTGTGTTTATTAGAGAAGGATTGTATTGCTTTAAATTCTACCCCTCAAATGAAAAATTATAAACCCTCCAACTTCAAAACTGCAATGGTTAAAAATCCGAGATGTAAGACTAACCTGAAATACTGCACATTGACCTGTTACCCCTCTTTCTGCTTCCTGGTCAACAACTGTCTGTCATGGATGTAATAGATGACCACAGCCAATGACTAAATGCGATTCCACTAGCTGCCTCCTCTCTACTACCAGGGAAGCAGGGGGCCCCATTCTCTTATTTTCCCATGATAAATATATCCTCTTCCGATAAACCCACTTTAGATGAGGCAGAGACCGGGGCCCCATCATAGTTTTGCAGGGGGCCCAGTGATCCTTAGTTAGGCCACTGTGTGAGCTTGTAACGAGGTCAGAGTAGATGCAAACCTTTAAATAGGCAGAGTTAGTCCTACATCTTTCGGATTTCTTTCTATTGGGGTTTGGGGGTGCTTTGCCTATTTACAAATTTTCATTTGAGGGGTGCAATTGCCCTTTAAAACAATTCAGTCATTGTCTCATCATTCCCTATGTTTGGGTCATTATATATATCTTTGGCTGTCAGGGGATGCTGGGAATTGTAGTTAATAAACAGCTGCAAGGACAAGTTTGGACACTGGCAGAGGAACCAATAGGAAGAAAGGTGATGGGGTGAGATTGTCTGTGGTCCTGAGGATGTTGGAAAGGAGAGAGGGAGGGAGGAAATGACTAAGCAATTCCCAAGTTAAAAACAGCTGCTCTGCATGGTGTGTGCGAGTCCATCCAATCAGGAGCCAGAGATTGGGAGGTGTGTCCATCCTGACATAGGGAGACATGTGGCCTCTGCAGGGGCAAAACTTCAAAAGGAAAAAAAAACAGGTTGAAACCAAATGTCTCCAGCCATAAAAGTAAATGTGTAACCAGCAGCCAAGGGACTTGTAGCAACCCTGCTGGGAGGGATCCCTTTAACTGGGCCCAGTGATTCCCTGCACAGGTCTCCCTATGGGTGTCAGTTCCCCAGATCCCTTTAACTGGGCCCAGTGATTCCCTGCACATGTCCACCCTATGTGTCAGTTCCCCAGATCCCTTTAACTGGGCCCAGTTGATTCCCTGCACAGGTCCCCTATGGGTGTCCAGTTCCCCAGATCCCTTTAACTGGCAGTGATTCCCTGCACAGTACACCTATGGGTGTCACATTCCAGATCCCTTTAACTGGGCCCAGTGATTCCCTGCACAGTGCCCCTATGGGTGTCAGTTCCCCAGATCCCTTTAACTGGGCCCAGTGATTCCCTGCACAGGTCACCCTATGGGTGTCAGTTCCCCAGATCCCTTTAACTGGGCCCAGTGATTCCCTGCACAGGTCTCCCTATGGGTGTCAGTTCCCCAGTACCCTTTAACTGGGCCCCTTATTCCCTGCACAGGTCACCCTATGGGTGTCAGTTCCCCGATCCCTTTAACTGGGCCCAGGTGAATTCCCTGCACAGGGTCGCCCCTATGGGTGTCAGTTCCCCAGATCCCTTTAAACGGACCCAGTGATTCCCTGCACAGGTCTCCCTATGGGTGTCAGTTCCCAGATCCCTTTAACTGGGCCCAGTGATTCCCTGCACAGGTCACCCTATGGGTGTCAGTTCCCCAGATCCCTTTAACTGGGCCCAGTGATTGTATTGTACAGAATCTTCCCCCTTACCATTTACAGCACAGAGCTGAGATTCATGTTTATAATGCCCCACCAATCAAATATTGCTTCAAACCATGCATTAAACCAATAACACGCTGACCAAAACTGACCGCGAGGAATGGCTCTCTGTGCTGACCCATACTTTTTTGGCAGCAGTGTTTGATTTAACGTACTATAGTAGTATATATTATAGTCGTATACATTATAGCACTATACTTCTACGTTTGTTTAACGTATTCTGTTAGTCTCGTTTTATCGTATATCGTAATATTTCTCTAGTATTATAGTATTAAGCAGTAATTAGTCATTATGCAGTATATATTATAGTAGTCTATATTACTCGTCATCACTGATTCAGGCTGATTTTTCCTAGATTTCTAGAATTCATAGGGCAACGCGAGTTGTCTGGCAGATAAATTTAAGGGAACTTAATGCGATAAATAAAAGCCTTCTATATAAACTGACCGTGTTCCTAAGTGATTCCTTCCGAACCGAGCCCTGTGTGAAATAATAATCTTCAGACCTGTGTGAAAATTAAGTCTGCCCCATGAGGCCATTTGTCACTATAACTTCCATAGTAGGCGGTGTCAAATATTTCTCACCCCTTTCATTTGAAAATTTTACTATTCAAACAAAACTTCAAAATCACAATGATACTCCAGCTGACCGCCAAACACCTAACCCTGAGCCAAAAACAGGGAATCCATTCGAGAATGACAGCATTGACGTACGGATGACTGTAACTTCGATGTTCTGAATGACTGTATCGTGTACGATGACTGTAATCGATGTAATTGAATGACTGTATCGATTATTGAGGACTGTACGTGTATTGATGACTTGTACGATGTATTGAATGACTACTCGATGTAATTGAATGACTGTATCGACTTTGACTGACTGTATCGTCCGTACGGAATGACTGTATCGATGTATTGAATGACTGTATCGATTATTGAATGACTGTATCGATTTATTGAATGACGGGTATCGAACGTACGGAAGACTGTAATCGATTAGTGAATGACTGGATTGATTTATTGAATGACGTATCGATGTTTAATGACTGTAATCCGACGTCTTGAGACTGATCGACGTATTGAAATGACTGTATCGATGTCTTGAATGACTGTATCATGTATTGAATGCTATTTATGTCTTGAAGGACTGTATGACGTAGTGAATGACAGTATCGATTATGGGAATACTGTATCGATGTCTGGCAATGACTGTATCGTTGTATTGAATGACTGTATCGACGTATTGAATGACTGTATCGACGTATGATGACATCGATGTATGGAATGACTGGTAGCGATGTATTGCATGACTGTAATCGATGTATTGAATGACGTATCTACTTATTGCTGACTGTATCGATGTATTGAATGACTGTATCGATGTATTGACTGACTATCAATGTTTGAATGACTCTTATTGAACGTATTAAATGGACTGTATCGACTGTATTGAAATCACGTATCGATGTCTTGAATGACTTATCGATGTATGAATGACTGTATCGATGTTTGGAATACTGTATCGTGTATTTATGACTGTATCGATGTTTGATGACTGGTATCGTTATTGAATGCCTGTATCGATGTATTTGATGACTGTATCTATGTAGTTGAAGGACTGTAATCGACGTATTGAATGACTGGTATCGACATATTGGAATGCATCGATGTATGGATGACTTATCGATTATATTGAATGACTGTATCGACGTATTGAAATGACTTCGATGTATTGAATGACTGTATCGACGTATTGAATGTAACTGTATCGACGTATTTGAATGCATCGATGTCTTGAATGACGTATCGATTATTGAATGTACTTCGATGTATTGATGACTATCGATGTAATTGAATGACTATCGATGTAGGAATGGACTGTATCGATGTATGAAGGACTGTATCGATGATACTCGACTGACTATTAATGTATGATGACTGTATCGCGTATTGAATGACTGTATCTGACGTATTTTTGGAAATTTTGAAACTGTATCGATGTAGTGAATGACTTATCCGATTTATTGAATGTACTGTATCGATGTATTGACTACTTGTACGATGTCTTAATGACTGTATCGATGTATTGAATGCCTGTCTCGACATATTGAATGACTATGATGTTGAATACCTGTATCGATGTCTGAATGACTATTAATGTATTGGCCATGAACTGTATTGGGTACGTATTGACATAACGGTATCGACGGTATTGAATACTGTGATCGACGGAGGAAAACTGAATTGGATTATTGAACTGACTGTATCGTGTAATTGAATGACTGTATCGATGTAATTGAATGACTGGAACGATGTATTGAATTACTGTATCAGATGTATTGAATTACTGTATCGTGTACTGATGCCTATTATTTATTGAATGACTGTATTGATGTATTGAATGACTGTATCGATGTATTGAATGCTGTATCGATGTATTCAAATACTGTACGATTATATTACTGTATCGATGTATGGAATGACTGTGATCGATGTATTGAATGACGTGGTATCGATGTATTGAGACTGTATCGATGTATTTGAATAATGTATCGATGTATTGAATGACTGTATCGATGTACTGAATGACTATTAATGTATTGAATGACTGTATTGATTTATTGAATGACTGTATCGATGTATTGAATGACTATCGATGTATTGAATGACTGTATCGATGTATTGAATGACTGTATCGATGTATGAATGACTGTATCGATGTATTGAATGACTGTATCGATGTATTGAATGACTGTATCGATGTATGGAATGACTGTATCGTGTATTTAATTACTGTATCGATGTACTGACTGACTATTCATGTATTGACTGAACTGTAATTGAGTATTAAATTACTGATCATGTTATTGAA
This sequence comes from Hymenochirus boettgeri, assembly GCA_019447015.1. Lineage (NCBI taxonomy): Eukaryota > Metazoa > Chordata > Amphibia > Anura > Pipidae > Hymenochirus > Hymenochirus boettgeri. The sequence goes on from JAACNH010000307.1 coordinate 205,354, forward strand.
TGACTGTATCGATGTATGAATGACTGTATCGATTATTGATGACTGTATCGATGTATTGAATGAATGACTGTATCGATTATTGGAATGACTGTACGATGTTCTTGATGACTGTATCGATGTATTGATGATCTGTATCGATTATTGCATGACTGTATCGATGTATTGAATACGTATCGATGTATTGAATGACTTTATCGATGTACTGATGACTATTAATGTAGTTAATTACGTATTGATTATTGATGAATGTAGCGATGTATTTAATGAACTGTATCTATATTGAGACTGGATCGCTTATTGAATGACTGTTATCGATGTATTAATACTGTATCGATGTATTGAATGACTGTATCGCTGTATTGAACTTACTGTATCATATTGAATGACTGTATCGACGTATTGATGGACTGTATCGATGTATTGATGACTGTATCGAGGTATTGAATGACATCGACGTAACTGAATGGACTGCTTATCGACGTATTGAAGCACTGTATCGATTGTATTGAATGACTGTATCGATGTATTGAATGACTTATCGACGTACTGAAGACTGTATCGATGTATTGAATACTGTATCGATGTATTGAATGACTATTAATTATTGAATGACGTATTGAACGTTGGCTTACTGTATCGACGGCTTGAAATGACTGTATCGTGTATCGGAATGACTGTATCGATTATGACTGACTGATCGATGTATTTATGACTGTAATCGCTGTATTGGAAGACTGTATCGATTATTGACTAACTGTACGATGTAATTGACTTACTGATCCGACAGATTGAATGACTATAGATGTCTGGAATGACTGTATCGATGTTTGAAATACTGTATCGACGTAATTGAATGACTATCGATGTATTGGAATGACTGTAATGACGTATTGAAATACTGGTATCGACGTATTGACTGACTTCGATGTATTGAATACTGTATCGATGTATTTGCAATGACTATCGACGTATTGAAACTATCGACGTATTGATGCTATCGATGTATGGAATGACTGTATCGATGTATTGAATGACTGTATCGATGTACTGAATGACTATTAATGTATTGAATGAACTGTATCGACGTCTTGAATGACTGTATCGACGTATTGAATGGCTGTATCGATGTATTGAATGACTGTATCGCTGTATTGAATGACTGTATCGATGTATTGAATGACTGTATCGATGTATTGAATGACTGTATCGACATATTGAATGACTATCGATGTATGGGCATGACTGTATCGATGTACTGAATGACTATTAATGTATTGAATGACTGTATTGACGTATTGAATGACTGTATCGACGTATTGAATAACTGTATCTGATGTATTGAAGACTGTATCGACGTATTGAATAACTGTATCGACGTATTGAATAACTGAATTGATGTATTGAATGACTGTATCGATGTATTGAATGACTGTATCGATGTATTGAATGACTGTATCGATGTACTGAATGACTAATTAATGTGTGAATGACTGTATCGATGTATTGAATGACTGTATCGATGTATTGAATGACTGTATTGAGGTATTTGAATGACTGGTATTGGTATTATGACTGTATTGATGTATTGAATGACTGTATCGCTGTATGAAAATGACTCGTATCGTGTCTTGAAGACTGTCTTCGATGTATTGAATGACTGTATCGATGTCCTGAATGACTATTCATGATTGAATTGACCCCTTAAAAAAAATTAATGTATTGAATGACTGTATTGATGTATTAAATGACTGTATCGATGTATTGAATGACTGTATCGACGTATTGAATAACTGAATTGATGTATTGATGACGTAATTGATGTATTGATGACTGTACTCGATGTCTTTGAATGACTGTATCGCTGTATGAATGACTGTATCGATGTATTGAATGACTGTATCTGTCTGAATGACTATTACTGTATGACTGACTGTATTGAAATGTATTGAATGACTGTATCGTTACTTAATGACTGTATCGATGTATTGAATGACTGTATCGATGTATTGATAGACTGTATCGATGTCTGAAATGACTGTAATCGATGTATGAATTACTGATCTATGTAATTTAATTACTGTATTGATGTATTTACTGACTGGTAGCGATGTATTGAATACTGATCGATGTAATTAATGACTGTAATCGAGATTGAATGACTGTATCGATGTATTGAATGATCTGTATCCCGATGTATTGACTTACTGTAAATCGATGTATTGAAATTACTGTACGAGGTATTGAATGACTGTATTCGATGTATTGAAGACTGGTATTGACTGACTGTAATCGATGTGTGAATGCCTTGTATCGTTATGAAGGACTGGTATTGATGCTGTATCGTGTCTTGAATGACTGTATCGATGTATTGAATGACTGGTATTGACTGCTGTATCGATGTATTGGAATGACTGTATCGATTATTGATGACTGGAATTGATGACTTAATCGATGTCTGAATGACTGTCGATGCCTATTGAATGACTGTATCGATGTATTGATGACTGTATCGATGTATTGAATGACTGTAGCGATGTATTGAATGACTGTATCGGATGTCTTGGAATGACTGTATCGATGTATTGGAATGAACTGTAATCGATGTATTAAATGACTGTATCGATGTAATTGAATACTGTATCGAATGTATGAATGACTGTATCGATGTTTGAATGACTGTAATTGATGTGTTTAATACTGTATTGAATGTATTTAATGACTGTATCGATGTAATTGAATGAACTGGTCTTGAATGACTGTATCGCTGTATGAATGACTGTATTAAATCACTGTATCGATGTATTGAATGACTGTAGTCAGTGTATTGAATGCCTGTACTCGATGTCCGTGACAATGACTGTATCGATGTATTGAATGACTATTGATGTATTGAATGACTGTATCGATGTATTGAATGACTGTATCGATGTATTGAATGACTATCGATGTATTGAATGACTATCGATGTATTGAATGACTATCGATGTATTGAATGACTGTATTGAATTATTGAATGACTTATTCTGTGTATTGATGACTATCGATGTATTGATGACTTATCAGTGTATTGATGACTGTATCGATGTATTGAATGACTGTATCGCTGTATTTAATGACTGTATCGGAATTTATTGAATTACTGTATCGATGTATTAATGACTGTCATCGCTTTATTGTAATTACTGTATCGATGTATTGAATGAACTGTAAATCCGATGTATTGAAATACTGTATCGATTGGTTGGAATGACTGTATCGATGTATTGATGAACTGTATCGATGGTTGAATGAACATGATGTATTGAATGACTGGATCGATGTCTTGATGACTGTATCGATGTATTGAATGACTGTATCGAGTATTGAATGACTGTAGCGATGTATTGAATGACTGTATCGATGTATTGAATGACTTATCGATTTTGAATGACTGTATCGATGTATTGAATAGACTGTATCGATGTATTGATGAATACTGTATGATGTTTGAATACTATCGCTGTATTGAATGAACTATCGATGTAGTGAATGACTGTATCGATTGTATTGATGACTGTATTGAATGTAGGGAATGACTGTAATCGGGAGGTATTGAATACTGAAATCTGTATTGAATGACTATTGCTGTATTGATTACTGTATCGGTAATTGAATGAACTGTAAGCGATGTATTGAATACTATCGAGTATTGAATGACTATCGATGTATGAATGACTATCGATGTATGAATTGACTGTAATCGATGTATGAAGGACTATCGATGTATTGAATGACGATCGATGTATTGATGATCTGTCTCGATGTATTGAATGACTGTTTGATTATTAATGACTGTATTGATGATTTGAATGACTGTATCGATGTATTGCATGACTGTATCGATTGTAGGATGACTGTATCGATGTATGGAATGACTGTCTCGATGCGTGAAGACTGTATCGGATGTGGGAATAGTGTAGCGATGTTTGAATGACTGTATCGCTGTAATTTGAAATACTGTATCGATGTCTGGATAACTGTATCGATTTTGTAATGACTGTATCGATGTATTTAATAACTGGATTATTGACCCTACGTGGGTATGGACGATAACGCGTGGTTGGGGGACAGGGTTAGTTGCATTGGTGGCAATTATTATGACTGTTTTTTATACTAAGGTGAAATAAGGAGGCCATTTTCTTCTAATTTGGTACCCCAAAGTTGCTTCATTTAAAGGGAACTGCTACGGGTTTATTAAGTACTACATATTCTTTTCCCTGGTAGCACCGCAATAAGCTCCATAAAGAGTGGTGCACTCTGAGCTTGTGTTTATTAGAAAGGAATTGTAGTGCTTTAAATTCGAACCCCTCAATGAAATTAAACCCTCCAGTAACTTCAAACTTCAATGTTAAAAATCCGAGATGTAAGACTAACGTGAAATCTGCACATTGACCTGTTACCCCTCTTTCTGCTTCCTGGTTAACACTGTCGTTTCATGGATGTATTGATGACCACAGCCAATACTGAATCGATTCATTGCGATTCCACTAGCTGCCTCCGCTCTCTTACCCAGGACCCAGGGGGCCCCATTCTCTGATTTTCCCCATGATTAAATATTCCTCTTCTTTCCGATAACCCCTTTTAGATGAGGCAGAGACCGGGCCCCCATCATGATTTTGGCAGGGGCCCATTGATCTTAGTAGGCCACTGTTTGATCTTGTAAACGAGTCAAGAGTAGATGCAAACCTTAAATAGGCAGAGTTATGTCCCTACATCTTTCGGATTTCTTTCTATTGGGGTTTGGGGTGCTTTTGCCATTTCCAAATTTTCATTTGAGGGTGCACTTGCCTCTTTACAACCAATTCATCATTGTCTCATCATTCCCCTATTGTGGGTCCTTACTATATATCTTTGGCTGTCAGGGATCTGGGTAATTGTAGTTAATAAACAGCAAGCTGCAGGACAAGTTTGGCACATTGCAGAGGACACCAATATGAAAAAAGGTTAATGGGGTGGATTGTCCTGGTGGTCCTGAGGGTTGGAAGGAGAGAGGGGGGAGGAAATGAGCTAAGTAAGCATTCCGCAGTTCAAAAACGTTAGCTGCTCTGCATGGTGTGGTCGGTCCATCCAATAAGGAGCCAGAGATTGGGAGGTGTGTCCATCCTTACCTAGGAACATGTGGCCTCTGCAGGGCAAAACTTCAAGTGAAAAAAAAGCAGGTTGAAACCAAATGTCATCCAGCCCATAAAGTAAAATGTGTACCATCAGCCAAGGGACTTGTATAACCCTCTGGGAGGATCCCTTTTAATCTGGGCCAGTGATTCCTGCACAGTCTCCCTATGGGTGTCAGTTCCCCAGATCCCTTTTAACTGGGCCCATGGTATTCCCTGCACATGCCCCGAGGTGTGCAGTTCCCCAGATCCCTTAACTGGTGCCCAGTGATTCCCTGCTAAGGTCTCCCTATGGGTGTCCAGTTCCCCAGATCCCTTTTAACTGGTGTGGCGGCTCAGTGATTCCTGCACATGGTCACCTATGGTGTCAGTTCCAGATCCCTTTAACTGGCCATCAGTGATTCCCGCCACAGGTCACTCACTAATGGGTGTCGTTCCCCAATCCTTAACTGGGCCCATGATTCCCTGCACAGGTCACCTCTATGGGTGTCAGTTCCCCAGATCCCTTTAAACTGGGGCCCAGTGATTCCCGGCACAGGTCTCCCTATGGGGTCAGTTCCCCAGTAGCCACTTTAACTGGGCCCCTTATTCCCTGCACAGGTCACACCATGGGTGTCAGTTCCCCGATCCCTTTAACTTGGGCCCAGGTGAATTCCCTGCACAGGTCGCCCCTATGGGTGTCAGTTCCCCAGATCCCTTTAAACTGGACCCAGTGATTTCCCTGCACAGGTCTCCGCTATGGGTGTCACGTTCCCAGATCCCTTTAAGTGGGGCCAGTGATTCCCTGCACAGGTCACCCTATGGTGTCAGTTCCCCAGATCCCTTTACCTGGCCCAGTGATTCCCTGCCCTTCCCCTACGGTGTCCAGTTCCCAGACCTTTACTGGGCCCGTGATCTGCACAGGTCCCCCTATGGGGGATCGTTGTCACCCCATCCCTTTAACTGGGCCCAGTGATTCCCTGCACAGGTCTCCCTATGGGTGTCAGTTCCCCAGATCCCTTTAACTGGTGTTGGGGGGCGGCTTCCTAGTGATTCCTGGACATGGTCACCCTATGGGTGTCAGTTCCCCAGATCCCTTTAACTGGGCCCAGTGATTCCCTGCACAGGTCACCCTATGGGTGTCAGTTCCACCTTCTCTGCATTATAGGGGTGCAGCTTATTGGGGTGCATTTGGGGGTCAGTATTATGAGATGGATCACAGAAAAGACAATTTGCTAAAATCCAGTTTTTAAACTGATAAGCTGGTTATTATACTATGAACCTGCAGCTGTCATGGAACTACAATTCCCAGAATCCCCTGTAACCAGAGACTCCACGTAACAGTGTTATAATGAATTATTAGAATCTTGTGAAGGTTTTCTAGAGCCATGTGCCAGTGTAGGTGGCGAAGAGCCCATCGTGTGCCCCTTCCTGCTCCCATGAACCCTCTCACCTGGGGTACAGCGTCCTCTCCAGACATTGATAGCCACCATATAACAGACCCAACATTGGGATGAATTTGAAGGCATGTTATTTAAATAAGTATCAGTTTACTGACCTGTTATAACGTTATAAATGGTGTATCGGGGGGAATGGATTACAGAGAAAGAGATGAATGTATCTACATATAATGATGGGACTGTAGGGTCCCCGAGACATGACATTTCAATGGGATCAGCCAAACCGGCCTGTACTACCCTGTAATACCTTGGAAGGGTTGGTGTACGTCCCCCATTAATAACATTATATAAACCATTCCCTTATCAAATCATGAATAATGGGAGTCACTTACTCTGGTGTAGTTTGGGACCTACCGTGCTGCGTTATATATGGCAGCTCCCACCCAACATTTAAAAAGGAATCATTTGGACAAACATTGACAATAATCTTATTTATTGAGGAAAACAATAAACTGGGTTTAGTTTCCCTTTAAGGCACACATGTTCCCCCACCCCTCACATGTTATTGCTAAAATGTAAAGATCATTTCATGGTAGAATGTAAACATCCGGGAATGAGGTTGCAGGAATTCGCAGCTGCTTCAAATCTACAATGAACCGTTGTAAACACCCTGAGGATCCAAGGCAGGGATAGGCAACCAGCAGATCTCCAGATGTTGGCAAACTACAACTCTCAGCATTCCCTAACTTCAGAATCCTAATAGAGCAATAGTGGGAGTTTTAGTTCTCAAACCTCTGGAGATCTACTGGTTGCCTATCCCTGATCCAATGGGATCTAGAAAGGGAGAGCATATACTGTACTACATGTATCCCACTACTCCCGGATCTTCCGAGAGTCTCCCGCGAGACCACCCTGATCTCCCGCAATGGAGAGGAATCCTGAGTCTCCTCCCCATTATGCCCCCTTTATATGTGTCATGCCCATGGACCACCCATGCCATGCCCATACCACACCCCTAACCCCACCTCCCAGCGCACATGCCCCGCCCTCTGTGTGACGCCAATGACATCACACAGCATAGCCACGCCCCCTCACCCACCCTACCCGGAAGGACGTTATCGGAACGCGTTCAATACTTTTTGTGCATATCGCATGCATTCCAATAACACAGATGTGGAAAGTATGGCAGCACACACACGCATAACACGCGAAAATCCTGCAAGCGCTGCCGTGTGCGATAGTGGGACCTCACCCCATTGGGTAGTGTTCAGATCAGGTTGTTACTGGGCCTGATGAAGGAAGCAGAGACAGGAGGGGCCATTTCTAGGAGCAGTGACAGTAGCAAAGTCAAGGGCGGTCAGAGCTCCACATAAAGTGAGATTCCATAGAAAGCGTCAGGGCAGAGACGGTCAATAGGAAAGGGCAGTAAGGTCAAGGACAGGAATCACAAAACAGGTTTAGCAAAGCTCTGGATTGAAGTTGCCATAGGGTTGACAGAACCTGCTGTAGGGAATCCTGGGAAACACGAGAGAGCCGTGACAATGACATTATTAGGGTATTAACACTTTATACAGTTATATAAATTGTGATCTGGGAGCCCTTTAAGTTAGATAATTTAGGGTGAATGTTGGATTTAATGTAGGACGTCTAATTAAAGGGATAGCGTCGCCCAAAACCACGGTCAGAAACCTGATGTGTAGGTTAAGATGCCGTGGAATTTAATTATTGTAAAATCAGCACTAGAAATTCTATGTTACACTGCACAGTGCGTCCCCAAATAAACCCACCACTGCACTATAGACTATATAACCATTCCTCTACACCGCATCACCACCATAACCATTCCTCTACCCTGCACCACCACCATAACCATTCCTCTACCCCACACCACCACCATAACCATTCCTCTACCCCACACCACCACCATAACCATTCCTCTACCCCACACCACCACCATAACCATTCCTCTACCCCACACCACCACCACAACCATTCCTCTACCTCACACCACCACCATAACCATTCCTCTACCCCGCAGATCTCCCCCTATTTGCACTTGTGCTGTGGATACATTTACATGGTTGAGGTTTATACAGTCAGACAAGGACATATCCACCCCAGTAGAAATACACCCACCTGGCTTTAAATCAGATCCAACCTCTACTTTAACCCTACACAAAACCATCCTCTCGTCGCACACCTTAATCCTGGCTCTACTCCCAAAAGGTTGGCGCCTTTACCCACCACTCGTCCTTCAGGCTTTGATCACTAACATCGTGGTCAATGAATGGCTGTGGACTTACCGTGTATGGGTATAAAAGAGCAAAGATGGAAACAGAGAGAAGAGCCAGGTTGGTGGCGTCGTAGGGTAGAGGAATGATAATGGTGGTGGGCAGGGGTAGAGGAATGGTTTTTTATAGTGTTGGTGTAGGGTAGAGGAATGGTATGGTGGTGTAGTGTAGAGGAATGGTTATGGTGGTGTAGGGTATGAGGAATGGTTATGGTGGTGAGGGTAGAGGAATGGTTATGGTGTGGTTCGGGGTAGAGGATGGTTAAGGGGTGGTGCGGGGGAGAGGAATGTGTGGGCTGCGGTTAGAGGAATGGTATGTGGGGTGGGGTAGAGGAATGGTTGGGTGGGCGGGGGGTAGGCGGGTAAGGAATGGTTAAGGTGGTGGTGTGTGGGTAGAAGAATGGGTATGGTGGTGGTGGTAGGGTTTGAGGAAGGTGTGTGGTTGTGTAGGGTTGGAATGGTTATGGTGGTGGTGCAGAGGTTAGAGGAATGGTTATGGTGGTGTAGGGTAGAGGAATGGTTATGGTGGTGGTGCAAGGGTAGAGGAATGGTTATGGTGGTGGTGCGGGGTAGAGGAATGGTTTGGTGGTGTGGGGTAGTAGAGAATGGTTATGGTGGTGCGGGTAGGAGGGTAATGAGGAAATGGTTGGTGGTGGGGGGGTAGAGGAATGGTTAAGGTGGTGCTTGGTGCGGGGGTTAGAGGGAAATGGTAAGGTGTGGTTGCAGGGTTAGAGGGAATGGTTATGGTGGTGGTGCGATGTGGGGTAGGAAATGGTTATGGGGTGGTGCAGGGTTAGTTTGGTTGTGAAGGTTGAGAATAGAGAAATGGTTGTGGGGTGTAAGGTAGAGGAATGGTATGGTGGTGGTCGGTGCAGGGGGTGAGAGGAATGGGTTGGTGATGGGTGGTGGTGCAGGTGTTTATGTTATGGTAGTGGGTTTGAGTGAGTGGAATTGGTGTAGGTGGTTGAGGTTAGAGAAATGGTATGGTGGTGGTGCAGGGGTAGAGGAATGAAGTTATGGTGGTGGGACACGGGTATTGGTTAGGTGGTGGGTGCAGGGTATTATGGTGGGGATTGTGGGTGAGTGTGAGGTGTCAGGTAGAGGAATGTTTATGGGGGTTTTGCGGGTTAGAGGCGATGCTATGTGGTTGTGGTAGGATGTTGGTGCGTGGGTAGATGAGGATGGTTTAAGGTGTGGTGCGGGGTAGAGGAAAGGTTAAGGTGGTTTCGGTAGAGAAGGTATAGGGGAGAGGAAGGGTTCTGGTGGTGCGGGTAAGATAGCAGGAATGGTAAGGTAGGTGGTGGCGGGCGGTTAGAGGAAATGGTTTAAGTCGGGCGGAGTAAGGCTGTGTGGTGCAGGGGTAGAGGAACGTTATGGTGGTGTGAGGGGTAAGAGGAAGTGGTTATGGTGGTGGTTGCAGGGTATGGGTTGTGATGGTTAAAAGCTTGGTGTGGGGTAAGATGGTAGGGGGTGCAGGGTAGATGGATTGGAAGGTTGCGTTGTGGTGGTGTGGTGAGTAGGAAATGGTATGTGTGGTTGGTGCCAGGGTAGAGGAAATGGTTATGTGGTGGTAGGGTGTAGTGGTGGGTATGCTATGGTGTGGGTGTGAGGTAGAGGAAGGTGTGGTGGTGGTGCAGGGTAGAGAATGGTTATGGTGGGGGCTGTGGTGTAGGGAATGCTTTGTGGTGGTGCATGGTTCAAGGAATTTATGGTGGTGGTGTTGAGGGTAGTAGGAATGTTGGTGGTGGTGTGAGGTAGGGAAGGTGGTCGTTGGTGCAGGGTAGAGGAATGTATGGTTGTGGTGTGATTTATGGAAGGGTGTCCTTTTTTTGTTTGGTTGGTGCAGTTGTCCATACCCTGCACCACCACCATAAGCATTCCTCTACCCTGCACCACCACCATAACCATTTCTCTACCCCACACCACCACCATAACCATACCCTGCACCACCACCATAACCATTCCTCTACCCTGCACCACCACCATAACCATTCCTCTACCTCACACCACCATAACCATTCCTCTACCCTGCACCACCACCTTAACCATTCCTCTACCCCGCACCACCACCTTAACCATTCCTCTACCCCGCACCACCACAAGCATTCCTCTACCTCACACCACCACCACTTACCATTCCTGCTAACCCGCACCACCAGAACCCTTCCCTCTATACCCTCACCACCACTTAACCTATTCCCTCTAGCCCGCGCATCCACACCTTAAACCTATCCATCATCTACCCCGCACCACCACTTAACCATTCTCTACCTCACCCAGCCAACCACCAACCATACAGCCTCTAAACCGCACAAACCCCATAAACCATTCCTCTACCACCACCTCAACACTCTACCCACAATACACACCACCATAACCTACCCTGCACCACCCGACCTCAACCACTAACCCGTGCACCACTCACCATAAGTCTATCCTCTAACCCTGCACCACCCACCATAACCATTTCTCTACCTCACACCCACCTCACACCGTTCTTCGACCAACTCAACCACTAACCATAACATAAAACACCTGCACCACCACCATACACAACCATTCCTCTCACCGCCCACCACCACCATAACCATTCCTCTACCTTACACCACCACAACCATTTCTCTACTCTACCTCACAATACCACAACCATACCCTGCACCACCACCATAACCATTTCCTCTACCTCACACCACCAACCATAACAATTCCCTCTAACCCTGCAACCACACTTACCATTTCCGTCATACCCCCGCACCAGCCCACCTTAACCATTCCTCTACCCCCCCACCACCAACCATTTCCTCATTACCCTCCTACCCCGCACCACCATAACCATTTCTCTACCCCACACCACCATAACCATTCCTCTACCCCGCACCACCACCATAACCATTCCTCTACCCTGCACCACCACCATAACCATTCCTCTACCCTACACCACCACACCATTCCTCTACCCTCTGCACCACCACCATAACCATTCCACCCTACACAACCACACACCCTTCCTCAAACCCTACCACCACCACCATACCCATTCTTCTACCCTACACCACCACCTTAACCATTCCTCTACCCCGCACCACCACAACCATTCCTCTACCCCACCCCACCATAACCATTCCTCTACCCAGCACCACAACCATTCCTCTCCCCCGCACCACCACCTTAACCATTCCTCTACCCCGAACCACACCATAACCATTCCTCCTACCACCTCTACACCACCATAACCTTTCCTCTACCCTACACCACCATAACCATTCCTCTACCCTACACCACCACTATAACCATTCCTCTACCCTGCACCACCACCATTATCATTCCTCTACCCTACGCCACCACCTGGCTCTTCTCTCGGTTTCCATCTTTGCTCTTTTACCCATACACAGGGAAGTCCACAGCCATTCATTGACCACGATGTTAGTGATCAAAGCCATGAAGGACGATGTGGTGGGTAAAGGCGCCAACCTTTTGGGAGTAGAGCCAGGATTAAGGTGCAGACGAGAGGAATGGTTTTGGTAGGGTTAAAGTAGAGGTTGGATCTGATTTAAAGAGCCAGGTGGGTGTATTTCTACTGGGGTGGATATGTCCTTGTATGACTGTAAATAAACCATCACCATGTAAATGTATCACAGCACAAGTGCAAATAGGGGATATCTGGCAACTCCGATTGTCCCGATCCGATTGTTTGTAATACAACAGAAAATGTGTCAAGAATTCACTACCCAGAACAATAAGTAATAAATAGGTTTACAAAAAGCTATGTCTGTGTTAAGTCTGTGTACAGTACAAGATAATTATAGGCAGGAGTTACCATACTATTACTCCCATGCAGGTTGGAGATTATTCACTAATTAGGGTTTACATTAGTGTCTGCACCCTAGTCAACCAACCTACCAAAAAGCATGATAAAGAAACTAGACAGGTAATCAGCGCTGATTAGGTCTGCTCACAGGTGAATCCAATCAAGAGACAGGTAATCAGCGCTGATTAGGTCTGCACACAGGTGTTTCCAATCAAGAGACAGGTAATCAGCGCTGATTAGGTCTGCTCACAGGTGAATCCAATCAAGAGACAGGTATCAGCGGGCTGATTTAGTCTTCACACAGGTGAATCCAATCAGAGAACGGTAATCAAGAGCGCTTTAGGTCTGCTCACGGTGAATCCAATCATATACAGGTAATCATGGCTGCTCAGCGAAAGGTGATCCAATCAGAGAACAGGTAATCAGCGCTGATAGGTCGCGCTCACAGGTGAAATCCAATCAAGAGACAGTATCAGCCTGAGTCTGCAACAGGTGAATTCCAACAGAGAGCAAGGTAATCAGCGCTGATTAGTTCTCTCCACAGGTGAACCAATCAAGAGACAGGTAATCAGCCTGAGGCTGCACAAGGTAATCCATCAAGAGACAGGTAATCAGCGCTGATTATTCTGCTCACAGGTGAAGCCAATCAGAGAAGGTATTCACGCTGTAGTCATGCTACAGGTGAATTCCAACTCAACGATACAGGTAATCATGCTGTTCTCTCACAGGTATACCAATCAAGACAGGTAATCAGCGACTGATTAGGTCTGCTCACAGTGAACCAATCAGAACATGGTAATGTCAGCGCTTATTTAGGTCTGCGCACGAGGTTAAATCCATCTGAGACAGGTAATCAGCGCTGATTAGGTCCCTGTCACAGGTGAATCCAATCAGGAAGACAGGTAATCAGCGCTGATGAGGTCTGCTCACAGGTGAAATCCAACACAGGATGACAGGTAATCTCGCTGATTAGTCGCTCACAGGTGAAATCCCAACGGATGACAGGTAATTCAGCGCTGATTATGTCACAGGTGAATCAAAGAAGAAGAATGGAAAGAACAGGAATTTCTCTTTCCAATGCCACTTAATTACCTTTGTATAGAACCCAGGGCCTGTTTATAGAGACATGAAAGTTTATATTTGGCTGGAATAGGTAAGCAAAATAATTTTCCTGCAAACTTCTTCTTTCTCATATATCTAGGTAAATCCGCACAGCCTTATAATTGGCGCCAGTGTTACGGGCATAACCCGCTGCTCACGGTATAAAACCTCATATAGATAACGCCCAAAGAGCACTCCAATTGGCAACAGATTTTTTAGCCATCAAAGTGCCCAAACCATAGTTAATGTTTGGACCTATATAAATTACTAGCACACCATTGGATGGTATAAAATATAATTTATTACAAATAGACAAACAAAACATCCCCCAAATAATCAAAACTCCCTCTTTAACATACTAACGACTGTTGAGCTGCAACAAACTCGATACCGCAACCGGCCGTCCCATACGTAGGGTGCTGGAACGTTCTACTTCTAAATTATGTGGGACAGACCTCACAAAGTCCACAATAGCTTGGTCTGACAAAAAGTGCTCTACACTTCCTGCTTTCGCCAGCTGTAGTCATGTGAAAACCCTCTGTCTGATTAATAACCCCCACCTTTTTAATGTCAGTGTAAGTACCGTCCTGTCTTTTTCCCAGCATTAAGTTTTAGAAGGGCACATATCCCAGCATAAAAATACATTTTTGCCAACTTGTTCCCCCACCCCTTACTGACTTGCATTGCATGTAAATACACAACTTTGGTGTCATCATAGAATTTGCCCTGTTCTCAAATATCGCCCACCCTCATATGACTGCAAGCAGTAACTCATGCCCCTTATTCATGAATACTGCAGATAAAGACTTGTGATTCCTTTCCACAAATACTCCATCATTACAAGCAACTAGTCATGTCAGTACAGAACGAAGGGAACCCACTCCGGAAAGGTACATATAGACAAAAACGTTCATTTTATAAGCTATGGCCCGAGAACTGAACGACCACTTAGCACAGTGTGCAAGTTTGTCAGAATAAGCAGAAGTTCAATTAACAGGTGACAGGGACATGCTCTCTATACTTCCTTACTTAACTCATAACTTGTACTTGTCCTTTAATAACATTTACCCCTGGGGACAGACTAGTAAAGTTCCAGCACGTTGGGCAATTATGACCTCTTCAATCAACACCCACTGCACATGACTATATCATTATTATGTGAAAAGACAATGGGGTGGACGTTACATCATCTAGAGATGGTAATCATATTCCACATTAAACCCCTTATAAGAGCTACAAAGGTTACATTTCATAAACCTCCTCTTTCCCATGTGGGGGGGGATTGCAAACGTTCCTCTCCTTTGATTTCACAGAAATTACATTTATACTTCATCATTACTTATCCGTTTTATAACTCATGATGATCTCATATTGTAAAAAGAGAACGAGAGATACATAAAAAAAATCATCCTTCACTTGGCATAGGGAAATATCGATAAAAGTAGATATTGGTCAGCTGCTCACGTTCCTCTTGAAAAATCACACGACATGTCTGCCCACTGAGAGGAGGGGGACGGAAGTAAATATTTTGGAAGTATCTTTGAACATTAAAAAGTCCAAGCAATACATTGTTTTCCTAGAGTGTAAGTCACACGTGATGCCCTGGAACCCATTGTACGTAAAACGTCCTCTATTCCAAATTCATACAAGTTAACAAGTTTTTTTGTTCCTCCATACAATGAACTATGGAAGGAAAGATCTCCCAAGGCGTGTTATTTTTTATCTTTAACTTCCCTCTGGCTTGCCAAGTGACGCTGAAAAAAAACATCCATCTGGAGATACAATTTAACAAACTGGCACGAAATCTTTCAATTGATAAATAAAGAGATAGATTGATATTTAATAACAGGTTGCTGTTCATTACATATTGTGATACTTAAAGGTGATTTTCTGTACCACGATAAGATATATTCTGATTCGTCGAATATCAGATTGTTATGGACAATCGAACAATACTTTTTTTTCTATGGGAACCAGTTTGAAAGTTTTTTTTTTTACAACCAACAATCGATTGACGGTCTGCGGATTGCTCTGATCGATTGCAAGCGTTTATGGCACCATTCAGCCGCGGCCCTCACTCTGGGGTACAGCTGGAAGGCATACATTTACAACACTATTCCCTGATCCAAACCTGAGTGTATTTGATACATGTGGTGTGTTTACCCCCCACCCCAAACTCAAACTTAATAGTTAAAAACCTCTAGAGATGTAAGACTACCGAAAATGATGCTTGATGTTCTCTTTACCCCTCTCTTCTGGTTCTTCTAGTTAGACATCAGTCATGGATACTAATCAATCACATCATAGCCAATGATAATGTTATCCACAGCAGCTGCCTTCCTCTGACACGTCAAGTCTTGTTAAAGAGCTTGAGAGCAGAGGAACCTTTTGAGCAGGCAGAAGGAGAAGACGTTCACTGTATTAGAGGTGAGTCTTACATGCTCCTAAATTTTGGTTTTATGAGGTTTAGGTGTGAATTACCAATATAATTTGTACCATAGCCTCACAGGGACAGTTATCTGTCCTTAACCATCATTTTTAGATGGCCAAGATAAACTTACAAGTAATTTAAAATAAACTTATTTTAATACATTTAATTACAATACTAAAGTCGTGTAAAAAAGAAAATCAGAGAACATCTTTTACAGCTACAAAATTCAACAATCAAAAATAACGAATATTATTTTAGATTACACTATTTCATACAACGCCTGTCACATATAGAATCCCCAGTATCTTTGTATACAAACTTCACATTGTATCTCTCGAAACACAATCGGTTATATAGACAGTGTCAGTTCGGAACTACTTAAAAAGGAGACTATTTGTAAAATTACAAATGAAAAGTCAATTAGGCCTCCAGAGTAGCCCTAAAGGGTCTTTTTCAGGGCCAGAGGGACATCCATTGATGTCATTAAGCATATATAAACTGATTCTGCTCGAATGATCAAAAATGACAATCATATGATGCACCTATCTTTCATCAGACAGGCTGCAGTTTTGCTTAGTTACATGGAAAGTTTACGCCCTACCCGGTTTATGCTTCATCTCATGATAAGGTGTTTATCCTGACTAACTTCCTGTATTGGAGCTTCTCTGATGGATTATTTTTGACAACATCTTTCCTTTTCACCCTCCATTCTTCACAGGTGAATCCAATCAAGAGACAGGTAATCAGCGCTGATTAGGTCTGCTCACAGGTGAATCCAACCAGGAGACAGGTAATCAGCGCTGATTAGGTCACAGGTGAATCAAAGAAGAAGAAATGGAAAGAACAGGAATTTCTCTTTCAAGCCACATTAATTACCTTTGTATAGAACCCAGGGGCCTGTTTATAGAGACATGATAAAGTTATATTGCTGGAAAGGTTAAGCAAAATAATTTCCTGCAAACTTCCTGCTTTCTATAATATATATGAAATCCGCACAGCCTTATAAATTGGTCCCAGTGTTACGGGATAACCCGCGGTGCTCACGGTATAAAACCTGTAAGACATATTATAAAGATAACCCAGTACCTCACAGAGCACTCACACACTTTTGTCAGACCAGATATTTTTAGCCAATAAAAGTGCCCAAACCAATAGTTAATGTTTGGACCCTATATAATATAACTAGGACACACCATTGGATGGTATAAAAATAGAATTTATTAAAAAGACAGAAACAAAACATTCCCCAAATAATCAAAACTCCCCTTTAAAATACTAACGACTGTGAGCTGCAACAAACTCCGATACCGGCCGTCCCCAGACGGGTAGGGGCTGAACGTTACTACTTCAATTATGTGGGACAGACCTCACAAGTCCAAAATAGCTGGTCTGACAAAAGTGCGTCTTACACTTCCTGCTTTCGCAGCTTGTAGTCATGTGAAAACCCTCTGTCTGCATTAATAACCCCACACTATTTTTAATGTCAGTGTAAGTACCTCCTGTCTTTTCCAGCATTAAGTTTTAAAGGACATATCCAGCATAAAAATACATTTTTGCCAATTGTTCCCCACCCCTTACTGACTTGCATTGCATGTAATAAGACACAAACGTTTGGTGTCAGTCATAGAATTTTGCCCTGTTCTCAAATATCGCCCACCTCATATTGACTGCCAGCAGTAACTCATGCCCCTTATTCATGAATACTGCAGATAAAGACTTGTGATTCCTTCACAAATATCCATCATTACAAAGCAACTTAGTCATGTCAGTACAGAACTAAGGGAACCAATCCGGAAAGGGTACAGGATAGACAAAAACGTTCATTTTATAGCTATGGCCAGAACTGAACGAACCACTTAGCACAGGTGCAGTTGGCAGAATAAAAGCAGGAAGATTCAATTACAGGGACAGGGACATGCTACTTCCTTAATTAACTCATACTTGTAACTTGTCCTTTAATAACATTTACCCCTGGGGACAGACTAGTAAAGTTCCAGCACGTTGGGCAGATTACCTCTTCCATCAAACACCCACTGCACATGAATGATTCATTATTATGGTGAAAAGACAATGGGGGTGGACGTTACATCATCTAGAGATGTAATCATTCACATTAAACTTCCTTATAAGAGTACAAAGAGTTACATTTCATAAACCTTCCTCTTTCCCATGTGATTGCACGTTACTCCTTTGCATTTCACAGAAATTACATTTATACTCACATTACTTATCCGTGTATAACACAGGTGAATCCAATCAAGAGACAGGTAATCAGCGCTGATTAGGTCTGCTCACAGGTGAATCCAACCAGGAGACAGGTAATCAGCGCTGATTAGGTCACAGGTGAATCAAAGAAGAAGAAATGGAAAGAACAGGAATTTCTCTTTCAAGCCACATTAATTACCTTTGTATAGAACCCAGGGGCCTGTTTATAGAGACATGATAAAGTTATATTGCTGGAAAGGTTAAGCAAAATAATTTCCTGCAAACTTCCTGCTTTCTATAATATATATGAAATCCGCACAGCCTTATAAATTGGTCCCAGTGTTACGGGATAACCCGCGGTGCTCACGGTATAAAACCTGTAAGACATATTATAAAGATAACCCAGTACCTCACAGAGCACTCACACACTTTTGTCAGACCAGATATTTTTAGCCAATAAAAGTGCCCAAACCAATAGTTAATGTTTGGACCCTATATAATATAACTAGGACACACCATTGGATGGTATAAAAATAGAATTTATTAAAAAGACAGAAACAAAACATTCCCCAAATAATCAAAACTCCCCTTTAAAATACTAACGACTGTGAGCTGCAACAAACTCCGATACCGGCCGTCCCCAGACGGGTAGGGGCTGAACGTTACTACTTCAATTATGTGGGACAGACCTCACAAGTCCAAAATAGCTGGTCTGACAAAAGTGCGTCTTACACTTCCTGCTTTCGCAGCTTGTAGTCATGTGAAAACCCTCTGCATTAATAACCCCACACTATTTTTAATGTCAGTGTAAGTACCTCCTGTCTTTTCCAGCATTAAGTTTTAAAGGACATATCCAGCATAAAAATACATTTTTGCCAATTGTTCCCCACCCCTTACTGACTTGCATTGCATGTAATAAGACACAAACGTTTGGTGTCAGTCATAGAATTTTGCCCTGTTCTCAAATATCGCCCACCTCATAATGACTGCCAGCAGTAACTCATGCCCCTTATTCATGAATACTGCAGATAAAGACTTGTGATTCCTTCACAAATATCCATCATTACAAAGCAACTTAGTCATGTCAGTACAGAACTAAGGGAACCAATCCGGAAAGGGTACAGGATAGACAAAAACGTTCATTTTATAGCTATGGCCAGAACTGAACGAACCACTTAGCACAGGTGCAGTTGGCAGAATAAAAGCAGGAAGATTCAATTACAGGGACAGGGACATGCTACTTCCTTAATTAACTCATACTTGTAACTTGTCCTTTAATAACATTTACCCCTGGGGACAGACTAGTAAAGTTCCAGCACGTTGGGCAGATTACCTCTTCCATCAAACACCCACTGCACATGAATGATTCATTATTATGGTGAAAAGACAATGGGGGTGGACGTTACATCATCTAGAGATGTAATCATTCACATTAAACTTCCTTATAAGACTACAAAGAGTTACATTTCATAAACCTTCCTCTTTCCCATGTGATTGCACGTTACTCCTTTGAATTTCACAGAAATTACATTTATACTCACATTACTTATCCGTGTATAACCTCAGATGATCTCGATATTGTAAAAAGAGGAAACGAAGATACATAAAAAAAAATCATCCTTCACTTGGCATAGGGAGATCGATATAAAGTAGATTATTGGTCAGCTGCTCACTTTCTTCTTGGAAAAATCACACTGAGCATGTCTGTCCCACTGAGAGGAGGAAGGAAGTAAATATTTTATGGAAGTATCTTTGAAATTAAAGTCAAGCAATACATTGTTTCTAGAGTGTAAGTCACACGTGATGCCCTGGAACCATTGTACGGTAAAACGATCCTCTATTCCATTTCATACAAGGTTAACCAGGATTTTTTGTTCTCTCCATTACAATGAACTATGGGAAGGAAAGATCTCCACAAGGCAGTGTTATTTTTTTATCTTTAACTTCCTCTGGCTTTGCACAAGTGAAGCTGAAAAATAAACATCCATCTGGTAGATACAATTTACAAACTGGCACGAAATCTTTCATTATTAGAAATAAAGAGATAGAATTTGATATTTAATAACAGGTCTGTCATTACATATTGTGGAAATATTAAAGGTGATTTTCTGTACACGATAAGATATATTCTGATATCGTACGATAATCAGATTGTGTATGGACAATCGAACAATACTTTTTTTTTCTATTGGGAACCAGTTGAAAGATTTTTTTTTTTTACACCAGACAATCTGATTGTACGGTCTGCGGATTGCTCTGTCAGATTGCAGCGTTTATGGCCACCATTAGACACGCGGCCCTCATCTCTGGGTGTACAGCTGAAAGGCAATACATTTACACACATATTCCCTGATCCAAACTGAGTGTATTTGATACATGTGTGTGTGTTACCCCCCCACCCCAAAACTCAAAACTGTAATAGTTAAAAACCTGAGAGATGTAAGACTAACGTAAAATGATGCTTGATGTTCTGTTACCTCTCTTTCTGGTTCTTCTAGTTAGACATCAGTCATGGATATAACAGATAACATCATAGCCAATGATAATGTTATTCCACTAGCTGCCTCCTCTGAGCACGTGCAAGCTTGTTAAAGAGCTTGGAGAGCAGAAGGAAACCTTTTGAGAGGCAGAAGGAGAAGAACGTTCACTGTATATAAGGTTAGTCTTACATCTCTAAGATTTTGGTTTTATGAGGTTTAGGTGTGAATTACCAATATATAATTTGTACGCATAGCTCACAGGGAACATTATCTGTCCTTAACCATGCATTTTAGGAAATGGCCAAGATAAACTTACAAGTAATTTAAAATAAACTTATTTTAATAAATTAATTAACAATATTAAAGTCAGTGTAAAAAAGAAATCAGAGAAAATCTTTTACAGCTACAAAATAGTCAACAATACAAAAATAACGAATATTATTAGATTACACTATTTCACACGCCCTGTACAATATAGAGATCCCCAGTCTCTTTGTATACAAAACTTCACATTGTATCTTCTCAGAGACACATCGGTTATATAGACATGTGCAGTTCGGAACTACTTAAAGGAGAACTATTTGTAGAAATTAAAAATGAACAGTCAAATGTAGGCCTCAGAGAGTAGCCTAAAGAGGTCTTTTTCCCAGTCATTGATGTCATTAAGATATATGAAAATCTGATTCTGCTCGAATGATAAAAATGACAAGCAGATGATGTCACCAGTCTTCATCAGACAGGCTCAGTTGCTTAGTTACATGGAAAGTTACCCCTCCCTTTTTATGCTTCATCATATGATAAGGTGTTGTCCTGACTACTTCCTGTATTTGGAGCTTCCTGATGGATGTACTTTTTGACAACATCAACAGATCATGCATTTTATAGACTATTTTTTATGGGCTACATTTAGATATTCATTTATCGAATATACTCGAAAATAAGCCGTGGTGAGTATACGCCAAAGTACTTATTTTTACATGAAAAACGAGAAAAACTGATTGACCCGAGTATAAGCCGAGGATAGAAATTATGACCACTACTGCCTTTTGATTCAGTATTGTTTTTAGGCTTTAGTTGTCCTTTAAATTGACCCTTGTATAATATACAGCATAATTCCCATACAGTAGTAGAAGAATTTATTGTTGCCAATATAATAAGCCAAATCCACTAATCCCCAATTCCTTGCCACTCAACAGCATGCTTTGGTTGCTGGTTGAGTTGTAGTTTCTAAACATCTGGAGTGGCAAGGTTCAACAAACCACCAATCCTTCCAGTCCTCCATTATGGTATGTCCAGGTTAAGAGAAGGCGTAGCTTGCAATCCAATGTTCCTGCGACTCGCGACTAAATGCACATTCAATCTCTGGACTGCTCCGGTTTGCTAAAAGGAAGGTCAGTAATGTCTGTGACCCGAGTATAAGCCGAGGTTACCTTTTATGGGTCATTTAAAAAATAAAAACCTCAATTTATACTAGAGTATATGCAGTATACCGCCACTGTCATAATAAAAACCTCGGTTTATACTAGAGTATATACAGTATACAGTCACTGTCATAATAAAAACCTCGGTTTATACTAGAGTATATACGGTATACTGCCACTCTCATAATAAAAACCTTGACTTATACAAGAGTATATAGTATACCGCCACTCTCATAATAAAAACCTCAGTTTATACAAGAGTATATACAGTATACCGCCACTGCCATAATAAAAACCTTGACTTATACTAGAGTATATATAGTATACCGCCACTGTCATAATAAAAACGCTCAGTTTATACTAGAGTAATTACAGTATACCGCCACTGTCATAATAAAAACCTCAGTTTATACTAGAGTATTACATATACCGCCACTGTCAATAATAAAACCCTCAGTTTATACTAGAGTATACAGTATACCGCCACTGTCATAATAAAAACCTCAGTTTATACTAGAGTATGTACAGTATACCGCCACTGTCATGATAAAACCTCAGTTTATACTAGAGTATACAGTATAACCGCCATGTCATAAAAACCTCAGTTTTATACTAGAGTATGTACAGTATACCGCCACTGTCATAATAAAAACCTCAGTTTATACTAGAGTATATACAGTATACCGCCACTGTCATAATAAAAACCTCAGTTTATACTAGAGTATATACAGTATACCGCCACTGTCATAATAAAAACCTCAGTTTATACTAGAGTATAACAGTATACCGACTGCCCTGTCATGATAAAAACCTCGGTTTATACAGAGTATATACAGTACACCGCCACGGTCATGATAAAAACCTCGGATTATACTCGACTGCAATCCATCAGATTTTCATGTTTCATCCCACACGGACTCATATGAATCATGTGTAGGAACAACATGGCTGTCTATAGACCTACACTATAGAACTAGTAATAGGGTTTTACTGATTGGTGCTTAAAAACTGTGTAGCAAATATTCTGGCAATCCGATTGGTCTCTTCCTTGGGAAGATCAACTGATCCCAACTTGGGCTTCACTCTCCTGTTCCTTCTAAAGGGAATCCCCTTGGTGACTGTGCTGGATCCAGCCTGGAGAACAAGAAAAACGTATTACATTTTATTATTAATTATACAATAAAATTATACATTTGATTATTTATTATACTTTTAAAGGGGAAGTTTAAGGGGAAAAAAAGAGAAGTATTTTTTCATACCAATGACCTTAATCTGTCAATTCAGCATTCTATCTGTGTATAAATAACTGCAACCGAAATACTGACTTCCTGTTTGCAGGACCCCTAGTAGAGACCGTTATGGTTTTGCCCTTGACGCAGCGCCTGGGTTGATTCAGTTGCTCAGTAGAGATCTGAGCATGTTTGACCCATCCAACAGCCAATCAGTAGAAAAAATAAGTTAGGAACATACAGGAAGTGGTGCATTCTGGGAAGAAGGACCGTTAGAACCTGAAATTTTTTCTTGAAACTGACCAATAAACCAGCAATAACAACGTCCACTGGAAGACAGTTCCATAGCTTTACCGTTCTCACAGTGACAAACCCTTTCCCAACTCTACTTTATGTATCAATACAGTAACTTGTAACATTCCTTGTTTGTAGAAACTCATCCAGCTTTTTATTAACTGACCAATGAACCTGCCATAACAACGTCCACTGGAAGACAGTTCCATAGCTTTACTGTCTTCACAGTGCAAAACCCTTTCCCATCTCTACTTATGTATCATTACCAGTAACTTGTAACATTCCTTGTTTGTAGAAACTCATCCAGCTTTTATTAAACTGACCAATGTACCTGCCATAACAACGTCCCTGGAAGACAGTTCCATAGCTTTACTGTTCTCACAGTGACAAACCCTTTCCCAACTCTACTTTATCTATCAATCAGTAACATTGTACATCCTTGTTTGTAGAAACTCTTCCGCTTTTTTATAACTGACCATTGAACCTGCCCATAACAACGTCCCTGGAAGACAGTTCCAAGCTTAACCATTCTCACAGTGACAAACCTTTCCCAACTCTACTTTATGTATCAATCCCAGTAACATTGTAACATTCTTGTTTGTAGAAACTCATCCAGCTTTTTATTAAACTGACAATGAACCTGCCATAACAACGTCCACGGAAGACAGTTCCATAGCTTTACCGTTCTCACAGTGACAACCACCTTTCCCAACTCTACTTTATGTATCAATACCAATAACTTGTAACATTCCTTGTTTGTAGAAAAATCATCCATCTTTTTAATTAAACTGACCAATGAACCTGCCATAACAACGTCCACTTGAAGACAGTTCCATAGCTTTACCGTTCTCACAGTGACAAACCCTTTCCCAACTCTACTTTATGTATCAATACCAGTAACTGTAACATTCCTTGTTTTGAGAAACTCATCCAGCTTTTTAATTAAACTGACCAATGAACCTGCCATAACAATGTCCCCTGGAAGACAGTTTCCATAGCTTTACCGTTCACACAGTGACAAACCCTTTCCCAACTCTACTTTATGTCTCAATACCAGTAACTTGTAACATTCCTTGTTTGTAGAAACTCATCCAGCTTTTATTAAACTACCAATGAACCTGCCATAACAACGTCCACTGGAAGACAGTTCCATAGCTTACCGTTCTCACAGTGAAAAACCCTTTCCCAACTGAACCCTAACCTTTTTTCTTCAAGTCTTAGGGATGTCCACGTGTCCTCTGACATGTTCTATGGTGAACATGCCCCATATTTTATTGTATGGCCCTTTAATGTATTTTATACACAGTAAGCATATCCCCACGCAAGCGCCTTTTCTCAGCGTACTAATTGTAACTTTTCCAGTCTCTCTTCATATCAATAGCTCCCCCAATTCCCTATAATTAGTTCCTTCTGAACCCTTCCTTTCAAAGTTCCTTTTTGTACACATGATTCAAAATTGCACTGCATATTCCAAATGAGGCCTTACTAATGCTTGTACAGAGGGAGAATACATTTTCCTCCCTTGAATCCATACCTTTCTTCATACAAGACATACCATGCTGGCTCTGGCTGTTATCGCCTGGCACTGCTTGCTACCTTTAAGTTTGTTATTCACCAAAACTCCAAGATCCCTTTCCAACCCTGACACGCAGTGATGTTAATCCATAACACGATGAGGTTTTGTTTGAATAAACATAATCCATGTCGTAAAAACTGTAAAAACCCTTTTACAGAAATGAAAACATCATCTAGACCAGCCAAGGGCCTTTGGGAAACAAAGAACGAACTACAACTACACTAGACACAACTATCTTACTCTACACACTACACTTCACACTACCCAGGATTGGATCTGAGACTGTGCGGCAGTCGGGAGAGTTACCGGATCTGAGACTGTGCGGCAGTCGGTGATTACCGGATCTGAGACTGTGCGGCAGTCGGAGAGTTACCGGATCTGAGACAGTGCGGCAGTCGGAGAGTTACCGGATCTGAGACTGTGCGGCAGTCGGTAGTTAACGGATCTGAGACTGTGCGGCAGTCGGAAGTTACCGGATCTGAGACGTGTGCGGCATCGGAGATTTACTGGATCTGAGACTGTGCGGCAGTCGGTGATTACGGATCTGAGACTGTGGGCAGTCGGAGCGTTTACCGGATCTGAGACTGTGCGGCAGTCGAGAGTTACCGGATCTGAGACTGTGCGGCAGTCGGTGAGTTACCGGATCTGAGACTGTGCGGCAGTCGGAGAGTTACCGGATCTGAGACTGTGCGGCAGTCGGAGAGTTACCGGATCTGAGACTGTGCGGCAGTCGGAGAGTTACCGGATCTGAGACTGTGCGGCAGTCGGAGAGTTACTACCGGATATGAGACTGTGCGGCAGTCGGAGAGTTACCGGATCTGAGACTGTGCGGCAGTCGGAGAGTTAAGCTACCTCTACGTGTGCACTTTCTTCCGATCGGATTTATGATCAACTGCAATGATCGGAAGAACAGCTCGATGTTCCCTACCTTGAGCCCTCGATCTTTCTGCAGATTTCAGCTTGAAACCTGCAGAGAGTATAGGGACAGAAGTGGGGTTGATGTAAAATAATTTCACGTCCTGCCGGCCCGACCTTTGTTTTTTCAATAAATCGTCAACATTGTTAAGCGTTCATCAGAAACATAAAGCAGGATCGACTTGTCAGTGATCTGACTGAAATTGCTCAAAAAGCCGAGCCCATGTAGAGGAACTTTTACACTGTGGTCCAATACAGCGCTGTGATTTGATTTAAAGGAGTATCTCTCTCCATTTCTTACTGCATCACTGTATGTGTAGCAGATTTAGACGACCATGTAAACAGCCAAACACGGGATGACTCTCACTAGACTGCACTCCCCTATTGAACAAATCCACCATGAGCTACTTGGAAAAGTATCACACATAAAAACAAGAAAATTAAGATACACAGCAGGGTTATTCAATAAAGTTCTTATCGTTTAAACATGGTGCTAATTTTGTCCAACCAATCAGATCTTATTAATTTGAAAGCTAATTCTGATTGGTTGGGGCAAATTAGAGCCAGTTTTTAAACGATAGAACTTATTGAATCTCCCTGTGTGGTCTTGAACACCATGCAGAGAGTAAAGACTGAATCAGCAATGTACCGTATATACTCGAGTATAAGCCGAGGTTTTTAGGTTTAAAAATGTACCTAAAAACCTTGACTCGGCTTTACTCACCGAGTCACAAAGAACTTACCTGCAACAGAGGCAGCCGCCAGTGTCCGCCGGCGTTCCAGTATTCTTCGCGGTTGTGCGGTGACGTCATCAACGCTGCTGGGGGATGATGTATCGCGCAGCCGCGAAGCAGTAATGGGAACTGCCGGCCGACTCGGGCTGCTTCTGGATTGCAGAGAGAGGAAGACTGAAGACCAGGTACGGGTAAGTGAGCGTGGGGGGACTGGGGGAGGGCTAGGGGGACAGTATCCAATGCAGACACCCACATACCTTTTTACTATGGTGTTGGAAACACAACTCCCAGCAACCAAGCGTGCTGGGAG
The DNA here is from genome assembly GCA_019447015.1 of Hymenochirus boettgeri. NCBI lineage: Eukaryota > Metazoa > Chordata > Amphibia > Anura > Pipidae > Hymenochirus > Hymenochirus boettgeri. The sequence continues at coordinate 232,677 of JAACNH010000307.1, forward strand.
TTTGTATTCCAAACATCTACAGTGGAAAGGTAGTTAGGGTTACTGTATACCCTCGGCTTATACTCGAGTGGCTTATACTCGAGTAGTATACGGTAATGATAATTTGTGCCATTGATCTGTTGCATTGCGATAAGTGGGGGATCAGGAGAAATTGTGCAATCTATTGTACATCTGGCCATATTGTGTGCTAAATCTGAACTTTGTAAATTCCCTGTTTTCACTGGGATTATATAAGGAAGAGAAAACCAGCAGTGATTCCCCCCCCTTATATATAGGTATACAATCAATCTCCCAAGAGAGAAACAACACTGGGAGCTGCTACAGATGTAATTCTGAAGGACGCTCGGCCTGATAAATCCAGCAGGAGATCCACTGTATTTAATTAAAGGGCCATTCATTTCCAATGGTTTGGGGTAAAACTGGTTAAACACAAAGATCACTCATATCTGAGATTATCGGGAACCGATAATAAGACTTGCTAAATGCTGTAATACAGGTGATCCAACCTACACAGGGACCTTCACCCCTGATTGGTTTCATTTGCACTGGACTGTATTACTGCACTAAAGCCTGCGCCCTTTAACCATTCAACGGATGTTAGATGTCAAAAAATCCACCCAACGTAGATCCAGAGAATAATCACAGTATGTACTGAACGACAACCAAACCCTTGGCCACGCTTACGCATATCTCACTCACCTTACCTCCGGTCGCATTTTTGGCGATCCCTTCGCATGGTGTGAGAAACGCAGGGCAGGTGCACTGTAGTGTGGGAAGACTGCGTTGTTTGCGGAGCACATGCAATAACCATTGTCATGCTAATACGGCATGCACACACGGACGGAATGCAGTGGGAGACTTGCTGACCTTATCTGTGTGGCGCTTCTGACGCCATTGTTTTTCATCAGCAGTCAATGGTGCTAATGAGAGTGACCACATTGTAGTTAGGACAGACCGCCAAAGCCGTGTGTGCGAGTTTCTCTCCCCACCAACAGGTCTCTTAAAGGTGGCAAGGACAACCTCCTCTCACCTGAAACTGACCTGCATGAGAGGCCAGACTAGTTAGTGTCTACTGATAAACCACGTATGACCTCCGGTTACCAGATCATTGCTAAAGGGCAAAGTGAGGAAACTGCCTTTCTGAATACTGCTGCAACGCGCAAGAGCACAGGTCTCCAATTAGGACTCAATGGAGCTCAACAAAAATTGGTCTCTGCACACCTAGAGGGAGCCCACCTTTCACCTACTGAGAGGCTGTTGTGTAACAGCCACAGTTTCCCCTGCATTGTGCGAGATGGCAGCGCCCGCAGTCTGTTTTCACCTATGTGTAAGAATGTAAAGGTGCGCACTAACACGTTTAAATGGAATGACGGAAGGATTAACGTGTGGGTGTAAGTTTCTTACCTATGGGGCCATTCACGTCATTAAGAAAAGCTATCAACACGTTAAAAAACAGGACATAGACAGATAACAATGTCGGAGACGGAATTGAAGCTTTCTATCAAAAGTACTAAGGTTGGGGGCCGCACTATGCGGCAACGCAGGCGTGTTTTATTACCTTTGCATATACATCCGGCGTTACCTGGGACTGTGCGCTCGACAAAGCATGTTGATCACCATTTGGGGGGGGGGGGTTAACCCAGGCCACTATTAGATGCGTGTTAAAAGTCTCGTAAAACTTCCTGAACCCGCACATGCGCCGGACTAAAATTCGACTACGTTAATGGGGGGCACTGAGACATAAAGGGTAAGTTAAGGTCAAATAGAAAGTGCTGGTCAATGAAATTAAAGCTTCGGACCACGGACCTGGCTAGGATTTGTGAACTGGAACGTATGCAATTGGGTTTGACCATTTTTAATACCTCAGCATTGAACTTTTCCTTTGGAAGTCTGATAGGAGAAAGCGGTCAGATGGGGTATTAGCTCTAACGCGCCTCACACAGCCAAACCATCAGCAGCTAATTTGCGCAACAGGTATGTGAGCCGCCCGGAACCAGTTTCCAGTTTATCTCCCACTTACTGAACTTTGTACACAACGGGGAGGCACTGGAACTCCGAGAACATTATGAAAGCATGGGAGACCATGTAGGGATAGATACAGGATGTACAGTATAGAAGGAGGGGGACAATGTAAGGATATACGTCAGCAGATGTCTTATCAGAAGGAAGGGGGAGTACCAGGTAAGGATATGACAGGGTGTACATTATAGAAGGAAGGTGTAGACCCATGTAAGGATATACGTACAGGTTGTACATTATAGAAGGAACGGGGAGACACATGTAAGGATATAGTACAGGATGTACATATCAGAAGGAGGGGGGACACGCATGTAGGATCATAGTACAGGGTGTAATATAGAAGGAAGGGGATACCATGTTAAAAGATACGCTAGTACAGGGTGTACTTATAGAAGGAAGGGGAAGACAGTAAGTGAATTAGTACGGATGTCATTATAGAAGTGAAGGGGGAGACACATGTAGGATATGTACGGGAGTGTAATTATTAGAAGGAAGGGGGAGAACCCATGTAAGATATAGTTACAGGATGTACATTATAGAGAGAAGGGGGAGGACACATGTAAGGATAAGTACAGGATGTACTTCATAGAAGGGAAAGGGGGAGAAACATGTAAAGGATATAGTACAGGGTTACATTATAGAAGGAAGGGGAGACACATTGTACGGATAGACAGGATTATATAGGGCGGGTACAGGGATATTTTAAATTCATTATAGAAGGAAGGGGGAGACACATTGTAGGTCGTCAGGTTGTACATATCAGATGGGACACAGTAGATAGTACAGTTGTTTATAACGGAAGGGGGAGAGACACATGTTAAGATATATCGTAAGTTGTTACATTATAGAAGGAAGGGGGAGACACATGTAAGGATTCGTTACAGGGGTGACATTATAGAAGGATAGGGGGAGACACATGTACAGGATTAGTACAGATGGTACATTAGAGAAGGAAGGGGGAGACAATGTAACGATATCAGTCAGGGAGTACATGATAGAAGGAAGGGGGAGACACATGTACGGATATCGTACGGTGTACTTATGAGACGAAGGGGAGACCTGTAAATAGACAGATTACATTAGAGTAGAACATGGATATGTAAGGGATGTCTTTATAGAAGGAAGGGGAGACACATGTAAGGATATAGTCAGGTGATAACTATAGAAGGAAGGGGGAGACACTGTAAGGATATAGGTACAGGGATGTACATTATAGATAGGAAGGGGGGAGACACACTGTATGATATAGACAGATGTAACATTATAGAAAGGGAGGGGGAATGTGGCAAGACGATGCATTAAAAGGATTGGAACCTGAGTTAGTACGGGCCTGTACACTTTTTTTATAGAGGGAGGAGGGGGAGTACACATGTAAGGATATAGTACAGGGATGTACTTAATAGAAGGGAAGGGGAGACAACATGTAAGGATTGTTACAGGGTGTTCTGATAGAAGGAAGGGGGGGACGACACATGTAAGGATATATAGTACAGGAGGTACATTATCAAGGAAGGAGGGGAGGACACGTAAGTATAGTACAGGGAATGTTAACATTATAGAAGGAAGGGGGAGAGGAACACATGTAAGGATATAGTACAGGGATGAACATTATAGATAGGAGAGAACGTAAGGGATGAGGAGAATAGAGTGGGAAGCACATGGTAGGATATAGGACAGGATTGTACATAGAAAGGAATGGGAGACACATGTAAGGATAAGTACAGATGCATTATAGAAGGAAGGGGGGAGAACTGAAGGATATATACAGGATGTGACATTGATAGAAGGAAGGGGAGACCCACATGTAAGGATATAGTACAGGTGTACATTATAGAAGGAAGGGTGGGAGACACTGAAGGATATATGTAACGGATGTACATTATGAAGGAAGGGGGAGAACACCATGTAAGATAAGTTTACGTGTTAGACATTATAGAAGGAAGGGGGAGCACACTGTAGGATTAGTACAGGAGTAACTATATGAAGGAAGCGGGGGAGACACAATGTAAGGATATTAGTAACAGGATGTTACATTATAGAAGGAAGGGGGAACTCTTAAGGATATAAGTAACAGGAACATTATAGAAGTAAGGGGAGACAACATGTAAGGATATGTACAGGATGTATTATAAAAGGGAAGGGGGGAGACAAACTGTAAGGATATCGGACAGGGTGTCATTATAGGAAGGAAAGGGGGAGACACATGTTAAGAGATCACGTACAGGTGTACATTATAGAAGGAAGGGGGAGACAATGTGTAGATATGGTACAGGGTTTGTATCTACTTATAGTAAGGAAGGGGGAGACACATGTAAGATTATAGTACAGACTGTAACATTATAGAAGGAAGGGGGAGACACAGGAAGGATATAGTTACAGGGGTACTATAGAAGGAAGGGGAGACCACATTGTAAGGATATAGTACAGGAGGTAACATTATCGAAGGAAGGGGAGACACATGTAAGGAATATGTACAGGATGTAATTATAGAAGGAGGGGGGACACATGTAAGGATATAGTTACAGGTATGCTACTATATGACAGGAAGGGGAGTACACATGTAAGGATACTATTACAGGTGTGTACATTATAGAGGAAGGGGAGAACACTGTAAGGATATAGTATAGGATGTACATTATAGAAGGAAGGGGGAGACACGAGACAGACAGTTTTAGATAAAGGGAACACATTAGGATATTACAGGGCTACAGTAATAGAAGGAAGGGGGAGACCATGTTAAGATAATGTAGCAGGTGTATGTACATGTAGAAAGGAGGGGGAGACACATGTAAGGATATAGTCCACAGGAATGTACTTATAGAAGGAAAGGGGGACCGGACACATTGTAAGGATATATTACCAGATTATACATTAGTAGAAGGAAGGGGGAGACACATGTTAAGGATTATCGTACAGGTTCATGTACATTATAGAAGGAAGGGGGGAGCCACATGTAAGTATAGCTATACCGGATGTACATATAGACTGAAGGGGAGACACATGTCAGGATATCGTACAGGTGTACATTTATAGAAGGAAGGGGGAGACACATGTAGGATATAGTACAGGAGGTACCATATAGTAAGGAAGGGGGAGCAGTGAGTACAGATCCTTAGAAGGAGGAGCACATGTCAGGATATCAGTAACAGGATTTATCATTATAGAAGGAAGGGTGGGAGGAGCACAGTGTAATGATTATCGTTAACAGGTTGTTACATATAGAAGAAGGGGGAGACACATTAGAGGATATAGTACAGGATGTACATTATAGAAGGAAAGGGGAGAGGACACATGTAAGTGGGAATATACCGGATTACATTCATAGAAGGAAGGGGAGACACATGTAGTTGGATATAGTCACAGACTGTACATTATAGAAAGAAGGGGGAGACACATTTAAGGATATAGTACAGGTGATGTAATTATAGAAGGAAGGGGAGACGGGGTACGTACAATAGTACATTTAAGGAGAGTGAGACAGCATGTAAGTATAGAGGAAGGGAGAAAACATGTGGGTTTTTGTAAGGGGTAACATTTATAGAAGGAGAGGAGAGGGTGAGCACATGTAAGGATATAGTACGGGTGTACACATTATGATAGAAGGGGCGAAGGGTGAGAGGCCATGTAAGGTGTATCGTAAAGGGTGTCATATAAGGTAAGGAAGGGGGAGACTGTAGGATTATGAGTAACAGGATGTACATTATAGAGACAGGGGGGACACATGTAAAGATTACGTTACAGGATGTGCATTATAGAAGGAAGGGGGACACAGTAAGGATATTGTACAGTGTAATTATAGAGGAAGGGGGAGACATGTAAGGGAATATGTACGGCTGTTACATTATAGAAGGAGGGGAGCGACACATGTAAGGATATAGTACAGGAGTTACATTATAGAAGAAAGGGGATAGCCATGTAAGGATATAGTACAAGGGCTACATATATAGGAAGGGGGAGGGAGACACAGATTAAGGATATAGTACAGGGATTACATTATAGAAGGAGGGGAGGACCACAGTAGATATAACGTTCGGTGTACCATTATGAAGGCAGGGGAGAGGAGACACATGTAAGGAATTAGTACAGGGTGAATTATAGAAGAAGGGGGAGACACTTATGATAAGTGGTGTAATAAGAGGGACCACATGTAAGTATAGTACAGGATGTACATTATAGAAGGAAGGGGGAGGAGACACATGTCAGGATAGTCCAGATGTACATTATAGACGCAGTAAGGGGAGACCACATGTAAGGATATAGTACAAGGGTGTACATGTATAGAATGAATGGGGAGAGACACATGTAAGGATATCTACAGGGTAAAGGGGGGATGACACATTGTGGATTGTACCGATTAATATAGAAGGAAGGGGGGAGACCATGTAAGGATCATGTACAGGGAATGTAACTTATAGAAGGAAGGGGGAGACACATGTAAGGATATAGTACAGGGTGTGTTTAATTATGAAGGAAGGGGGAGACACATGTAAGGATATAGTACACGGATTACATTATAAGAAGGGGAAGGGGAGACACCCAGAAGGATAAGTAACAGGATGTATTATAGAGGAAGGGGAGACACATGTAAGGATATAGTACAGGATGTCATGTATAGAAGGAAGGGGGAGACACATGTAACGGATAATATTCAGGGATGTACATTATAGAAGGAAGGGGGAGAGACACATGTAAGGACTATGTACGGATGTACATTATAGAAGAAGGGGAGACCCTGCAGGATTATAAGTACAGGATGTACATGTTTGTAGAAACTCATCCAGCTTTTTATTAAACTGACCAATGAACCTGCCATAACAACGTCCACTGGAAGACAGTTCCATAGCTTTACTGTTCTCACAGTGACAAACCCTTTCCCATCTCTACTTTATGTATCAATACCAGTAACTTGTAACATTCCTTGTTTGTAGAAACTCATCCAGCTTTTTATTAAACTGACCAATGTACCTGCCATAACAACGTCCACTGGAAGACAGTTCCATAGCTTTACTGTTCTCACAGTGACAAACCCTTTCCCAACTCTACTTTATCTATCAATTCTTCATACAAGACAATACCATGCTGGCTCTGGCTGTTATCGCCTGGCACTGCTTGCTACCTTTAAGTTTGTTATTCACCAAAACTCCAAGATCCCTTTCCAACCCTGACACAGCAGTGATGTTAATCCATAACACGATGAGGTTTTGTTTGAATAAACATAATCCATGTCGTAAAAACTGTAAAACCCTTTTACAGAAATGAAAACATCATCTAGACCAGCCAAGGGCCTTTGGGAAACAAAGAACTGAACTACACTACACTAGACACTACTTTACTCTACACACTACACTTCACACTACCCAGGATTGGATCTGAGACTGTGCGGCAGTCGGAGAGTTACCGGATCTGAGACTGTGCGGCAGTCGGTGAGTTACCGGATCTGAGACTGTGCGGCAGTCGGAGAGTTACCGGATCTGAGACTGAGGGACAGAAGATGGGGTTGATGTAAAATAATTTCAGCCTGGCCCGACCTTTGTTTTTTCAATAAATCGCTCAACATTGTTAAGCGTTCAATCAGAAAAACATAAAGCAGGATCGACTTGTCAAGTGATCTGACTGAAATTGCTCAAAAAGCCGAGCCCATGTAGAGGTAACTTTACACTGTGTCAATACAGCGCTGTGAATTTGATTTAAAGAGTATCTCTCTCCATTTCCTTACTGCATACACTGTATGTGTAGCAGATTCTAGACGACCATGTTAAACAGCCAAACAAGGGATGACATCTTCACCTAGACTGCAATCCCCTATTGAACAAAATCCACCATGAGCTACTTGGAAAAGTATCACACATAACAAGAAGAATTAAGATACCAGCAGGGTTATTCAATAAAAGTTCTTATCGTT